>SRMA01026644.1:392364-714347 GCA_007224835.1 Danionella cerebrum | reverse complement strand
TATATAAATAATACATTTTGGTCTAATTGCAGATGTGGGCAGTAACTGAGTAAATATAATTTGTTACTGTACTTCGGTAGAATCTGTACTTTACTCGGGTATTTTAATCTGGAGAGACTTTTTACTTTAACTTCACCACAATTCAAAGTGAAATATCATACTTTTTATATCTTCATTTTCAGAGATCAGTCGTTCCTTTTTATTTATGAGTGAGCGTGCGTGAGCCACCAATCGCTCGCTCTGTTTTGAATCGTTTCGTGATTGACGATTGGTGGTTTCTGCTCAGCGCGAATGCAGTTCGGTGTCAGTTCAACAGCAGCGTGTTTTGAGACGCAGTTTGTTTTTTTTTTTTTTTTTATAATGATTGAAGAAACTTCCGAAACTAGTTTCTTTTACGCAAATCTGATGATATGAGCAGGTTATATTTACGCACAGAGACATTTAGGTACAACATAGTAAAAGCAAAACTTTTGAACTGGTGTTTAATACTTTAGTTTTTTTTTTTTTTAAATAAACTTGAACTGCAGCTGTGTAAAATATTTCTGAAAGCATTCAGATATACAACATCAGGTTTTGGGCAGTTACTGACCCGTGTTTTGGCTTGTATCTCTGAGATTTTCACCACGGGCTCCAGGGTGAGGCTCTGTTTACTCTGCTGGTTCATTTTGCTGTTCAGCCAGATCATGACATCATTAACCATCCGGTCCACCTTCTGGACCTCGGCCTCCTCCAGATGATCGTACAGTTCTTCCTACAAAACAAGACGCGTGAGGGCGCTACTCCAGAGGGAGCTCTCTTTATTAATAACCCACGCAAGCTCACCTTGGTTTTGTAGGCTTCTACAATCTTCATGTATTGCTGCAGCAGTCTGCCCAACTCCTCAAAAGCTCTGGGACGCTCCTCAAACTCTCTGAATCGCTCCTGGATGGGTTGGCCAAGGCTCTATCAAAAACAAAATCTCTTGGTTGGAAATCAGCACTGAAATCAAACACGGAGGAATTTTACACGGAGTAGTTCGATATTAACAATGTGGAAGGGTTGGAGTACCTTGAGTTCATTGAGTTTGTCGATGTAGACTTGTTTGGGCTGGTCTTCTCCATCCTCATACAGCCAGACCTCTGTGTCCTCTAGTTTTAATGAGAGAGCGTCTCTGTCCTGTGTGAGAGAGAGAGAGAGAGAGCGAGAGAGACCCTTCAGTCAGAGCTCACTAGACTAATAGTTAAACCCAGGGTACTGCCTCGCCCTCTGTCTCTCTTCCATCTATACTATATTTTATCCAGCCTCTCCTGCTCTACCTCAAGTCTCTCCAGTACTGCCTTGCCTTCATCTATATATTTTATCCAGCCTCCCCTGCTTTACCTCCTTTAGTCCCTCCAGTACTGCCTTGCCTTCTGTCTCTCCTCCAGCTATACTATATTTTATCCAGCCTCTCCTGCTCTACCTCCTTTAGTCTCTCCAGTACTGCCTTGCCTTCTGTCCCTCCTCCATCTATACTATATTTTATCCAGCCTCTCCTGCTCTACCTCAAGTCTCTCCAGTACTGCCTTGCCTTCTGTCCCTCCTCCATCTATACTATATTTTATCCAGCCTCTCCTGCTCTACCTCAAGTACTGCCTCGCCTTCATCTATATATTTTATCCAGCCTCTCCTGCTCTACCTCCTTAAGTCTCTCCAGCACTACCTCGAAGGCACTCAAACAGAGTGACAGCTGGAACAGCTAATCACGCGTTAGAAAGAGCTAGCAGCAGCCAATAGATGAACTTCGATCGACTACTGGAAAGAGTTTTAACCCCAGCAGCTGTCTGTGTTTAAGAGCGCTGGATGTACATAGGATGTATGTTTTTTTGTGTGTGTATAAATTGGTTGGTTTAATAATTAAAAAATGTTAAACATTATCAACCAGGTAAATGAAAGTCATATTGACAGAAAACTATTACGAAAACCTAACGTCCTGCACACGCAGACTTGAAATCACATGACCGCACTCACACTCTCGTTGACAAAGTTCTCCAGGACACCGTGCAGTTTGTCCCTCATCTCGTACACGTACTCCTCCACGTAATTCTTGGCGTCGTTCCGCTCCTTCTCGAGCTTGTCCTGCATGATCATCTTACCCTGAGCAAAAGTAATTTCACAGTAGATTAGCTTTGCATGAAATCGTTCCTCCCTTACTCCACCGGTGCGAGCACACACCTCGTTCTCCACGAAGAGATTCAGCATGTCGTTGGCTAACTGCCACTGGGGATTGTTTTCGATGGGCAGCTCCAGCACCTTTGTTTTCACCTTGGGCTTCTTGGCTTGTGGAGGCTGATCTGACTTCTTCTCCTGTTTGCCTTCTTCTGCTGATGTCTGAACCAATCACGGATGTTGAGATGTTAAACTTCATTTTCTTACAACTTTTACAATTAGGTTCCCCTTTATCGTTGAGCTGGTCACATTTACCTCCATCTCCTCAGCTCCAGCTTTTTTCTCCCCATTTTCCTGCTCTTTCTCAGGACTCTTTTGTTCTTCTTGATCTACTTGCATTTTGTTCTAGGAATAATCACATTGTATTTACACAACACACCGATGTTGGCTCATTCTCTATATTCTACCATATATAGCTACACCTTAGATTTGGTGATCGCCATTTTAGCAAAAGTCACAAAATCCTCATAGAAAACAACATCAAAGTGTTTCCATATCTATACCATATTTGTTTATCCCCTTATTCCAACAGAACATAGTTTCATTTTCTGCTTACTTTAAACATATGCCTCTACAAGTGTTCAGTTTTAAAAAGGAAAAATATGGGATTAATCATAGACACTGTTTGACCATGTCATGCTGAAATGCTACTGGTCTAATTGGATTGAATGAATTGTGCTAAGCTATGCTCACAGTTCTATCCCCAGAGAATAATTGAATAGTTTACAAAATGGTAAAACTGCATTTATTGGTGTGTGTGTGGAGGAATAAAGAGAATAGAGCCTTTGTAGAATAAATAAACAACGGAGTGCCCCTTTAAAGGCAAGGTAGAAAAAAAACCCCATACATCCTTCATCTATGCTACTTTGTCCATAGTGTTAAAACGAGAGGATTTGGAGTCTATTTTTTTAAATGATCCCAAGTTACTGCTGACCCAACTCTTACATTGATCCCGAAGGGGTTCACGACATGGCAAAAATGGCAAAAGTAAGCACCCAACAACTAAAAAGATTTGTAAAAATACACTTCGCCTGACAGAAATTTGACCTTTAAAGTGATGGTGAGGTTACAAATTTGAGTCACTTGAGCATGATCAATCAAAAAAGTCTGGTCCCAGGGACCACCATTTTAATTTTATTATTTTAAAGTTTAGAATATTAAGTTTGTATTTTGTGCATTAGTCTGTTTGAACAGCCTTTGATCTCTGAGGTGTGACGTCTACGGCCCATAGCGATGCCCTCAGAGCCTCACTGCTGACTTCAAACATTTCTTTGACATGTTTTTCTTTCAGTTCTTTGCCCCTGCAATCTGAAAAAGGTGCGTAGATGTGTATCTGCTTAGAGTAAGGATGCCTACAATGAAGAAGTATCTTTCTTATTAAACAAACCGACTTCAAATCCCAAGAACCCAGGCCTTCAATTCTGAGTTTCAATGCCTACAGTCAATAAAACAAATAAAAATATGGTTCATATTGAAATCTTGAGGTAGCTTACAGAGAGTAACTAAAACTTATTGACAAAAGTACTTTCTTGATGTAAAGCACTTTGCTTCTGGTGGGGAAAAAGGTTGGAAGTGTAAGACACGGCGGATCATTTCTTTCCCACCACCAATGCTTTGATGAAATACCTCATTCTCCTTTTCTGTGCTCTGCTCCGTCTCCATGCTCTCGTCTTCCTCCTCAGATTTCTGCACTTCCACCAGGGAGGCACTGGACACGCTGAAAATCCCGTGGATGTTCACCCGCACCTTCACCTTAACTTTTGAACTCTCGCCAGAGGCCTGAGGAACCACCTTCTGGATGACATACTGGCCTGCACAAGAGGTTGGTGTAAACAATTTGATCGATTAGAACATTTCCAAAAACACGTCTCTCCTATCTTCAAAGGTATTCGATGCAGAAGTTATTTCCACTAGAGTAAGGATTTGACCAGGTCCATCATTGGGCTACAGAGTTTCAGCATCCCCTGACACTATGGTATCTTCTTCTACCAACCTAAACCTGGACGTTAGGAACTATTTGCATGCTTCCACAGTAACAGCACATGCTCAAATATAGTTTTTGAGAGAGAGCAGGAAGATATGAACACAAATTTGAAGTTGAACTAAAACTTTCTTTGTTTTGGAAGATATGGAGATCTT
Source organism: Danionella cerebrum (assembly GCA_007224835.1). Lineage (NCBI taxonomy): Eukaryota > Metazoa > Chordata > Actinopteri > Cypriniformes > Danionidae > Danionella > Danionella cerebrum. Next base: position 710,021 of record SRMA01026644.1, on the reverse strand, counting down.
TTGCTCGGATTTTGGAACTCAGGATCCAATCGCTCACCCAGTTTCATGAAGTCTGCCCTAAGATCTTAATCTACAGCCAGTGAACAAAAATGATACCTGGCGGATCTTTCACCCAATAATATTCTTACTACCCCCGTTTGTCATTCATAATTTCCCTCTCAAATTACCCTGAAAAGAATTTTCTCTGATCACACTTCAGCGTAATCCAGGTCACGAGTAGAGACTAATGGAGAGCCAGAATTCTCTCTGGTTTCTAGATCAAATACTCATTTTGTGCAATTCAAAGAAACTTTATTGAAATAAAAATGGAAAATTCTACATTCGTTGTTTTGTAAAAGTAAAGTGGTGAACTCCCATGGTTTGCTTTTGAAAGCGGTGTGTGTGTGTGTGCTCTTACCAATAGTAGGGTCTGGATAGGGAAGATCTTTAGGGCAGTTGTAGTATGCATCCAGGGAAAAGGGCTCTCTCCGGTAAAATGACAAGACCTTAGAAAAAGGCGCGGCATGATTCTTCGGGAATACCTCACAGTCGCTGTAAGAACAAATTAAAACTATTTGAATCAATTCTTTGTAACTTTGTAATTGGTAAACCAATTACATTTGGTAAATTTGGTGAGAAATACTCACCAAAGGTATTAGGTATTAACACAAGGTATTAGAATTTTTCTAAATGTCATTATATCGGTTCACCACATGACAATTTTTGTCGTCCCTTCAGGAAACGCGGACAAACACTGATGTAAAAAAAAATACGGCACCAAAATGGTAAAATGTGACATGGTTTAACCCACAGGTTTCCAATGAAGAGTCTGCTCCTCCAACTGGGCATTCCCAGCTTTTTCCATTTTGGAAGTGACTCCCTTCAGAAATATTGAAAATTGGTAAAGAATGCACAATTGTGGGCATAGCAAAGATGCCAGATTAGCTGAGGGTATGAATCTGATGTGTACAGCCAATGGTGGTCACTCCAAAAACAAAAACTTAGCAAAAAAGGCAAGGCTTAATATAATAAGGAAAGGAGTACAAAAACGATCTCTCCCCTTGGAGGTTATATCAAACGGCATACATTGAATTATGGGCTCAAACTTTTTTTTCCCAGTTGTAAAGCTACCATCAATGGGGACCTGCTCACTTCTGGAGCCCGCCTCTAGAAGTCAGTCAATGCACTGCATCATCAGACACTTCCTGTTATGCACAGAGGGAAAGCAGGAGTTTCTGTTTGCTTTGAATCTTGTAAAAAATGTCTAAGGAAGGAGTTAAAAGCCAAAACGTCCATTATTGGTATTTCCACACCTCTAGGGGGCAATGTGTTAAAAGTTTGCAAACAACCTCAGAGCATTATTCTTGCAACATCCACCAAGTTTGGCTTCAACAAGTGAAGGCAATGTGGAGATGCAGCGCTTCAGTACATAGAAACCAAACTGACTTGAATTCCTGGACCTTTAACCTCTTAAGCCCTGAGGCCTATTTTCCGAAAATCCTATACTTTTACTTTTTAAGGCATTTCTCAGCTTTTACAAGGCCTAAACTGCAAATCTTGGTATCAAAATGAAGATAGGTTCTTGGGGAGTGGTGTGGATGAGTTAATTTGACAGTCAAGAACACTGGGTAAGAGTAATTGATGTTGGAATGGCCAAAAAATGAACTCCGCCTAAAAAAAAAACACATGTTTCCTCCAATATCTCCTTATTTTACTTATAACGAAGCAAATAAACACAATCAATTGTAACAACTACATGTCAAGGACATCTGTAGCAAGTTTGGTGTTCATACTACAAAACTAATATTCTGTAAAGGTTTTGATTGAACAAAGTTCAGGCGTAATCCATGTTGGCACAGTTTGGCACAATTTGGCACAATAATTGAAATATGGAAAAATCTTGTCCAAAGCTTCAGCTACGTTCATAGTCTTCTTTTCTTGCTTATGGGACATGATTTCAGCAAAAAACTCCTAAAGAAACGCTGTAAAAGGGGGGTAGAAGCTCATTTACGCCATCTTGCTGCGCTTTTGGGAACCTTTCATTCACAAACGCTTTCGACGTCGAGCTTCTCCGTGTCCCTACCCCCGACCATCTGTCCAATCCGGGAGATCTATACATCGCTGGAAAGCTCTGATTCTATGGAAACCAATCAGCTCAACCATTTTGAGACTGACGGGATCGCCGACGAATCACACGACGCGCAGCGTGGAGAGACCACCTCTTACGCACGGGGAGTCATTCCATATTTGGTGACGTAATGACGCCACAAAGCTACAGAAATAATCCAAAATGGCGTTTGCGCGAAGCTATCGACCGGACATAACAACAAACGGACTTTTATCGCTATGGAAATAACTTTTTGTTGAAAAAACGGCAAAGGTAAGACAAGATTTACATGCTTGCTTGGTTTTCGCTGGCGTTTTTTCGTGGAACTTTCGCTCCCTGCTCTGAAATACTTCATGCAATGTAAATGAGTTGCATATCGCTGGATTCAGCTGGTTGTTAGCTTTCATTTGATGCCATGGTTTGGTGTTTCCGTTTATATTGTGGATACATATCGCACATAAACAAAAACGTGGTCATGAATTATACTCCGGATATGTTGTTGTTTATTTGCATGGCGTTCGAGCTGTGGTTCACGAATATGAAATTGAATTAGATACGTTTTTAGAGGAGTTTCCGCTGAACACAACAGTATTTAATATGTGTGGGTTATTCTCAGGGTTCGTGAGCTATGAGTGAAAATGTAACGCACAAGGGGGCAAGTCCCCGGTACCGGGGACTCTCGGGCTTAAGAGGTTAAAATCGTATGAGCTGGAAATCTGGAAGTACGTTTGGTCTAGGAAGAGTTTGTACCAGTAGGATTTAAAAAAAAAAAATTACGTACATAAACTCGACCATTCAAAAGTTTTATTTGCGTAAGTGCACTTTTGATTGAAAGCCTTCAACTTTTTTCACGGGAAAGGTCAGACTCTACCGTTGAGACGAAAACGAATAATAGAATAAATAAACAGAGCCAACTTTGAGTGCAGTTTGCAGCTTAGCCAGAATTACTTTATATAAACAAACTTTCCACACACACACCAGCTCTTGAGAGACACTGCGGCTTGTACCTGACTCCATCTTCAGCAGCAGAACTCCACTTGAGAGAAATGGGAAAGGGCACCACGTCAGTTATGGAGAACTCGCGCACTTTAAAAGCCGGGGAGAGGATGGCACACTGCAGAAAAAATATGGCAAAAGGTTAGTGTGTCTAGTTAAACAGTTAGGCAGCACAGGAAGTGTGTGAGACTGACCTGCAGAGCACTTCCTCTAGCTACAGCCTCGTCTGCGTTCAGTGTGGTGCTGGTTTCCTTCCCGAAGAACTTGCTGATTCGCTCTTTGATGGCCGGCATCCTCGAGGCTCCGCCCACTATTTCCACAGCATGGATGTCATCTTTTTTCAGATCTGCAATGAGACGTCAAATGGTGATTGACTGAGCTTCACTCATGGCTTTGATCACTGAAAGAAGGGTCTTCACTCACGGGCTTGCTCCATCAGGCTGCGCAGAGGAGCCTCCACCCGCGCTAGAATATCAGCACACATCTCTTCAAACTGACCTCTGATGGAGAAAACAGAGAACAGGATGAGCTCTGGAATTGGAGAGAAGTGCAGATCGTAGCTGTCTGAGACGTACTGCCTACTTCTGACACCCGAAGGATGGATTAAATAGTCGGATAAAATGTTAACACAGTTGAATGCAAAAGTTTGGGCACCCCTTACACTTTCATGATTTTCCTTTATAAATCATTTGTGATTTGACAAACACAGTGATATTTGAGAAGCGAAGTAAAGTTAATATGAATTAATTCATGTAGATGCCTTTTATTGATTTCAATTTCGTTAGCACTAATTATTAGAACTCAAAATTGGTTTGACCCCAGTGACCCTTGACCTCCACACACAGATGAATCCAGTGATGGGAAAGTATTTAAAGGAGGCCAGTGTTTCTCCTCTTTGCATCTTCTGTAAAGAGTGGTGGCATCACGATTTGGGAAGCTGTCTCAGAGAACTGTGAAGAACATTGTGTAGAATTGGAAGACCAGAAGCACAGTTACAGTAAAGGCCAGAAGAGGCAGAAACATTTGCATACCACTGTCTATTTAAAGCAAACATGTTGTCTGATGGAAAAAATGGTTAAATACTCTGATAAACGTTATTGACGCATAACAGGAGCGCCAGGAGGCGTGGAGCATTCTAGGGGAGGCCTCAGGAACCCAAATAACATTTAACCATTCATCTACATCGTAGTCTGAGTCCAGGCTATTCATAGTCCATCCCAGTGTTCATTATGAAATCAAAAATACATTGAATTTAATCTTTTGATAAAAAAAAAAAAAAAATACAATTTAGTTTTTAGGATTTATTTTATTTATATATTTTATTTAAGTAAATAGAGGCAGTGCATGTGATGCCACAGTAGTCAGAAGCTGCAGAGTGAGTGGCAACAAGCCATACATTAGTGATGAGTAAGGGTGTAACGGTTCACGGGGATGTATTGAACCGTTTCGGTGCGGCCTGTTCGGTTCGGTACACTTGCGTACCGTTTCGGTATAGTTTTTTAATTAAATAATACAAATTTATTATTAGCGCGATATTAAGCGCAGTGGAACATTGTTCCTAGGCAAGTTTCCGCACGGACGCTATTGAGTGACGCACAGTAGAGCTGCACGAGTAATGGCAACAGTGAAAGAGAAGCCAGAGCTTGAAGACCCTCCCACCTCACTACGGTCTCCTGTTTGGGAACACTTTGGATCTCTGTTAAAATACATAACGGGGATAGACGAGTGGATAAATTTAAAGTTGTATGCCGACATTGTTCCACGGAGATCGGGCAGGCAACACATCTAACATTTTCTACTGCTGGAGGTAGTCACTGCAACCAGATCTGTGCTCTCTTCAGAAAATGTGGATAGGTTAATCTTTTTAGCCAAAAACTTAAACTTGAATAGTTAGTTTTGTTGATATACAAGCTGAAGCTGTTGCTAGTGTTAAAAGTTTTCAGGTCCTAACTAGTTGCAGTATTTCATTTTTTATTTAAAAAATGTGTATTTCTTTATAAAGAGTGCAATTTATTTAAAATATCACCCAAATGTGTCACTTTTATTTATTTTATGCAAGAATTCTATTGTGTATTGGCAGCTTTTCAAAATAAAGATTATGTAAGCTCTTATTGTTTTGTTACGTTACACCCCTAGTGATGATGCACGATTGGTCTCCGTAAACAGAAAAGCTGTTGTGCGATCGACTGCTCAAACCCATTTTCAGAATAAATTCTAAAGATGGCTGAAATCCTAAGAAAAGAGAAGCTAATGGATTGCTTTAATGTTGTGCGCTTTGGCCGACAATCAAAATCTTCATTAATTGATGACTAACTAATGAACGATTCTTTTGTTTATTTATTATTCATTTTTGTAGTGTAACTATGTCCACAAATTACAAGTAAAAGACTTTTGAATGAAGGGTGCATTGGTTGATTTAAAAAAAAAAAAAAAAATCACCAGATCTGCTAATTACAAAATAATTGTTAGCTGCAGAGAGTTGTGTTCAAAAGCTCCAAGGCTTCCTTTAACAAACAATAGTGTCATCTCTAAATGATTCCCAGCTGAGATTTACCGGTTTAGTTTGCTCGAGACGTCAATGTCATTCATGAAGCACTCGATGTTGAGAGGCAGGTCGGAGGAGTTGGCGCTCATCAGCTTCTTGAGCTTCTCACATTCCTGATAAAGTCGAACCAGAGCTCTGGGCTTGGACTTCACATCCAGCTTGTACTTCACGGCAAACTCCTTGCAAAAGTGAGCGACCAGCCTCTCGTCAAAGTCTTTCCCTCCCAGCTCCGGATCGAAGGATGTCGCGAGAATCTGCACAAGCAGAGTCACATAACATCTACGCCGCATACGATCTGGATCTGAACTCAAACCTGTGATCCGCACATACCTTCAGCTTGCCTTTGTTGAAAGCACACACAGAAGCCTGGTATCCAGAGTGGCCAACATCCACAAACACCACAGTCCTGGCCTTTTCCTCTGGGTTTGGAAGGTCCTGCTTGTAGATTCCATAAGCCAGAGCCACTGCATGCGAAAGCCACATAAAGATGCTTAAAAGGATCAAGAAGACGTGTCGCAATAGGAGCACATAAAAAAACTGACCTGCAGTGGTTTCATTCATGAGTCTCAGACAGTTGAGTCCGGCGATCTGAGCAGCATCGATCACAGATCTCCTCTCAGCATCCGTGTAGAAGCAGGGCACCTTGTGAATTTTAAAAGAAAGAGATTAGATTATTTTCAGTCGATTGTGGCTTTAACTGAGTCACATCTTCTGGTTCTACACGGACACACGCTGTCGTAAGAGGCTGGTTATGTTTCCAATACACAATGGTGGAAAAACACTGTACCAGTGTCTCCCTAAGCTTGTTTGGGATGATGATGATGATGATAATGATGATATCACCTAATTTGCATAAAGACCTAGTGCTTTTTTTCAATGCAAATGAACCAGTAAAAGTCATGCCATAATAACCCTTCAAACATCCAGCCCGTTTTTACTCTGACAATGCTAATATTTCCACTAATATTTTTATATAATAAACCTGAAATTGAACACACACAAAAAATTTCTGAGTAGCTAATTTTGTCCTTTTCTACTGCCAAAATTGGGAACGAACAGTTTTTACGTTTTGTAATCAACAAAAAAATCATAGATCCAAAAAAGTTCAGAAGCAGGCGAACCTACCCTAAACCTTATCAACTGTTCCAAGTACTTTTATGCTATTTTGCAAATAAATCGCAAAAAAATTCTTCAAACATCTCTTAATACTTCAAAGGGTTATCTTGTCTTCTCACCACTAGATGGCACTGATTCTGTAAAATTAAACTGAGTGATTGTTACACACACATGCTCACATTTTTTTAACTTGGAAGTACCTTGCAAATTATGCGTCATAACTCTTGCCATGTTCATTTAATAAAAAAAAAAATATCAAAGTGTATGAACTTTTAGAAACCTACACATACTTGGAAACAAAATTATACAAATGGTCAGTTACATCATTCCTAATTAATCCAAAATAGCAGCTGTGATTGGCCTACACACCAGACTAACTAGTAGCAGTGTTTCCCCTTCCATTAAACAGTAGGGCCCCCTCCACATCCCTTAACACTGGCTCCAAGTTAATCTACTGGCCTTTACACATTGAGAAAGATGCGAACTAACGATTCAAAATGGTGCCCAAGAATGGAACTCTCGTTTACTGTGACTATTAGTGACCTGTTCAGATGGATCACAGAACCTATACAGATTCAGATGCCCAGTAAATACAAATAACCAGTTTATAGCAATGATAAACAGCTCATAGTTTTAACACATCGATAACTTCTACAATATGTTGTTTGCAGGCAACAAAACTGACTAATTGCTCCGACATGTAGAATGCTTACTTAAATCATGGGAATAGGTTGTAGTAAATAAGATTACTTTAAGGCAGATTACTTTAAGTTATGCTGTGATTTTAAGCAAGGCATGTGTTCTGATTAATTTTTTTTAGGTTTTCTATAAGAAAACAACATGTTTAATCATATTTATAGAGAGTTCAAGAAAGTTCTGTGCAAGAAATTGCCGCTAAAAGTTTCCAGGAACGCCAGAAAGTCCTAAGATTTGGGGAAAAAAGTTTAATTTGCAAAAAAAAATTAAATAGCACAAGAACCATCTTTATGAATTAAGTAAATGCTAACAGAAACATTTCAATATGGTGGGTGCCAGTTTTACCAGGGTGAGGGACCCCTTCTATTGAATGGTAGGGGAAACACTGGCTGAACAAACTGAATTTATATTGTGAACTAAGCAGCCAAGAAATAAACAATGACTATTTTATGCAATCTTTTGCATGAACTAGCTACTTAAATGGTGCAAATGCCAAGATTAAATTCCATTTTCTTCAAAGTGTTATAATAATAATTTAATCAAATCTTTAGGAATTACAGAAAACTCCATTAAAGTGGATCATGTTCGACTCACAGAGATGACACAGTCAGCGACGGGTTTCTTGAGGGCTGCCTCTGCGGTCTCCTTAAGTTTGGTGAGGAGCATTGCAGTAATCTGTTCAATGCTGAAGACCTTCTCCTCCTCCATGTACATCACCTGGCACAAGAGAGAACATAACGCTGCTAACCACCTGCTCACTATCTTAACACATAAAATCCTGGGCTTGGTTTTACAAGATGGTTTGGCTGCCAAAACTGTTCATTCTTGATCACACCTCTATTTCAGATACACACCTTTAAGCCGGTCGTTCCTGATGGCATCTGTGCCAGGTCATAAACCAGATTGGGCATCAAGTTCTGAACAAAAGGATCTGAGAACGCCCGGCCATGGAAACGCTTGAATCCATGCACAGTGTTTTTGCAGTTGGTGACCATCTGCAATTCATTCAAAGAGAGAGGATATGAATAAAGGCCGCATGGAATCGGAATTGAAGGGAATCTTTGGAAGGTCCTGTTGATACCTGGCTTTTAGCAGCGGCACCAATAGAACGGTTTCGTGGTCCAAAGGACACACATGCTCTGTAAAAATAAGGTAAGGGATTAATTAAACGTTTGGAAGAGTTCTTATTTAATGTCTTTCATTTTGGAGTTCTACTTCAATGTGCTCCAACAGTCATCACATGCATTTGGATCAGGTGCAGCGACCATTTTGTTTGTAATCTTAGTTTCCACTAGGCTTTGTTATGCATTTGATTGATGAAATGTTTAATAAGTATTTCTTATAATTATATTTATTTCCCTGCACAGGCTTATACACGTGATGAGCATATATTTACCCTTAAAACAATTACCTTGGAGGGGATGCTTAAGCACTTATGGTTTTCTCTCATCCAATCATTTGGCTTATCATTAGGGTCAAAATCATTAATTAATAGATAATTGAGCTAAATGCCAATTTATTTAGTTTCTCATTAATAATACTAATAAATGAAGAATAAAAACGTTCATTATGTCAATCGTTTCTCTCGGTAGGAGTCGCTTTGTTAAACTAGTAACCATGGCAACGCTGGCGTTAATCCAGCGAAATATGGCGGACGTGATGTCACTCTTATCACTCTACAAATACGAACTCCATTTCTATACAAAGATGTCAAAACGAACAATTTGACAGTAATAAAAGAATAGCTGAACTTAACTCTTTACCATTTTCTAAAATATTTGACATTTAGCAATTAATGAACCACACGGTTTCCAGAATGAAAACGCTTAAACGAAACAGAAGTAAATTAAATTAACAAATATCTGCAAATAATTCACATATGAAGAATATGGATGATTGCTTTGGAGAAAAACTATTTTCGTTCAAAACGATGTTCTTCAATAACTTCATTAGAATGTCTAAGTGACATGCACGGACCACAGTGGTGGTCTACACGGGTTCTTCATCGTGTTCTATTGAGTCTATGGTCGGATATATCAGAACACGTCAGAGTCGCAGATAACAGCGGTTTTTCACACTCCCACACCCCAGTCAAAGGTTGACGTGCTCGCGAACATGCCAAACTGTGAATCAGAAGAAAGGAATGAAAACTTACGGTGTGCATCGGTCGCTGTATTCATTAGCCACTGTCTCGATTCCTCCGGCGCGAGCTACCGCAACATAGCAATTGAGAAACCCCACGTCAAAACCCACCACAGACATCTTAAAAACAACAAGAATGACAAAGCACTACACGCCAGAACCTAAATGCTGTCAAGAGAATGATCTTGTAAAGCGAAAAGAGTAAATAAGACCGTTTTAATTCATTATTCTACTGTGACTTCACGAGGAACGAGGCTGCGGATGACAAACGCCGCACAGGAGAAATCAAAGGAACTTCCGGTTCAATGTGGCGCTTAAAAGTTCAAAATAAAAGTTCTAGAATTTTCCATGGGTGTTCGCGCATTTTCCATGCGCGCTAGCTGTTCGCGAATGTTCCGTGCTTGTTTCCTGGGTATATGTATAAAAGGAAAATTAAATGGAGAAATTTTATTAAAATGTTTCTCTTGTTTCCGTAGAAATGCACAACCAAATATACCAACGGAAAAAATATACTTTTACTTTTAAAAACAAATAATAACGTTGTACAAATAATAATAATAATAATACAAATATTAAATAGTAAATATAGGGTGAAAAAATACACAGATGGCTGTAAAGTAATTACAGATTTAAATGTTAAAGAAAAGTGTCATAACAAATATGTAACTTATAACACCCAAGTGATGAAATTTAGTTTCCAAAAGTAATATTCAAATATTTTTCCCAAAATTAAATTACATTAAAAATTAATTTCCGCATTTTTATAATTTGAACAAAAACATTTCGTTTTTCAAATGAACAAAAATAACTATTGCGTCACTCGTTATTGTCACTTTAGACTCTTAAGACTATTTCACATGAGAAAATAAAAACTTGTAATATTCATGTGTTAAGCACCCGTAGTAGTGTCTTTATTACACAAGTATCATCATCAAAAGAATCAGGTATCAATTTCATCTCAAAATAAACTTTATTATTAGCTTGAAAAACGTTAAATTTTGACTTTTACTTTGGAAGTGTGTACACTAACGACGGCCCTTAACCGGAAGTTCTCCCTGGGCCGTTCGGTGCATGCCGTCTCGTGATGAAGTCTTTGTGCCGCATCCTTACTAGCTGCAGAAGAACACCCCGGTTAACCAGATTCCCTCAGGGCAGCAGTGTTGGCTCTCAGCCGCCGCGATGCTGCTGCTGCACCGGGCTTTCACGGAGTTTGAAACCGTATTACATCACGACCCCCATCTTCTACGTCAACGCAGCTCCTCACATAGGTCACGTCTATTCAGCGGTCATAGCTGACTGTCTGCACAGATACAAGCTCTTACGGGGATATAACTCCAGGTTTGCCACAGGTCTGAAAGACAGATTTTTTTTCGATATATGACGGAAAACACCCCAAAGCTGGTGGGTTGTAATATTTATAATTCTTCTGCAGGTACAGACGAGCATGGTCTTAAAATCCAGCAGGCCGCTGACAGCGCTGGTAAAGACCCCCAGATCTTCTGCTCTGAAGTATCTGAGAGATACCAGCATGCCTTTCAAAGATGTAGCATTTCTTACACCGATTACATTCGTACAACGGAGAAGAGACACCGGAAGGTTGTTGAACATTTCTGGAAGGTGCTCCAGAGCAAAGGCTTGATCTACAAAGACTATTATGAAGGCTGGTACTCCACTCCAGATGAAAGTTTCCTGACACCCAATCAAGTCAGCGACAGCAGAGACTCGGAAGGAAGCCTTATCAAAGTATCTACCGAGAGCGGTCACAAGGTAGCAAACATCTTACGGGATTGCAGTGGATCAACCTCTCAGAGCAGATGTGATGCTTTAGTGTTTATGGTAGCGTCCGATGTAAATTTGGTAAGATAGGATTATTAGCCATCTGATGCTAATAATCAATAATAAATCTCCTTTGCTCGAGGACAGCCTTTAATCGTTAGCTGTAGTTCTCAACAAATCTTCTGAAAAACATTAGCTCATTCCTCTCGAGCAGATCTCTCAGTGCGCACACTCTAGACTCTAATGTGTCCTGCAGTTTTTCTATTCAATTAAAGTCTCGTGAGTCAAGTTCACCCACTTTGCCCATTCGGAGGCATTTCTCCAGCAGAAGTGTGGCACGCTTTGGGTTATTGTCCTGCTGGAAGACAAAATGTCAAGTTTTCTTGCAGACTATCTGAGGTTGTCTTTCCAAACGATTTTATAATCTTCATTTTTCATGTTTTCTCAACCCTGATGGGATTCACAGTACCAAACACCCCCAGAACATTACACTCCCACCATGTTTCACTGCAGGAACAGTGACTGCTCCCCTTTGCCTCTAGCTTTTTCTCATCCATCCAAAGAAAATGTTTTATGTGTGAATCTCTTTCCCCAGGTTGTCCTTAACAAACTTCTTTATTTTTGTAAACGAGTCTTTCTCTGAACCTTGGTGACCTTCTTTCAGGCATCAATCCCAGACGCGGCTCAGTCCTTCACTAGTATCTTGCTAGTTGCATATTATATTACACTTGTAATGTCATTTTTGCTTCTCTTTTCCAAAGTCCTGCCTCTGCTTCTCTTCTTCTTCACTGTGTTGGTCTTTTTAACAGTTTTTGTCATGATCACAGTTAATTATTTTACTACCCGTTTCATAAGATGCTAATCCTCAGCGCACTGTTACTATTTAAATGCTTAACTAGGTTAACCAGGCAAATTGGGTTTTAATTGTACAACAGTGGATTGTTCTAAAAGCAACCAAATTACAATTTCTTAATCCTAAATAACATTGAAAATAGCATTTATTTGTATTGTTTTACTAAAGCAACTACAAGTAATCAGATTTTTCCTAGAAGAAAAAAACCCTTCTAGAAAATAATATCAAATATTCCCTTACTCTGTTAAACTTCACTTTAATTAAAGATAATTTTCATGACTCTGTAAATTTTCATGATTTTATAAATCATTGATTGTCTGTATAAGAAATACCAGTTATATATATCACACAGTGTTATTTGAGAAGTAAAATAAAGTTTATATGATTTATGGAAAGTGTGCTAGAATTATTTAAACAAAATTAGTGTGAATATTTTTAGGCACCAAAAAAAGAAAAAGTAGCTCAATATTTTTTGCCTCCTTAAGGACTCCCTAATAAAACTCTTAACACTTTCTATAGCATCCAGTTAAGAGTCTAAACACATCTCTAGTTCTGTCAGGTTTACATCGTACTGAGATTGCCGTTCCGGAATGTTCTTCTGAATGCCTTTGAAGCAGGGTCTAGGGTCATACTCTTGTTGAAAGATCCAGCCCTGGCACAACTAGGCTTTGACATTGTTCTCCAGAATCTGCTGATATTGAGTGGAATCCTTGTGTCCTAACACGTGCTCAGAGTTAAGCATGCAGATCCATGTAGCATCTCTTTGTGTGCTGAATAGTTGAACAATGGTGCCACCTGCAGCTAGATGATGATGTAGATCTTTGGAGCTGGTCTGTGGGTTGACCGTGGCCGTTGCCACCATCTTGCACCTCTGCTTCTCTGAGATTTTTCTTGTTTCTTCCAAATCTGCGCAATGTTCCTCACAGTTGAAATTGGAAGTTTACATCTCTGAGACAACTCCTCCCAAACCGTGATGTTCAACAGCTCATCTGAGAGTTGTTTCGAGGGGCTTCTGCGTTAATACTAAGGGCATTGAGATCAATAAAGGGCTCCTAAAGTTATGCACATGCCTAAGTTTGTGTAAATAATTTTTGCACACTTTCCGTAAATCATACAACTTTATTTCACTTCTCAATTACGACTACTTTTGTCACCTATGGGTTATATCTCATTGAAACTTTTAATCCACACAAACAATTTATAAAGTCGTGGAAATGGCACAACACTGTATTTGAAGAAATTTTACAGGGGGGTGATGATTTTCCTCGTATTGGATTGAATCCCTGATGAATCTTAGAACAAATGAGACAAAAATGCCTAACTACAAAGGAAAATGGACGCAGATGACTTACCTTGAATGCTGGTAAAAGCTCGGCCTGAGGCACTTTCTCTCCTTTCTCTGCAGGTGGAGTGGATGAAGGAGGACAATTACATATTCCGCCTTTCAGATTTTCGCTCTGAATTGCTTCTGTGGCTAAGATCAAACCCGAATCTCATCCAGCCGGTGAAGTTTCAAAAGTTGGTTCTTCAGTGGCTGGAGGATGACCTTCCAGACTTGTCTGTGTCTCGCCAGAAGAGTCGCCTGCAGTGGGGCATCCCAGTCCCTGGGGATCCGGAACAAACCATCTACGTGTGGCTGGATGCTCTGGTGAACTACTTGACTGTTGCCGGCTACCCTCAGAATCATTCCGAGTGGTGGGCGGTTGTCCATCATGTTGTTGGCAAGGACATTCTCAAATTTCATGCGATATACTGGCCGGCGTTCCTCCTGGCCGCTGGGTTGCCTCTACCTCAGAAGATATATGTGCACTCTCACTGGACGGTGCATGGGAAGAAGATGTCCAAGAGTCTGTCAAACGTAATCAATCCTTTGGACGCTGCAGAGAAGTTCACCGTTGACGGTTTGCGCTACTTCTTACTGAGACAAGGCGTGCCGGATTCAGACTGTGACTATTATGACGATAAAGTCGTTAAGATGTGCAACAGTGCGCTCGCGGATGCTCTTGGTGGGCTGCTGAACCGCTGCACTGCGCCCGCCCTGAACCCCTCGCAGGTTTACCCGTGCTTCTCCAACACATGTTTCCCGAATAACCAATCTGAAAGCCTCTTTGGAAGAGCAGTTCCTGAAGATTACACACTCGTAGAGGCTGTGGTTGCACTTCCAGCCTCCGTCGAACGGCACTTTGACAGTTTCCACGTGTATAAAGCACTGGAAGCCATCTCCTCATGCATACACTTGACTAACGGCTTTGTGCAAAGACACAGACCATGGAAGCTTGATCGGAATGACCCTGGAGACCAGCAGTGGCTGGATACGATCCTTCATGTATCCTTGGAGTGCCTTCGGGTTTACGGGATTCTTCTTCAGCCAGTGGTACCAGGTCTCGCTGACAGAATTCTGTCTAGGTTGGGAGTTTCGTTGGAGGAAAGAAACTGGGATTCTCTCAACTTTCTTGAGAAATACCAAGGAAAAGAGAGCGCTTTGGAAGGAAGAGCACTGGGTCCTGACTTCGAAATGCTGTTTAGACGTCTTGAGAGGAACCAAGTGAACGCAAGGACTCCTAAAATACCAACCCAATCAAATCTTGAGTACTGCTAGTAGAGACGTCTACTGGAGTGTGGAGAGCACTGCAGAAACTGAAGGTCACACTATACCAAAGCATAAAAACGGACATGATTCTTTTAATGAGAATTACACGAAACTGAGAAATTGTACAAATCCAACTAAAATAATAATAATAATAAAAAAAAAAAAAAGTCACAATATTCTTATAATTTCCTGTACTTCTTTTTACATAAACTCTTCCATTTTTTTCACCAAAATATTTCACAGAACATCGTCTGGATGATTTTCAGAGGGAACGTCTGAAAACCAGTGTTTGACTTTACTTTGAAAGCAGCACGTGCTGCAGAGTTCCTCTCCCCTCACAAAGTTCCAGATCCTCTGCTACAAGGAGACTAGACTAGCAATCCCCCCGTGAAGCGTGTTCCTAGACTCTCAGTAATACGAGGAGTTGTTCTGTCCAGGCTGTGTACCTAGAGAAAGGAATAAAAACAACTTTAGATGAAGGTTTTACTTTTTTGTGAAGAACTGTTGATATTTATAGTCTAAAAAGAAACCAGGATAAAGAGAGATCATAGATGCAGCCTTGCAGTTTAATGCTGAGAGGCGACCCACGCAGGACGTATCCTCTAGCACCGGTACATCCTGTGTGTGGTGCTCTGAACTGGTTCGAGGGACACAACTCACTATGGCAAAATCAACTGGAATTGGATAATTCAAATGAACTTCAAGCTGTAAATATCAGTATTTTATAGTTCACTGAGAAACGCCTGTCGAGTATTTGGGCACCGTGTGAATTTTGAAGTTCTCCTACTTAGAAATCATGGAGGGTGCATTTCCACCACGAGACAGAATATCAAAATCAAAATCTGGAAAGTGAGTCTGACATGTCCTTCCTTTACAACAGCGACGACCAAACTCAGCCTTCTTATAAATAACTGTTAACTTTGCTGATATTAAAGTGCTACAACACTCTAAACACTTTTTATTGGCTATTAACATGTATACAAATGCCGGCTGTAACCCAAAATTCTAAAAACCTGATTTACGTTATTTAAACAATTTTCCATTTTGGGTCGTCCTGTTTTGAAATGAAAGTCCTGAAGTTTTGAAACTATCCAATCAGAGAGGGTTTTCGTGAATGTGTTAAAACTTATCCATGCACAAAAGCTTTAGGATGCACCGCGTCTGAGACCAGGCAGGATAACGGTTTGAAAGGACTTCCAGTGCAGATTTGTTACTGGAGAAAGACGGCATTCATCTGATCAGGTGAGCGTTTCTATTATCTAAACACATAAGCATTGATATAATTCCTAAGCAGTCCAGTAAATAAAATTGAGCTTAGTAAGTTACCGGCCATGATCATTTTGTAAATTGAGTTTAAACTTGTCTCTTATTTCAAGACCACAACATCTGCAGATGTTTAATTATGCTCCTACTGTTAACAATGATCACCAAAGACTATATTCTGTTCTTAAAAGCCCAAACACTCTCAGTCATTAAATCAAACATTATATAAAATGAGCAGCATGCTTATTTTTACACAAAGCCATAACTTGGCATCTCAGTAATCCATGGCTGACCGCCCCCCTTTCTAAAAGCTATCCCCAAGCAGGGTGTGACTTCCATGGAGACTTCTGGGTGTTTTGGTTTAAGCTTTTATCCAAATCAGACTTTATATTTATACTGCAGAAAAACAATTTCCCTGCACAATACACAAATGTGATCACCGGGACAGAATCCTTTACTGCTCATCATTTACTGCGTTTGTGATTATTATAACAGTTTAGGAACCAACATCTGTAATGTTTGAACTCTCCTACCTGCTGGTATAAACAGCACATGGGAATAGTTCGATCACATGCTGACAGCAGTAGACATGAATATGAAGGTGATTCACGGTCGTGCATGTGCTATAACGGGACACATTTACACACCCGAAAACACGCAGATAATGCTAAGTGTAGAGCGGAGAATCGATGCATACTTGAGAGCTGCTGCTGTAGCTGTCTGACCAGTGCTGCGGTCTGCTGCTGCTGCTGGGTCTGCTGCATACCTTGCCTCTGGAACTGAGTGCAAAATTAGAACCAGAAGAATCACGAACCGCTCTGAAATGCTTTCTTTGATGGTTTGCAATCTCACCATGGGCTGCTGCGGAGGCAGCGCTTGCATGCCCAGGGCCTGAGCAGCAGGTTGCTGGGCAGCTGCCACTTGCTGCTGCTGTTGAACCTGCTGCTGAACCTGCTGGGGCTGCACCTGCTGCTGTTGAACCTGCTGCTGTTGAACCTGCTGCTGCTGAACCTGCTGCTGCTGTTGCACTTGCTGCTGGACCTGCTGCTGCAAAGACAATTTACAGATGTGTGATCAACAAAAGCGTGAAAGGGGAGGGTTCAGTGTGGCAAATTACAGAACTGTTGTGCAAGACGTTTTACCGGCTGCCATTGACCTCAATGGCGTAAACAGTAGATTAAGAAACAAAAATACCGTATTTTTCGGCTCATAAGACACACCGGCACATAAGACGCACCCAATTTTAAAAGAGGAAGTAATACTTTTGTAAAATATTTTATATCAACTGTGTAAAAGTTAACAACCATCACTGTTCCAGTGCAACATTGCCCCCACATTAGTAATATCGTAATAGCCAGTAACATTGTCACTACATTACTAATAATAGCTAGTAAGATTGCCCCCACATTAGTAATAATACAGTGGTTCGCATTTTTAGTTGAGCCCCCTTTTAAACCTTTAAAAGAATCTCCTCACGCGAGCAAGAGAGAAAGAGCGAGAGAAAGAGAAAGAGAGAGAGCGAGCGCTGTGCACCTGACGTACACCTGCTGTTACATAAATCCTTTTGATTTTTGTCAGCTTATGAAAACCCACATAACTCCATTAATGAAGGATCAAACTGTCCAAGTTTGTGAAACTGTCCAAGTGAATGTTTAGCGGAAAAACCCCCTCACAGACTGAAGACGATGCAGATCGAGCATTATCTTATCGTCAGGCTCAAGAAACATCGCAGATAAACTATTAGCTGTGCCCATTTCACATCTTGAAATGTATTTTAGCGTGAGAAATCGGGTTTGTAGCGTGAGAGATCACTCAAATGTGTTGAATGTGTGAGAAACGGCAGCTGAGCTCTGTAAATGTAGTTTTTTTCCCGTTTTCGTTACGACCGCGCTATGGCAGAGAGGGGCGATGACGTCAGCGCACAGCGCCGGCTGTACAAATATGGCCGCGGCTTCGGCCTAGCTCCAGAGCTCTTACGCCTCTCATACGGCCGTGACCGGACTTCGCGGCGTTCTGTATTCTCTCAATAAGACGCACCAACTTTTCCCCCTCAGTTTTGGGGAAGAAAAAGTGCGTCTTATGAGCCGAAAAATACGGTACTTTTTGCTCTGAAACTTTAAGCCATATGAACACATAAATTCCAGTATTAGTTTTTTTTTCTCACTATCAGTCAGTTTCTAACCATAAAGACTGTAAAGAACATACTCTAAAAACTGGATTCTGTCGGAGCTGCTGCTGCTGCTGCTGCTGGTGGACCTGTGGTGGTGGTTGTTGCTGTTGCTGCTGCTCCATCATCTGGTTGGGTCTCATGTTTGGGTGCATGCCTTGCACTCCCATGTGACTTTGTGGCAAGCTGTGCATCATGGGTGCCTGCTGCATGGGCTGATGCGCAAACCTAAGCAAGGTGGAAACACTTGAGTGTAGACCATAACTAAAGATTGCGTGGAAATGATAAAAGGGGTAAAGTCAAACCTTTGTGTATTCTGCATTGTGTGTCCGTACGCTCCAGGAGCCTGCTGATGGACGTAGCCACTAGGCCTCTGCTGCATTTGCCGATGTGGGTCCACCAGGCCTGGGTTTGGGGCAGGATGTCCTCCTTGGAAACCTTGGTTTGGATACGAGTTGGGAACCATTCCAGCCGCCTGAGAGGGGTGCGGTTGCATCCCCATGTGTGAGCCGTAGGTGGTGTAGCCCTGGGAAGTGGAGCATGTTTAATGAACTTCTAGATTGCATTGATTAAAGCGCATGTAAAAGCACTAATACTTGCCGACTGCATTGCTGGATACTGTTGATTGGGAGCCACTTGTCTGATCTGCTGACCCATCATGTGATTGTGACCCTGAGGAGACAAAAGAAAACTCATTTCTAGGATAAAGTCCTCTAGCTCGTCTAGGTTGACTACAAGACAAAAGGTAGAAGATCCTGGATGGCATCAAACAATTGCTAGAGTAGAAGTGAAGTCAGGGAGTGTCCATTACACTAGTACGCCGTCTTCCACCAACGAATTCAATCTGAATTAAGTCATATTCAGCTGGGTTTGTGCATTCAGCTCAAACTCCGATGCAAAATAACTTTACCCTCTGCTTTTCAAACTCCAACTTAAAAGCTTCCTGTAAATCTGAAAGAAAATGCTTTGACGTTTTACAAATACCATTTTTTTAACTGTATGAATCATCTGTAATTAATTATGCACACAATAGCCGCTTTTTTAATGTTTGATGTTTTCTTTATATTTCAGATACAACAAGCTATAATTGATAACCTGAGCTACCTTGCAACTGGAAAAGTACAGTTTCTAGCATCGCTTTTTGGATTAAAAGAGGAATCTGTGTGCTTGAATCAACGCTCACTCTGTCTAGCGCATATTTTTTGCTGCTACGTTATATAAGATGTGTTTACAAAAGGGCTGTCGGATAATTTCTGAGAGCACATGAGAGAGAGAGAGAGAGAGAGAGAGAGTGCAAGAGCATTAGAAAGATAGAGCGCTAGAAAGAGAGGGAGAGTGAGCGCACATTAGATAGAAAGGGAGCTAGAGAGATAGGGTGCCCTTGGCCCCTTAGAGCTAAACTTAGTACGTAGCCTCGCATGGAGCCGTCTGCTAATTTCAGGGGTCTATTTTGTCTTGCGGATGGATCTATCAAAGTGTGCCACTGGTATAGCATTGTTGTGTGAGAAAGCAGGTTATGTTTTCCCTCATAAAGTAATGATGCAGAATTGCGAAACGGTGGCAATATCATCGGTATTGTGATACTAAAAGCTCAAATTGAGTTAAAAATGTAAAAAAAAGTTTGGGGACTGTTTTAGTTTTAAGGAGGTTTCATTTAATTTGCTTGAAGTTGTAACTTTCATGTATTTTTTCTATTTTTGCTGTTTGGTCCACCAAACCGTGACACCCGTGTGTTCGCATCAGACTGAACTGTGGTTAATATATAGATATACAATCTAAAAACATTTTTAAATTCCTGTTACGTTCATATACACCACAGGAAAAATCATTTCCAGCCCTTTCCCTGTGCAACTGGTTTCAAGTGGAAGTTGTATTGGAAAGGGGGAGGGGCTAAATATAGAAGGAGAAATGGAACGAAGCACAAACGTCAGGATGAAGACTGATTTCCTGTTTCTAGCTTCTACTGTACAATTCTAAACAGGCACATCTACTGAAAAACAAAGAACAAGGAAACGGTATGTGGTTTGGTCTGGGGTCTTGATCAGTTAAATCAGACTCACCAGTCTGACCTGTAGCTGATGACGGAGGATCTGGCCCTGAGCAATGTTGGGGGGAGGTTTATAGTTCTGGTACTGCTTGTCCATTCCCATCAGGTTCCCCATGCCAGTTGTTGGGATATTAGGCATTGTGTAGTGAGCACGTGTAGGAACTTTGACAGGACCCCTAGGACGAAAGGGGGGCTCCAACCCAGGGCCTCCTGTTGGAAGAAATCCATTATAAAAAGTGGGGTGATATCCACAAGGAAACATCTGCCGGATGAACACTGACCTGGTGGTAAAGGCTGGTTCTGGGCATACATTCCCATGGGAGCCTGGTATCTAAATGATAAGTTCTGCTGACCCATGCTCAGTGGCAGATCAGGGGGCATGCCTCCGGCATACTGCATGACTCCTGGGTTGTGCGGCTTGTATTCCTGAATCACAGAAAACAAGTCTCATGATTTCTATTCATGTCTTTTCCATGAAAGCAATACTGTTCGAGTCAGTGGCATCATCAGCACCTCCTGTTTATTTGCTGAGGCTGGTTTCTTTTTCTTCTTTTTCTTAGTGGAGTCTGCTGCAACATTGGAGACGCTCTTCTCTGCTTTGCCAGGATCCACCTTCTTGTCTGGCTCAAGAGGCACAGGTGTTAGGGGTTCTTCCTCCTCTTGCGGCAGGTTGAGGGGCGCTAGAAAGTAACTTCTTTGCTTGGGCTTTATGTGAGTGTGGTAAAGCAGCAGCCGCTGTTGCTCCTCAAACTTAGTGACTTTGCGGTCGACCCGTATAGTTCCAAACCAGCCCCAAGAGAGAGGCGCGGAGTGTTTCAGTCCTTCAAACACATCCCATGGGGATATCTTCTGCTTAGTCGATACCTGAAGACCCTGTGTGTGAAATTATACACAATATGAACCCAACACTTATTTAATGGCCCACAGATGAGCTCTGACATCAGAGCAAATGCATTTTTACTTGCCTCCTTTTCAAATCCAGCTATTTTGTTCCCCTTTGTGTCAATGAGAGACCCCTGGGGTTCGCAGGTAATGACATCACGCGTCTGCTTGGGTAGAGGAAGCAACTGCCGCACTTTCTCCAAGCTCTCAGATTGACGGTCCCCGAGTTCTTTCTGGAGGGCGAAACAAAACATCTCACGTTTTATGTGTGGTGTTTGTCAATTTCAAGCTCATGACGACATATCACGTAAAGATATGTCGTCAGATACGAACTATTTTAACACAATTCTTCTTTCTTTATTTTGATTTAAAGATAGTGTTGTTAATAAGAACTTCATCAGGCTTTTAGGCTCATAATGATATTTACTTAAGCTCTTGTTCCATTAGGTATGTCCCCATCACTCAAAAAACAAGCAAATAAACAGGGCAGCTGTATCAGTGGGAGTCTATATACTTGGTGAGAGCCTAGTTCTATTTTAAAGCTCATAAAACAAACCACACGTCAATAATGACGAAGTAGGAAACTCCTGGGAGACAGATGTTTACGTTCAAATTCACAAGCACAAACAGAACTCTACACTAGAATGACCGACCCTGAGTGGAATCTGCTGCAAACAATAAGTGAAAGCAATGCGTGTTACTATGCTATAGGTTTGTATAGGCTGAAGACGCACATGGTAGTGGTTCAGAGCTTTCGCCTGTGTTCCATTTCTTTCCCTTTTTCTCCATTCATATGAGTCAAAAGGGGTGTCCCAATTTTTTTTTGAATGAAGAGGAAGGGCAAAGGTGAAGGGCTGAGTCCCCCTCCATGCGTAGTAATGGTTGAACCCAGACTTCAAACGAAAGGTTAGTATATGGATTTTCCAGAAGACGCTGTACATACATTTATTGCTTACCCGATGATAGCCGCAAATCTAAGTACAGCGGTACCCCGAGATACGAAATGAATCTGTTCCAGGATGGCTTTCGTATCTCGAAGCAAGCTTTACATGTAAAACGCCTAATTCGTGCAACGCCTCTCAGAAACAACAGTATAAGTAGATGGAAAAACAGAGAAAAATCAAGTAACGTTTCTTCAATCCTTAAATCTACACATTGTTAATGTAATAAATGATAATAAAACACAAGCAAAATATGTCATATGTACACAAATGTGAAACCTTACCTTGAGTGAAGCTATGTGTCGGAGGAGGAGGAACGGATGCAGAAAACATTACGGCACTACGTATGAAAGATAACTTTCTCGAGATATTTCACGAATTACGAACACCAACACGGTTTCAAGCACGAGCGCAGACAGTACAGAGCGTACTGGAGAGAGAGCGTCACAGGCTTTCTCTAACTTGTGCTACAGAACAGCACTTTCTACATCATAAATGTTATTTCTTTTACGACACCTTGACTAACATTTGTTATAGCACATTATTGGTAATACATTCATAATGTTTTGCTTGATTTAAAACTGATTTAATGCGTTTTAAAGGGCATCAGCCACTTTTTGCAACGGGAGAATAGAGCGCCAGGACCCAGAAGTATAAAGTCAGACTTAACAAGTGGACAATAGAGCAGAAATGCTTATGGTTCTTCGCATCTCAAATAAAAAAAAATTCCCGCGAGACCTTTCGTATCTCGAACATTTCGTAACTCGAAGCATTCGTATCTCAGGGTACCACTGTACTAAAATTATGAAAACCTCCATTCAATGTTGGATTTTTGCTTTGCACAAATAAAGCTTTTCTGAAAGAACAGCATTTTGTTTAATTCACTGAGCTGATTTTCTACAGCATTCCATGTGATGTTAAGAAATTCAATTGATAACTTCATAGTGCTTTAACTCCCCATCTCAAGAACCTTCTCCTTACTGATCACTTGTTCAACTTTTCTGTGGCTCAGTTGGTAGAGCATTGCGCTATCAACGCATGGGTTCAAGATGCAGGGAGAGCAAGGACTGACAAAAATGTGTTCATTTTTTCAAATGTAAGTCAGTCACTTTGGATAAAAGTGTGTCAAAGGGATAAATGTAAATGATCATTGGCTACAAGCGCGTTTTGGTAGTCGGCCCTAGTCTATAAGCACTCTGAAGCATTCCACATGTTTGAAACTGATATTTTATGGCATATTACAAGCAGGGGAGGCAGCTTCTGGGAGACAAATGTCTACATTCAAAGTCACAAGCACAACAGAACTCTATACTAGCATGACCTACCCTGAGAGGAATCTGCTGCCAGAAATAAGTGAAAGCAATGTGTGTTACTATGCTGCTGGGTTTTTTAGGTGGAACATGTTGCTAGTCCCTCCCCTTTCCACCTCTTATCCCTTCATACGAGGCAAAAGGGGTGTCCCAGTTCCCTTTTTGAATGCAGAGGAAGGGCTGAAGGCTTCCACATCATCATCTGTATTCATCTCACCCTGAGTTTCTTGACAAGGTTCATATAGGCCCTCTTGTTCTCCTCCATGCTTCCCTGAGAAATGCTGGACATGTCGGCTGCCAGAGTGCCGTTGATCAGCACGCTAAGCATGTCCAACACCGTCGTGAAGAGCTCGCTAAAACAAAAGAGCATGCACCATTTAAATCAGACTACTGCTCTCTGGGAGTGACGTGTTGCTGTATCTGCACTCACTTGTTTGACTGCATGTCCACAGTCCCACTGCTGATGATGTCCAGCAGAAGAACCGCCCACTCTGTGGTCTGCTGGGTGCTCCGCTGCACTGTATCAAACATCCCGCCCACCTGCAAAACAAAAATGTGAGATCAGGCCAATAGCCGATGATTTCAGAGAGAGAGCAAACAGCTGCGCACCAGATTGAGCCGCAGCTTCAAGGCCTCGTGCATCATCTGCTTGGCTTTGCAATCATCCTGGTACTGGTCTTCTCTCCAGTTAGTCACAATCTGAAGAGAAAAGCATCCCCTCGTTCATTCACAAACAACACGATGCACATTTCTAGCGCTGCAGTTTGTGAAGTACCTGCTGGACCTGGCTGTAGAGAGAAGTCAGGAGACCCTCCCTCTGCTCATCTTGTCCTTTGAGACACGTCAGGACCAGAGATAGAAAGGGCTGCTGGCTCAGGAGAGACATACTGAAAGGGAAAAAAAAAGGATGAAGAAGATGCATTAATTCATTTATTACCCAATTCAGCAAAGAACAACTTTTCAGCCCAAACAAATATTTTAGCATCTAAAAGGTCTACTGAATGATCTGAGAAGATGTGTAACATTTAATCTCACATGAGAACCTCCAAACCACAACCAAGGCATTGATCGCGGATTGTGGCTGAGTACTCCAGCATGACAAGGACCCAAAACAAACAGTGATGGCTCTATAAGAAGCATAATAAGGTCCTAGTCAAAACCAAGTCAGCTGCTAGAACATAATTCCCAAGATAATCAGCGGAGGGAGCTGAAAGAAGTTTTATTTACCACACATCAGCTGTTTTGTTGTTCTATAAAAACTTTTCTACTTCAAACTCCAGCACTTTTCTATGTTTTTCCAGCACTATAAATCCACTGTAAAATCTGCGTGTTCATGCTTTACGCTTTTCACATTTAAATCCATTGGTTTTATAAAAAAAAAACATACACACACAAAATGACATGAAATTAAAGTGGTCCACATTTAGCCATAATTTGTATTTTTTCATCCTCCAGCCAAAGAGCATTGACCGCAACCTCCTGGAATGTTTTCATCACCTGCTCTCTTATATATTTTAAGATACATCAAGGTTTTTCATCCACGGTACAGTGGATTTTAATCACGGTTTTCAGCTTGGTTCTGATGGCTTAGCAGTTTGTTGTCATTTAAATAATTATTTGTATGGATCGTACGAACAGGTAAATAATAGTCGTTTGATAGAATTCACTTACTTTTGCTGCAAAAATGAGCCCACATATTTACATTTCACAGTAAACACAGAATTAAAAAATATATTTTACGGTACACATTTCATTTTGTGGTAACGATATACCTCGTCATACCACCCAGCCCTAAATACCACATAACACTCATGGTCGGACTCTAAGACCAGTAGCGATTAGAATTTGAATGTTATATCGCATTATAAAAAATAAAAAGTAAAATTAAAAGAAATGTAATTGGAAATAAAAAAAAAAATGTCATACATATTAACCAGAACTTAATACTTATATTTGATTTATTATATGGTTAAAATTGTTAAGGGTTGTAAAACACTGCTTAGAGGAGGATCTGGATGAAAACATTTTCCTGATGTGTGCAAACCTGGTGTCAAAAAAAGAATACGCTACCAGGTATTAGTCATGTTTTGAGATTGTGTTAATCAAGCGTTCAGGAAAATCTAAAAAGAGTTAAATCTGAATAATCATCTGCACCTTTTCTGTTTTTGCCGATCCCTCTCTTTTCTTGAGGAAGGTCCTAGGTGTTGTCCCTTCTCCAGCTCTTCCCCTGCAGCCTTCAGGACATGACCCTGCACGGATGTGGGCAGCTTCCCGATCAAAGGGGCCACTAGCCAGACACCAGAACGCTCGGATGAACTGGAGGAAACATAAGCAAGATTATCTGATGTGTAGCGTATGTTACCACATTGACGGCACGACAGGGAATCAGAAACCGACAGAGTACGATTGAGCTGCCTCACCTCAGCACAGGTTTGAGTTTGTTAGCGCTGTTACTATTGGAAACAGAGCTACTGGACGCAGCAGAGCTGTTCCACGTGGGGTTACTGGAGTTCATTTCCGCAGACTTCTGGAAAACCTCAATGGTGGCCTTGGCTATGTTCTCCAGAAGAGAATATAGCTCCTGAAACGAGCGAGTTGAAAGGGGGTCAGGGAGCTGTGATCCTTAAGGGATGAAATCTGGTGCGCTGTTGCTTACGTTATTTGAGCTCTGTTTGATCATGAGCTGTAGTTCCAGAGAGGACTGTCTCATGGTCCATTGGTCCATGTTCTGCAAGCGGAAAAACACAGGAAAATGAACGAAAAAGCCTTTAAAGGAGTTCACCGTTAACTTACTAACGACCCATGGCTCTCGTAAGGAGACGTAATACATACAGAGTACCAGTGACACCAGACACTTTTACAAGGAACACCAACTGAAACTGGATTTAGACAAAAAAAAAAAAAAAAAACACAAGGGGGTTTTCACAAGGGGTCTGCCAGAGGTCCAGAAATGAACCATTATCATTTACAAAAAACATGAAAAACTGATTCCAAAAGAATATGTAAAAAAAATTTAACCATATAACAAAACTCCAGTTAATCCTTTGATATTGTTTATCTTCCAGAAGCACATTTGTAAAAGTCAAAAACATGGGACAGTTCAAACACACTTTGAATTCTGAAACTTTGTTTTGCAAGAACAATGAGGACAAAAACAACCTCACACCACAATCCCCCTCCACCAAACCTCACATTTGCAGTCAGTCAAGAACCAAAATACAACAAAACTTTACTATTCAATCCAAACGGTCCCTTTCATTGAAACGAAAAGAACAACCTAGCAGAATTGGCAATCTGCACATTAGGGCTGGGCGATATGACGATATATATCGTGGGGACGATAGAAAAGTGTCTATCGTCCTATTTCTCTTCTATCGTTTCTATCGTTTTTAACCTAATTTTATCAATAACTAAAGAAAATATTGCATTAAATGGGCTATGACAAATGTATGATAATGTCTTGTGGCTATGCAATGCATACTCTACCCTTTATCTAAGTGATAATCAAGAATAAAAATGAACTTTTGCAAAGAAACTCCGTCTTGTGATTTTGCGACGTGACGCTTTACGTTGTTGCGACATGCTTTACGCTAGTTAACTCGTGAGCGCTTAAAGATGGAGACGCAAGAGGTTGAAGATGAATGCCCGGAGTCGCAACAAATTGAAACAGCTACGCAGGCAGCAGCCCAAGAAGTACTTTTACCGAAATGTGGGGTACGTCAGTGATTTGGTTGCATTCTGGCTTCAAGAGCTCCGACACAGAGCAGAAGACAGTCATCTGCAAACTCTGCCAAAAAAACTGTTTACGCGCCCGACGCCAACACAACAAATTTCTTTTACGACTTGAAGAAGCTTCACGAAAAAGAATACTGGAGAATCGAAGAAATGCGACGTAAAGAAAGTTGTGAAACAGCCCGGCAAGTGGCGAGAAAAAAGGTCCTCTTGACCTCTTGCCTGGCATCTCCATCTCCAACATCCTTCTACCAGTATAACCACTATCCCTCCTCTGCACATGTCCAAACCATCTCAATCTGGACTCTCTGACTTTGTGTCCAAAGCAATCAACCTGAGCTGTCCCTCTGATGTGCTCGTTCCTAATCTTGTCCATCCTCGTCACTCCTAAACTGAACCTCAACATCCTCATCTCTGCCTCTTGTCTCTTACCCATACATCATAGCTGCTCTCACTACTGTTCTGTACACCTTTCCTTTGATTCTTGCTGACACTCTTCTGTCACACAACACCCCTGACTCTTTGCTCCACCCACTCCAACCTGCCTGCACTCGTCTCTTCACCTCTTTTCCACACTCCCCGTCACACTGGACTAATGACCCCAAATACCTAAACTCCTGCACCTTCTTGACCTCAGCCCGCTGTAACCTCACTGTTCTACTTCCCCTCTCTCTCATTCAAACACGTGTTCTGTCTTGCTGCGACTGACTTTCATTCCTCTTCTTTCTAGAGCAAGCCTCCAACTTTCCAGGTTTTCCTCCACCTGCTCTCTGCTCTCACTACAGATCACAATGTCATCTGCAAAAATCATTGTCCACGGAGATTCCTGCCTGAGCTCATCTGTCAACCTGTAACCCTATGTTCTAAAAAGCATTAGCATAATAAATGTAGGAGCATGTGACCTGCAGGATGCGCTTGATACGTTGCCTCTGGGGATTGTCTCCCTCTTCACTGTCCAGCTGCCTGTGCGGGTAACATATGAGCTGCAGCAAGCGTTGTGCCTGGATGTTCACCAGCACTGGATCCTGCAGTGCACTGCTGTCTTCTGACAGAGACTTCAGACATCGCTCACCAACCCATTCCTGAACACCCAAAAATATCACACACAAGCTTACTTAGACTAAAAGAGAATAAAGTGGTGCAGATAACAACTATACATCAGCAGAAAACCTCATTTTAACTGCAGTAGTGAAGATGTTCTTCAAAATATTAAATATCCAAGACGACGAGATTAACTCTAGGAGATGAAAAGTTATAATCATCACCTGCTGGCAGATGCTCTTCAGCACATACTTGGCATAAACCACCAGACTGGCTGTTTCAATAGAGACGTTACGTCCTCCGGATTTTTTGGAGCCCATGTCATCATCTCCGATGTCATCCAGTCCAGCAGGATGAGAGAAGCCGGACCCTTTCAACTCTGCATCTCCTAAAACAACAAACAATTTATTTGGCCTCATGTTACACATTTTACTTAACCCAGTTTGATTTAAACACAGAAAATGACACAAAGAAAACACACAATCTCACCCAGCATGAAAACAGCCTTTAACACGGCAAAAACAGCCCCCACCACGATGCTGTTCTGAGAAGCAGCCAGCAGATGTCGGTCACAGGACGACCTGATGCCCACCGTGGATTTGTCTGTGAACAGAAACTTTAATCAGATTAAACAGCTACAATACCCTAGTTAAATGAACCCAAGACTAGAAGTCTTTGTAGTGTGCGTCACCTGATTTAGTGCCGTCTTGGGGACAGGGGTTGCGCTGTGGGGTTCTAAACAGATGCAGCAGGATCCTGCAGGTCAGTCTGGCTCCGGGTTCTGAATCCTGCTCACTACAAGCTGCACAAACACACACATGAGCGGGTCATAACCAGAATCCTCCATAAACAGGCGCCGGCCGCAGAGTGCGTCTGACACACAGCTGTGTGAATGTGGTTAAACAGGATAATACAGATGTGAAAAGAGCAGAGATAAATGAATTAACCACATGTGACAAACAAGCTGACAAAATAAATCCTTTCAGGATCTCAGAATTCACACGCTTCACGATTTGTGAACCAGACAAAAACATGACGCCATCAATTTCTCACCCTTTAGGTTCAACGTCAAAGGTATGTGAAAACAGACTCGAAACATTGTGGTCACTGCCTCTAAATAGCACCGTGAGAAATGAGTCCGTCAGAGACAGGAAATGAGCTCTCCGCTTCAAACAAAATCACCCATGCAGCTAAATAAAGGCAAATATAAACGACTCTATAATATCACCGAATCCTCTCCAGGCAATGATTAACTGTTCAAAGCCTTGTTTAGTTAGACGCCCAGTGTCTGTATGGCAAGTGCTTGAGGAATACCAGGAGCCGTACCTGCATTCAGAAGGGAGGGGATGGCCACACAGCGCACCAGGTCTTCCAGCAACAAACACTGGCGAGCGATCAGGATAGCAACAAACGTTGCCAGCGA
The DNA here is from genome assembly GCA_007224835.1 of Danionella cerebrum. Taxonomy (NCBI): domain Eukaryota; kingdom Metazoa; phylum Chordata; class Actinopteri; order Cypriniformes; family Danionidae; genus Danionella; species Danionella cerebrum. The sequence continues at coordinate 680,415 of SRMA01026644.1, read as the reverse complement.
GTCGTGGAAGGATAGATCACTCACCTGATGAACAGAGAGAGATTGGATCAATACAAAACCCAAATAACATTAACCTCTAAAAACCTATGTGAGCATCCAATTTGCATAATTTTTTAGAATGCTTATAAAATGGCAACTATAATCAATAGAGCAGTGATTCTAACGAGATATAAAGCAAAATAAACAATTATTCAAGAAGAACAGGAGAATAACAGATTTCTCTTTCTCTGAGATCAGGCTCCATTCTTTTCTTCCCCTTTCCTGAAACTCAATACAAATGCCTTTAACATTCATAACTCCTCCCACAATCTGGATTATACAATTTTTAAAAGTGAGTATGTTATCCCCATAATAAAGCACACAAAATTATTTTATTTGAAGCGCTACCCATATACACATTTTGCCTTAAATTATGAACAGTGTTCTAAAACCTTTGCCATTCGCTTTCTTTATTTCATGCATATCATTCTTATTCAGATTTCTGGAAATAAAAATAATACAGTACTTAACTTATTTGTGTTACAAAGAAATGGCTTTAGTTTGTGAAACTGAGATTTTAAAACCATTCATGTCTATGGGATAAACCACGAGCTGAGGGTCAATGCTACTGTTAAAAAGGTTACAGAAAGTTTACCAGCGTCCATGACTCCAACTGAGTTTATACTGATGATAAAACTTATACTGGTTAAATGAGCGGGAAGAGATTTACAAAGTGAGTTTTCATAGAATTGAACTGGGCACTTTTCTAAAATCAAATGGCATCAATCAAATGTACGAAAACTAGCACTCGACACTCATCATTGAACTCCCTTGGAGCAGATGGTTCTCCAGGGCTGAATTCCACCAGCTGAGCATGGAAAATCCAAAAAGCAGCCAGGAACAGACTTGTGTTTTTAAAGGAAAGCTGTTGAGTACTTTTTTTAACAGCAAGCTTTCCAGACATCCGTGCATTTGCACCAGTCAAAAAGACATGGATAAATCTCATCATGAACATGAGGAAAATACTGTGTGTGTGTGTGTGTGTGTGTGTATATGTGCGCATGTGTGTGCACTGTTAGTGTTAGCAGTGAGAAGTGGTGTTTGAAATGGCACCTGAGACTCACATCAACATTACAGAGCAGGTCATTGAAGCCACAGTTGCCATTGTTGGAAGAGCAGCAGAGAGCCTTAAGCACCCCCAACCACTCAGCGCTGAGAGAGCGACAGTACGCCGTTAGCTCCGCGCACAGGATCCCAATATCATTCACCCTGAACCAAACAATTGCTTTGGTCAGAAGAATCATGTTGCATTCTAGTACTACCAAAGCTACTTAGTAAGATCACTTAAAAACATGTCATTATGTACAATGTACGGATCTATAACCAGATTCCAACCTCTCAGGATCCCGGTGGTCCATGCAGACATCCATGAGCACATTACAAACAAAGCTGTAGCGGTTGGCTGGACTGTCGTTGAGGATCTTCCCCACCATTGAGTGGTTGAGGTTAAGCGCGGTAGGATTGGTGATGGCATCGATCATGAAATTCTGATCCCAGAGCATGTTGGAGTCTGAAGGGTCGATGTTGTAGTAGATGGAGTTCTTCACCTTTGAGCAAAACTCACTGTGGGAATGGACACAAAACCATCTTAGACGGCAGAACTTTAGTGACGTAGCTCACAGCGGCACAACTGGCCGGTGCCCACCTGAAAATCTCTCCAAACTTGCTCTTCAAGTGACTGCAGGAGGTATAGAGGTCATAGAGATATGCCAGGATACATCGTTCTGCTGAGGAGCAGTCTGCAGGGTTCACGCCAGACTTGACCACAATCCGTAACCTGAAGATGATGATGACAAAACCAATTCAAGACACTTCCTACAAAGATTCGCTTGTTTGCACGATGACACTGCTGAGACGTGAACTGCAGTGATTTTGGTTTGCTACAAGTTTTGAGATGTTTTTAAATTCGCTGAAGGTATTTTAATAAGGGGTCATGAAATGCATTTCCAATTATATTTACACTATAAAAAAAAAATCATTATTGACAATGATTAATACCTGGCTATTAAATCTTTCACACACGTTCCAGAAGTGAGGGGGCCTTCTCATTCAGCTCCCATTTCTGTCTAATTTGTCAATGATATGATTGACATGCATAATAAACGTCTGATGATTGACACTGCACCAGATATAGGAGACGACAATACGGAATTACTACACAAGCCTTTATATAACCGACTCGTTTAACCCTAAAAATAGAAAGTATTAGATTATAAACACCAGAGATAGGGATGCACCGAAATAAAAGCCAATAAAATAAAAGCCAAAATTGTCACCACGTCTCTCGCATCCTCCCGTCTTGTTCGTGCTGTCATTACGCATCAAACACGGAGTATGTCGGCGGTTTGGAAGCACTTAAAGTTTCAGACGAGGACAGCAAAGTTGCAATATTTTTTTGTAATTATTTTTCTTCTGTTTGTGCTCTGTTGTTTGGTACAGTAATTTAAAATTGAAGTAAAAAAGCAGCTAGAATTTTTTTTGTTTTGTCACTGTTAAAAAGCCTTATTAACTGTTACTTATTATCAATAAAAGTTAGATTGCTTAATTAATTTTTAGTTCTTTTAATACAAGCAAAAATACGTAAACACGTTTTTCAGTTTTCACCCAAGTGCAACCAAAATTTTTGGTTTAGTTTTCGGCCTAGAATTTTCATTTCGGTGCATCCCTAACCAGCGATGCTCTTGTTGGTTCAGAAGCAGTTAAAACGACATATTTTAGATGTCTTTGGCTCAGTGGATGTTTGCTGGGCTTTCTCCCTCACACACAGACGGGCATCGTACCAACGGAGGGAGGAAATGCTCTCGGAGAGATGAGGCAGAGCACAGCTTCTTAAAACTACACAAATATTTTTCAGAAGCGTGAGAAAGACACTGCTCACCCCGCATTCGAGGTAGAATTGTAGGCATCAATAAGAACTTTGTTGCGCTGTGGCTCAGTCTGCAGAGCTTTGCGCTAACAGTGTAAAAGTTGTGGGTTCAAAAGCAATAACTGATGAAATGTGTTTCATCCTTGTAATGTAAGTCGCTTTGAAAAAAGGCACCTGGCAAATGCAAAAATGTCGCTTTAAAGAACAATAAATATTTTCAAAGTGCAAAAATAAGATTAAGTAGAAATATAAATTAGTGAATATTAAAAGCTGTTTAATACAACACTGGAAGCGGTTTGAATGGCTGGAAGTAAAGCAGTTGAAAAATGTAAAAAATAACATGTATAAAAGTAATAGAAAAACAACCAGCACAGCATTGATAAACGCATTAGGATACAGCACTCCAAGTTAAACTCTGCTTCCCCTGGTTTTCCACCGAGTCTTCAGTGAAATGGAGATAAAAACAAATGTTTTTCCAAACACTGGCTTGCTCCTGAGATAACCCTGGTTTCAGAATAGGCTGTGCCGGTAGCTAGAACAGATGTTTAGCTGTAAAAGCTCACCACCATCAGGGGCATGTACACATACATCTCCGTGATGTATCTCTGTAACGGCGACATTTTGAATCATAAATATCTTTCTGTAGCTTTGAGGATTAGCTCCTGAATGTCAAAAGAGCAAGCTCTTTTTGGCTTCTCAGTTCGTGACCCCTTTAAGGCTTTAGAAGATATTTTTAAAGACTCTGGAACATACTGACTTCTAATGAAAGGAACCAGCAAGTTTCACAAACCCAGAATGAGTCTATGACATACCCATCAAAAACCTGTGCCGTCTGGTCAGGGTTGAGGATGAGGCAGGAGTGGTATCTCCGCAGAACAGCCACGATACACAGACAGAGACCGGTAGTGTAGCTGCCAGCCAGATTGGAGGACTTCAGCAAAAGTTCTGCTTCGACCAGACTCAGTTCGTTCAGGAGCTGCAGGTCAATAAAAATTACTTAAAATAATAATCACAAGCATCTCTGTATTTAAAAAAAAACATTACAACTGAGAAGATGGTTAGACCAGCTCTCAAACCTGTATGGCAAAATCGATGAGGCCACTAATATTTAGCGAGTACTCCATGAGGTCAAAGATGAACTGGATGTGCTGGACCAGTGGAAGGTGATACGACATCCCTAAGGCAAAGCTGGTGATCTGTTCCAGAACATTCCTGGACACCTGTGAGATGGAAAGGGATTGGAGTGCCATTATTCTTCTGTGCATAACTGTAAAGAGGATTTTCGGAAGAGTTGAAGCATTCTGCTAACTCTGAGCTCAGGAATCAGACTGAAGAAGAAATCTTACTGTGGGTAACGTGTGCAAACGAAACACAGCTAGAAATGATGCAACAGAAGACCTAAGCATGGACTACAGCGGGTGTTCTGAAGAAAACATGATTTTTCCCTTCATGAAGTCAAACCTTTGCGAAAGGCCTTACATTCTCCACAGGATCAATATAACAATTTAAAATTATACGCAAAAATTTCTGTTGCTGAGATTTATGAAAGGCACATTAAATGAAAAATATAATTACGATTAAACGGATTGTGTTTTGACCAAATCTTGTCTCTGTTAACTCTTGCGCAGAAAAAAAATTTGGGAGGGAATGACTGCTATTGGTGTAGACAACCGCAGAACTTTTGTGGCACTCGACAATCATCTGCAGAATTTTGTGAGACAATTATTATTTATTAACTACACACAATTAGCACGACAACGATTGCGATTAATTTGAAACATTTAACATGATAAAAAAATTAGGCAATTAATATGGTTGCAGTTTTTTTTGGGCATTTTTTGTTATATTAATGCCTTTAATAGAGAAGTCTTGTTAGATTTTCTCTTTTGTGTTTCCATTACTTGTTTTTCTGATCAATAAACTATAAATATGGCTTTCATGCCAACAGTTGATTCGGAGGCTATTGACAATTAAACAAAAAGGTCAAAAATAAAATTTAAATGAATTATTTAAAAAAAAAATGGTCTTTTAAATTGCAAAAAGGTATTATTTTTTAATTGATTGACAGCACTATTATTTATATATGAGCTTGCATCTGTCTATCTTTGGTTTAAACAGCATCTCTTTATATAATTGGCATAGTTTTCATTTAATTGTTTCATTATTCATTTGTTACTTAAAACCAATACCACAATTTTAACATATTCTAGGTGAGTTTTATTGATAAAATTTTCGTAGTTGATGCTGATAAAAACTTTGCAGTCCCCAGCATCAATCATTAACTAGCCAATGAAGCAGGATGCAGAGTAATAATCATGTTTGCTCGACTGACCTGAGAGGTGACCTGATGCTGGTCAAAGTGTGAGAGATGCTGGAACTTAGAAAAAATGTCTTCAGCCGTGGGGAAAGCCTCAGGTTTGCTTCTTTTCCTCTTCTGGCCTTCCTCACCCCCTGAAAAGAACAAGAAAAGCAAAGATGACTGCGAGAACCATCTGGAAGCCAACCGGTTTGAGAAAAGCTTCTAGAAAGAAGCTACAGTACTGTGAAAATAAGTGTGGGATCTTGAAGGAGTTATATCTGTGAATTGTGAGCAAAGCCATGAGTGACTTACCACTTATAGCTCTATTACAAAAGCAGGTCTCGACTGAGAGCTGACCTTGAACATAATGAGCCAATAATTGCATTGTAATGAGGCTACGGCTATGAATATTCAATGACGGAAACAACGGTTCAGTGACACAAAGGGCTGTTAATAACAGCTGACAATGGGGACAGGAGAAAAAAAGCACGTGAAAATGTGTGCTCGCAGAAAAATTATGATTTTATTATTATAATATGTGAATTACTCATTTAAACGAGCCATGAACTTCTGAGAGTCTGTGGTTTGTGTAAAGCCCCAGTAATATTTAGAATCCTAGTGTTCTGCCATTTTTCTCTCTAGACCCTGCAGGAGACACAGAGACAGCCTATGGCTCTCCTTCGGGTCTCCCCTTTCCCCCTTCCTTCCTTGTACTAAATGCAGCATGTGATTAGCTAATAGCATCTCCGATGTTCAAGGTAATTAAAGCCACATTTTCTGTTAAATCTGCTTAAACCTGGCTTTCAGAGCCTTCTTACATGGGTTTGAACAAATATTTAAAAACACTCTCTAGTTCATCAGTAAATTAGGCAATCTATTAATGTGTTCTAGTGAGAGAAATTGATTTAATGATGTTGATATTTCCTCATGTGTCTCTCTGTGTGTAATGACCAGCTTTATATAGCACAGAATAAAGCTTGCAGTGGTACCGGTCTCTGCTGTGCTCTTGCGGTTCAGAACTTTTAGGATGTCTTTAGTGATCTTCTTGATGGCGTGGCGAGCTTCATCTCGCTGTTTGCCGACTCCATAGAGAACCACCAGTCGCTGGTTACACTCATGACTCGCGCTCTCCTCCTGGACAACAAACACTTCATTTTTTTTATTTGATCCCTTTCCTTTTGCTCAAGGACAAATACCATTGCTCGCTCAATACATATTTCTTAAAGCCCATAGTATTCACCTGAGGGATGGGGAAGTGGGTGGCGTACTGTATATGGCGAGGCTGCTCGTACACCAGGGGGAAGGCTGGGTCCAAGCCCTTATCCTTGGCAGTGCTTTTGCTCTCCTGCTCAATGGCTGGCTTCTCTGGGGAAGGGCTACCCTTCGATTCACAATGCATCGGTGGAGAAAACATCTGCTGAAGATTCAAACAATGCCACCTAAGAACCGGATGAAGCTACTGTAGTCGAGAAGGTAAAAAAGCCGTCTCAAACCTCGTCAAAGTTAGCACTGGAGTTGTGTTCGATCTCCATGGATTCTGACAAACCAGTGTCCTAAAAGAACAGCAGAGAAAACCGCTCGAGACACTCGAGTTTCATCAAAGAGTGACTGAGAGAATGTACCTCACCTCCATTTTCCCACAGTTTCCTGCATCCTGCTCCTTACGGTCTGATTCATCAGAAGGTTCATCACTTGGGGAACGAGGGCGGGGAAGATGAGCGTCAGAAGCCAGATCGCCTCGCGAGATGAGGGTGCACATGTAGATGTTGTGTGAGAAGACGTCATGACGTATGAGCTCGCAGAAAAGCAACACGAGGTTCGAGAATTCCACTCGCTCACTCTCGTTCCCTGGCTCAGCTTCACATACAAACAAAGAAAACAATGAAATATGCTCACAGGCCACATTATTAGGTACACCTGTCCAACTGCTCGGCCACACGTGCTGGTCTGAGTATTTCAGAAACTAATGATCTACTGGGATTTGAGAATGATCAGAAAAACTGAAAATATCCAGTGAGCTGCAATTCTGTGGGAGCAAATGCCTTGTTGATGCCAGAGGTCAGACGGAAATGTTCAGACTGGTTCGAGCTAATAGAAATGCAGCAGTAACTCAAATAACAACTCGTTAAAATCGAGGTCTGCGAAGAATTTTTCTGAATGCGCAACATATCAAACTTTGAGGTGGGTGGGTTACAGCAGCAGCAGCAGAAGAAAACACCACACCAACCCGGTACTAGCAATGTGTACCTAATAAAGAGGCCACAGTGTGTAAAATACAACCAAATAAATATTTGAGGAGGAAAAAAAAAAGATGCTGATGGACTCACTGAGAACTGGAGCCTGTGTGTCCAGGAATTGCAGCAGAACATCCTGGAAGACCGGCATAGTTGCAGAAGACAGAGACCCTGAGGACACAGAGCCCTTCTCATCGACCACCTCGGATTCACCGCATCTCTAAAAACACAAACAGGATCTTTCAGACATCAAGGAACATTGAATAGCTGTTTGTGTTGAGGTATAAAAAGCACCTCTGCCTCAATCTCTGTCTGCCTTTTCTCCAGGAGCTTGGCAACCACCATGGCTCTATGGGGCCCTGACCTTTTACAGGAAACGGCCCACTCACACAGAAGCGTCACCACCGCATCATCATCAGGACTCATCTAACATTCCAAGGAAATCAAGAAACAAACATTAGATGAGCACTAAACATGTCATTTGTATGAGATATAAACATGTACGGTGTTCATTCATCTGCTGCATTTCTTCCTTTACTCTGTGTTGAGATCGTTCAGACAGTTATAGAAATGTTGAAAATCTGTTCCATACCTCAGCTTTGCAGAGTAATCAACTATCTCTGATGTTAACAATCACATTGGAGGCGGAAACAAAGCACACGTTTTGACATGTTTCTATGGTAGATCACCTCGTGTCCATCTTTGCTCTGTCCCGAGCCAAAGATCCGATTGTAGAGGGAGTCCAGGGAATTGCTAAAGTCAGACTTCTCAAAGCTGTGGTTATCCAAGACCTCCAGTGTATGCAGAACCCGGCTGATGGTGAAACCTATGGAAGGAAGCACAGAGCACATGACAAACTAAACTGTGGCAAAATAAAAGCAGCCCCCAAAGGGAACGTCGCCAGCCGACCTGCTGTTGTCTCCTGACATTTGTCAAAAGACCAGCGAAACTCCACCGCCTGCCCACGCTCTTTGATCTGCTCCTCAATCTCCCTTACCTTGGCCCGAACCTGAAAAGCACCACACGTGACTCTTCCGATGACAAACCAATGACCATTTAGAATGAAAAGATGGCAAACCTGCTGGTTGAAGGTGCTGTTGGCCCCTGGCATGGGGAGATTAGACGGGGCGATTGGCAAGAGATCGAGTGGTGAGCCGGTTTTGTTGCGACTGTCTGTCAGCGAGTAGTGCCAGACCAAAGCGCTGGGGCAACACAACACAATACTCTACAGCCGAGAAAAGAGGCGTCAAAAACGTAACGTTATCACCATCTTTTAATGAAATCTATTGAATAAGTGTATTTCAGGCAATATACGAAAACACAAAAAAGGATAAACAAATCTTTAATTAGTTTGAATGTAGTTTGAAAACATATATCGACAACATTTTTTAAAACTATTTAAAATACCACCCTTTCAGTTAACTATTTAACCAACTATTTAATTATTTGTTATTTACATTCCTTCAACAACCAGGAAAAAGCAGTTGTGTGATTTGTAACCAATCCTGGCTTAGAATGCAATTAGGCCCGCCCACAGAATTAGCATATGGAAATTATTTTTATTTCTTTATATCTTTATAAATAAAGTTGTTTATTTATAAATACAAAATTATGTACATATTTGGAAACACATTTTAGTCTTCCATACTAGATCACTGTAAACGTAATCAAGTTTCATAATTGTGCCATTTTCCATGAGATTTCCACAAGCCCGGAATGTTGATGGTCGATGAAATATTTGATGGAAATAATTATTCATACCGCAATTACTCATAAAATCACTGGTTACTCCGTTTTGGGATACATGAAAAAACAACATTCTACCTTTTTGCATTCATCGTTTAATGCAAAATGTGAAAGTCATAATTGTATGCTTCAACAATCCAAAGAATGCAACGCACGCGGACATTTGTAAGATAAATTAACGAATATAGAAATAAAGACAAAATTGTTTATCCACTCTATATAGTCAACCACAGACCATCCAAAGCAGACGCTGAAACAGGTTTTCTGTTAGATGAAGTTTTTCATGTAAAAATCTCATGCTACAATCCCCGCCAGAGAGGGCGCTAAGAACCTTTTAGAGACATCACAGGTGCACAGAAGGAGTGCATAAGCAGGAAGTGGTGATGGGACGTTTCTTTTATTTGATTCTGTTCTTCATTCACCAAACACAAGTTCTCTTTGAACATTGATTTGTTCTTTTCGTTCCTTAATATGCTAAAAAGATCATTTGCAAACAGCAAAAAACCCAAAACCAAGAAAAATACAATAATATGGGAAATTAAACGTACTAGCTCACTGCTTAACTTTTTACCATCAACGCAAACGAAACACTTCTTCTTATACTTCCAAAGCATCAAGAATCTACAGTGAACAATTTCGTAAGAAGTAATTTCATCAAAGCGCTAGAAAAGTTACGTGCGTGAGATACCATCCCATGTGAACGAGTTATTCAGATGCTCTTTTCCAGCAATGGGGGGAGCAATCACGTGATTAACGAATAAATTATAATTGTACGTGAGTGTAAATATTGCACAAGAGAAGTTAATTTTTTGTGTATTTTTTCAGAAAAAAATCCCTGGACTTAAAGGATGATCATCTACAACGTAACGTACTCTTCACACCAAAACGTCAACATTTTCCCAGGACACTGTATCACCACTTCAACAGCTCCATTTATGAACTTAAGAACCTTTGGACAATTTCCGCCGATTGCCTAAAGTCATTAAAAAAAGGAGATACATGGCATAAAACAGAGTTAAAAGCACCTGTAGCATGCAGCTGAGTCCAAACACCACTGGCCTGTGCTGGGGACATATGTAGAAGTCTGTGAAAGGGGTCTGGGGCGGGTTGCCCCCTGCAGGCTGGGATGTTGGAGTCGGCGGCATAGCGTTTCCTTGCTGTGCAGAAATGCCATGTGCTGGATGGCCGCCTGAACCTGGCCCGAGGCTGCCATCGCTCAGCAGCAAATTGAGGCGGCGTGTGCAGAAGTATGCCAGCCGTCTAGATAGATACGCTGACTGGACAAACTCCCCAGAATACTGAACGAAGGAACACAGCAGGGGTCAGATTCTGCTTCCTTAAAGAAAGGCATCATTGCGAGACAAAAGATGAGTAAAGTTTCCTTTATGCTTTAATAAAAGGTTTTGTACCTTGTACACATGTAGACATTCTAAAACCCTACAGGCCTTTACCAAACCCATTTCCTCTGCACAACACAGGCCTAATCTCTTACACAACAAGCTTGCGTGACGTCTGCAGGCTGAGTGTCACTGACCTGCAGCATCAGCGGCAGCAGCAGTCGCAGAAGCTCATCCTCTCCAGGTCTAATCTTCTCAAAGCACTCAAGCACCCAGGTGAGGAACTCATGTCTGTCTAACATGCCGTCCTAACACACACCAACAAGCGCAATAAATATCACCCAGTCGTGATAAATCCTATTCGGGCTCCCTAGATTTGAACTTGTGTACCTGGAACATGAACATGGCCAGTTTCTCATTGTACTCCCACTGTTTCATGGCGGTTTCCACATCGGCAGGAGGAGCAGGGAGAGGAGATCCGCAAACCTGGCTGGGAGACTGCCTGTAGAACTCCGCCACCTTCTGCAGCTGCTCCCACAGGTATTTAGTAATAATCTGAGTCCACTCTGCATGTGAAAATAAAGGCAGATGAGTAGATAGAAATATCCATCTTTATTTTCTTTTTAAAGCCCTGACAGCAACATGGCCCTCTCCATTTGAAGACAACATTAATATTTCATGGAATTATAAACTGGGCATTCTACCGAGACAGGTTTACGAGATAAAATACATTTGCAATGTGTACATTCTCACTTTAAGGAAGAAAACAAGAGTTAATTTTGAGTGTCCTAGTCGACATCTGGTTAATACAATTTGATTTCTTCTGGTTGCTACAATTACTAAATTCTACTTTATTTGTTGGTTGGTTGGTGCCATCCTTTCACTACTTGGTGGAGACACACTTACCTATGCAGGGGTCAATAACATGCCTCTTCTTCACTTTGGTTTCAGTAATGGCAGCATGATACGCACACGTCATTTTAATCATCCAAGCAGACCGCATCACCGGCACAGAATACTTGGCGAGGTAGCCAAACACTTCCTCTTTCTTGCCAAAGATGGGAACCTAGAGTAAAAAAAAAATAATAATTAAGTAAAGATAGATATTATCTAAAACAGTTAACTGTTTCGATTCAATAATAAACATTGGGTGCTTTCACACCTCTAGTTCGTTTATTTGGTCCGGATCAAGGTTAGAATGATTGCACACTGAAGTAAACAACGCCGAAAGACTTGATCTTGATCACAGCTTGATCTTGATTTTACTTTATCCTTTATATCAATCGCTTCTGATGCACAATGCAAACGATGCCCGCATTACAAACTAATTAATTACAGAAACTACTCCAAGTTTGAAATCGTGCCATCATGACAACAACAAACCGTTATTCCACGCGGAAACGAGGAAGTGTTTCTTTCTTTAGAGGATGGGCATGGAAATGGAGACTATAAAACGCTAAATACTGTAAATCTATACGGAAAGGTCCTTCAAAGCACTTCAGAGCTCACTGACCTTTTTAGCGAGCTGCGTTAAGGGTTTGGTCCCCGATAGGTCTGTGAACCAGTTATTGATGGAGCTCTGTGACCTCGCTGTGACGAGCCAGAAATTATCTTTCTGATTGACCTGCGGCTTCCTCTTCCCAGTGTCTGGAAAAGTGTTGCAGCGCAGCTTCTCTGCGATGATGCTGCTGAAATTTGAGCTGATCTGTGACACAAGGAGGAGCAACTTCAACAAAAGATTTTTTTGACAATTTATTTTCCACTAGAAAACCTTTCATGGAGAGTCTTACCTTTGAAGAGTTGAAATTAACATTTTTAGCGGTTCCATGCTCATCACCTGAAACAGCTGGCTGGTTGTTAAATCCTTGTTTGACGTTCAATGCAGTCAGCTCATCCTAAATAAACAAAGAGCAGGAAGATTGTCAGACACAAATGCACTTATGACTATAATTTGAGACTGAAATGTTAATTACTTGCCAAAGGTTGCTAAAGTTTTAGCCATTCTTTCAAATGAGAATGGAATAAATTTTGTGCCAAACGAAAAGAACAAACCTTTAGCAAACACAAATAAAAACATTGACAAATGAGAAATACTCAATCAATTAATAGCTGAACAATTATATTGTGTTCAAAGAAACAAAATTGCTCTGCTAGTGTTTCAAACTTTTAATCTATGCTTTGCAAATTTACGGGCGTCATTAACTGCGACTTGTCCTTATTGGCTGACAGCTCACTGAACTGGAAGCAGTGTTTAGTTTTGCTCGGAATGTACTTATCATTTTTTTAAGATTATCAATATATCGAAAATTAATGCTAAAGCATAGACATTTCTTAATTCGATATTGAAATATTCTTATATATAATGATTTTGGGATGTCAGGTAGGGGTGTAACGGTTCACGGTATGTATTGAACCGTTTCGGTACGGCCTGTTCGGTGCGGTACACTTGCATATATTCAGTATTTTTATTAAATGATATAAACCTATTATTAGCGCGATATTAAGCACAGCGGAACAATGTTCCTAGGCGAGTTTCCGCACGGACGCTATTGAGTGACGAGCACGAGTAGGAAAATGGCATGGCAAAAGCGAAAGAGAAGCCAGAGCTTGAAGACCCTCTCACCTCACTACGGTCTCCTGTTTGGGAACACTTTGGATCTCTGTTAAAATACATAACGGGGATAGACGAGTGGATAAATGTAAAGTTGTATGGCGACATTGTTCCACGGAGATCGGGCAGGCAACACATCTAACATTTTCTACTGCTGGAGATATTGTCACTGCAACCAGATCTGTGCTCTCTTCAGAAAATGTGGATGGGTAATCTATCCTAACTAGTTGCAGTATTTCATTTTTTATTTAATAAAATGTGTTTTTCTTTATAAAGAGTGTAATTTATTTAAAATATCACCCAAATGTGTCACTTTTATTTATTTTATGCAAGAATTCTATTGTGTATTGGCAGCTTTCAAAATAAAGAATATGTAAGTTCTTATTGTTTTGTACCGAACCGAATGAACCGAACCGAACTCTCCAAGACACTGTACCGAACCGAATACGATTTTAGCCGATGTCAGGTATGAAAGGTGATACTTATGGTTACCATGTATATGAGTTAGTGATATTATTTACATGTGTCCTAGCATGAAAAAACAAACATGCCCAGCTTGTACTTTATAGCCTACAGCAAAATTAAAAAATTGCAAAAATTAAACACAAACCTAAAGTGTAAACACAGCCAAATAGTTTCTATTAAATCAAACTTCTCAGATTAAAAGGTCTGAAATAACATCTTCAAAAAAACCCTAAAAACAGTTTCCTCACAGACTAAAAAACCTAAGAGCAAACAGAGCATTTCCTGAATCATTTCTCTCTACTAAAAAACAAAACAAAAATCAAGTAAAAAAAAAGAAAAAGAAAAGTGAAATTCGTCAGAAAATAAAATAATGGCTATATTATTTCTGTACACTTGTCAATATCATTAAACACGATCCTCTCAGTGCCAGTACAAGCCTTTTGTTTTCCTTAAAAATTTCTTGCCACTGAGTTTAAGGATCTTCACAACGGTGCAAGCACTGAATGTTTTTATAATCTAAAACCCGTGATGAGTCTCGTAGATCGCTCAGGTTTGCTATTTGATTATTATTCGCACTTCCAGCTCAGACTTCAGAGGATGCATCATCTGCTCAAAAGAGCTGTGCTTTGTTTCAAGTAGTGCTTGATGCCGTCACTTAATTTCACGGTATCCATATATTGAGGTGCGCACTGGTTTGAAAACGTTCACCGGACTAATTAATATGTATTTCTCTATCCATTCCTACCTAAAACTACAGATTTCTTCATCACTTTTTCTACTTTTGGAGCGAGCCATGCAGTCTTTCCTGTCTCTCTGCCCCAATGTCAGGCAGGTTAAACAAATTATTTGATTTGATCAACTGAGTGAAGCTATTGCAGAAATAACCTGTCTGTCTGCTCAACCAGAGACAAACTGTATGAGAAATCAGGCATGGGTCGGACTGCACCATAGATGTGAGGTCTGCCATTTGGTGATGGCTCTCCTAGACACTCATCTCTCCAATAATATTGCAAGAACTTGCAAAGATGGAATTCTACCAAGACGCGTGGTGCAGCCAAACAGTTCCTTTAATTGATTTCAAATCAATAACAACCAGCAAAACCTTCAAGAAAAGAACAGAAGAAAAACAGGAAAAATCTGACAGTCACAAATAATCCGGAATGTAGCGTTGATGTTATTTAATATACTGATATTAACACAAAATGTTGAGTACTTACAGCCCCAAAACACAAACTAGCCCAGTGAGGCTCAGCCCAGTGAAATGCCAATCACAATCTCACGAGCCAATAAGAGCGCACCGCTGTCAAGCCCGCCTTAGCGAGAAATTTGTGTCAGATTGATGAATGGAAATTTGGTAAGTGTAAATGGAAACAACTGGCAGCACACGCAAAATTAAAGTGAATGTGTATTTGAAGACGATGTTAATTTCTCTGATGATCACTTCATTTGTTGGGGGGCTTTTCTCATTTACAGATGCAGTTTTGCTTAAAGTTTAGTTTGTTTTCGTTGGCACAAAACTTGTTACATAAATGATCTCTTAAATGTCTCATGACAAACACAAAACCATTTGCATAGATTGGAGAAATCTTAAAATTAATTTCAAGGAAAGTCGTTTTGTTTCATCTAAATTAGAAACAGATCTTCTGTCTCATTTTTGTCAATCATACAAAAAAGGTTTAACATTTTCATGCTAATCAACCCACAAAACGAGAGCATTGTTTTACAACTTGAAGGACAACTACGAACAAGTTTATTGTAAATTGTGGGTGGGGCCCCTGGGTTTGTGACATCACTAATAAAGCAATCAGAGAAAGGCTGGTTTCTTGGAGGTATTTTAATCATTATTGTGGGGTTGTGTACACACCTGAATCGTGTGTGAGCTGTTATCAATTATTTGTCAATAGTTTTTAGAAAAATAATTGTTTACAATTCAAATTTTTAAAACACATCCAGGAATAACAGGGACAAGCAAACGTCAACAAACACCACGACCTTAAAAATATAGATCACACAAAATGTAAACATCCTAAATTACCGCAAACACCGCAGTCAATTATTTGCTTTGGCTAATTATTTGAAACGGTTTATGTGGTGTGACTATTAACGGTTACTAACGTACAACGATTAAAGCTACGTTAGCAGTTAAGTTAACGTTACGCTTCTCGCGGCCATTTTTAAGCCCAATTTTGGCAATAAATTAACAATTGCGTCTAACAACAATAATTGATAACGAAATAAAACATGTGCCGTTTCATAATTATAACAGACATTACATTTGCGGTTCAGCTAGTTGAGATCATTGTTATTGGCCGTTAGCTGGAGGATGGGCCTGATCTCACAAGCCCTGAGAAATATGTAAAAAAAATCATTACTTCAAAATTAAACGTAACTAAAGATGGAGAGGGAAATTCGCCCAACCTCTTTTTGTTTCGGGTCCTGTGGATAAACGTCGGGTGGACCGAGTCTAGGCCGTTTAAGAGGCCTTTGCTCGTAACTCAGAACGCCGAAGGCAGCCATCATCCCCGCGGCATGTCAGCCCGGTGTTTAGCCGATCCTGAGCGCTGTTGATGCGGCCAGAGCTCCGCTGCTTCACCGATGCTTCCGCTCAAGCGGGAATGATGGGAAAACACAAGGCAAAATAAAAGTCCCCCCACAACAAATCGGTTGTCATTTCCACAATATTTGGATAATGATAAGTTACAAAAGAATTACTACCTTATGAAGTCCACGGAAGAGAGTGAATTTAAAAAGTCTATATCCCGGGAAATAATATAAATCAATTTAATTCTCCTGGATTTAAAAGAACTGTTAAACACATATTGTTTTTTGCAATTTAATGTAGTCATGCTAAACAATGAAATAAGGATGTTTACCGAATAAAGTAAAATACGTGAAAAAAATTGACTAAGTAAAAAAAAAATTACTTTAAAAAGGTACTATAAAAATGCTCCACAGGGATCACTTCAAGGTCCTATTCTCACTTTATTTGCTTCCTCTCGGTTAATTTCATAGTTATACAGTTTACTGCAATATTTAGATCCCCATTACAAAAAAAGAACAGATTATAAATATATTTGAACATTGCCTAAGCGTAAACCATGGAGATTATTAATCCGTCTTCATTTAAACAAGTAAAAGACAAAAGGGAAAGTGTTTGAACAAAACTGTATTGAGACTTTTTCTGTTCCTCAAGAATTTAACATCATATTGTAAAACCTGAGATAGCAAACTTTGTATTTAAAATGGACCCTGAGCCGAAACTTGAAAGCTCGATTCAGACTTTTGTTAAATGTTTTTCATCTGAGGCAAAAAGCCTTTTAGACAGAAAGCTCTTTATTACCACCCAGCTGCGTTACTATGATGAATATTATTTTGGAGTATTATTTCCCTCAACCTTGCAGCTGCAGCAGCACATTGTTTAATTTAGCATATACAAGTATAAGCACTGTGGCCTTCCAGTTAGAAGGTTGCTGTTGACCTCCCTGGATAGAGTTTGCATGCTCTCCCTATGCTTGCCTGGGTTTCCTCCAGGTACGCTGCTTTGTCCCCAATCCCAAAAACATGGATCAGATTAGGAGTGAGTGTGTTGCCCTGCGATGGACTGGCGACCTGTCTGTACCCTCTCCTCTCGCACCAGCAGACCCTGAGACCCCGAAAGGGAACGAGCGGTTATGAAGATGAATGAATGAATTATGAGCACATCACTCAAGTTCTATGGTGCATTTTTAAGAGCTCATCACTGCACATCTTCTTGGTCTCTCACATGAACTGACTAGGGAACAGATGACCATCGGCTCAAAGTGGACAACGCATTTTCGATGGCCATACCAATGTTTAGAAGCTTATTTAGCAGGTTTCCCTTAAGTGTCACTTACGCCCGCTGCACAGCATGAGTCGTTTGCATCTTATCATCATTTCTAAACTTGACTTTATGTGTAAAAACATTCTAACACAAAGACAAAGCAGTAAATGTATAAAAATACTTTTTATTCAACAAAGCATTTTTATAACAATCATAAAACTACAATCTTGCAAGGCAACTTGTATGAGTAACAACATAGTTACTATTTACATACCTAAATATCTTAAAAAAAAACTCTTATCCTGATCGTTTCAAGATGGTGTCTAAAATAGACAGTGTGCTATTTATATTTATAAAATAATACAAAACCCAGAAGGCCAATTACTTGCATAATCCAGGAGCAGCTTTCAGCTTTGAGTAGAAACACAAACATGTGACCATTCCTGGAAGAATCTTGTGTCATGTGATTTTGATCTAATGTAAATGCATGAATTTTCAGAGGCTGTAATCAACAGCACTTTCAAGGAAAATTCTGCAAAGGAGCCCTCACGTGATCACATCGACTCATGCCATCGTCGTAAACAGAAATAACACAGCATCAAAATAGCCCTGTTTTGATGAATTCCTGCAAGAAAACACATTGCACTTTCCACTAAAACACTATCTGCCTTTTGCTTTCGACAGATTTCTGCCTTTTCAGCAGAGGCACAAAATGTACTGAGTCACACATTAAAAGTAAAACTAATGAAAGACATGAAAACAAAACACTGTTTGCGTTGTGCTCATCGTTTGGAATGATTGAAAGAGTGCCATCTTTGGTCGGAGTAATTAGTGAAAAGCGTCAAATGTGCTGCGTATGAAGCAAATCAAGTTTGCATACTTTGGTTACAAAAAAAATCAATCAATTAATAAAGTCATTGTGCAAAATGTAGTAGGTAGTGTATGTGAAATGCACTCAATCAACGCATGCTCAAACGCACCGCAGGATAACTTAGCCGTGCAACACAAATAAAGTGCTATTAACATAAAAGTTTCCATTGGAAAGCTATGCTTCACGTGTACCACACTGTACAGACTCAATGTTTCTCTGTGTGCTTACTGCAACATTATCATTGGCTTAAGTTACTTAAAACAAACCAAACATTAACAATAAAATAATCTCTCCTTCAGCAGCTTAAAAGACTTTTAATCTATGAATCTCAGTAGGTCAGAGCAGGCTGATGAGAAGAGGATCCAAGGCTTCAGTTCTCCGGGGTTAGTTCTTGCTGTTGACTGAGCGTTTCTTCTGTAGCCTCCATCATGGCTCGGAAGTGTGAGTTTTCATTTGCTAGCAAATTTGAAGGGCTGTCGAACTCCAAAATCTACATAAAAGTTGAAGAGTGTCGTTACAATGAAACATAAGGTTTAATAATAATAGTTATCACGTTTTATTTATTCAAACAGTGAAAAATCAGAAGCTAATCCAATAGAAGTGCTGTTACTGGAGTGAAATTCTGTCAAAATACAACAATATCGGGAAGTATCCAAGTGCAATGTTTACTTGTGCATGTTACAAAGTTATTGTATGCGGTTATTTTCGTAGCGAAATCATACAAACGCATGTTCCGATCTACAAATCCATGTTTTGATCTGCAAATGTGTCTCTTGACTTTCAAATGCACCATCAGGTTGTGTATCTGTAAAATAATTTGTATGTGTGTAGAGAGATCTGCAAATGTGTCAAAACAAGGTGCTCCCACCAAAAGGTGGCGCCACCCCCCTGGTGTGCAGTGCTTGCGCAGACCACAATATTGTATGGTTGTATTTAAGCCAGGCAGAAATGCTTGTTTTTCAGAAATGCTTGGATGTACTCAAGCAGGGTTGCGTTTATATAAAGACAAAAAATAAACAATGTAGCAAAAGCACATTAAAGCACTCATTTTGACCGTGCCTGAATTTTTGGATCTCATGAATGCACGCAAGCTGCCAGAAATTCACAAAGAGCTATGCTCCGCCTGGAGCACAGTGAGGGTGCTGTTCCAGCATTTTCAAAGAGAGAGTAAATTCCTGGGTCTGACATTTCTTTCAAAAAGCGGTTGATCGCTCTCAAACGATTTTTAGAAATGGTTGAGAGACTTCCTGGGCTTTAGGCTTTAAACTGGTGCATGTAACAGTAAAAAACAAGACTGTCTTGTGGCTTACTAAACATTTTCTGATGAAATCAATTAATTTTGTTTTATTGTAAGGATAAAAAGGGTTCCGGAGCCTCATAATAATTTTCAGGTTGAATACCTTAATTTCGGGGCATAATATTCTCAATGGGATATGAATGATCTCTAATATTAAAAATACTGAACGTGATAAATTCAATAATCCCTTGTTTGTCTTTTAATACAATAGAACCCGCAGGTGAGCAGGGGCGTGTGGCTTTATTTTTGTCTCACTGGAGCATTTAAGAGTGAATTATTAACCATTTTCTGGCGAAAACATATTTTGGGTCCGGCAGAAAGCGATCCTTTCTCACACACAGCGATGCATTTCAGCAAATGAGAAGAAAGACATATTTTGACAAAACTAGTGTTGCAGCTTGTCCGCTACGAGAGAGCGCACGATTCATTCTCTCTTGAATCTCTTCAACATATTGTTGTTTATAAGAGAACTTGCTGAGAGATAATCAACAGATAGACGTGTATTCGATTGTTTTAACGGCACGTCGTGGAGGCAAACAACACAAGACAGATTTCATACGTGGTTTCAGGAGACACACCTGACCGTGGTCGAGCACCATGATCCTGTCACAGCTCAGCACAGTGTTAAGCCGGTGGGCAATCACAAGAGTCGTGCAACCCCTGAAAGAGCTGCGAATGGTCTCCTGGATAAGCCGATCCGTCTCAGTATCGATAGCAGCAGTTGCTTCATCTAGCAGCAGGATCTGAAAGACAAGACCTTAGGATGATCCGTCTGTCAGCATTGAGTCATTCTGCTCCCCGCATGCCTCTGAGACATGCATGTATTCTAAAGAAAAGGTACACTGTAGAATATTGCCAAAAATGGCATCCAGCTCATAGTGGGTCTTGGCTGGAGTCCGAATCCCAAGGTCTACATCTACTGTCCTGTCCAAAAAAGGCAAAAGCCCTTTAAAAAGCAGGTTATATCCCGTTGCTAATCCATCAGGTTTAATGTGACATCTGTTTAACCTTTTAACAGCTTGAACTCTTCTGAGGAGGATTTCCAGAAGATTTAGGAGTGTTTATTGTGAATTTATTCTTCCGAAGCAGTTTGTTGGGGTGAGGTCAGTATTCTCTGCCGGACAATCAAGTTCTTCCCCACCGAACTCTCTATGCATCAAGGACATTTTGATACATTACACTTTCTTGGTGTTTGTGGTTTTATCTTTGTTCCTTTTGTTAATCACTTTCTATAGTGTGTCCTTTATAGTTCTGAAATGCGTTTTAAATAAAAAGTTTTACTATTTAAAAACACAGTTGTTTGACGGTAAATGGCTTCACTTAAATGCTTTTGTGTTTTTAGTCATATTTTCAGAAAAAAATGGCAAAGAAATCAAAAAATGTGCTGCATAAATGTAAGAGCACAACTGTAACTTATGGATGAATCAGCTGCAGCAACGTCCAAATCAAAACGCAGTTCATTTGAAGATTACAATCTTGGTCATGTGATCGGCAAGCTGACCAAATGTGAGCTCCAGCACAACCCTGTGACCCTGACCAGAAACCAAATGCATAGACGTGTTTAAAACTTTAATAAGCGTGCTTTAGTTCTAATAAAAAGTACTAAGTTGCCTTTTAAAGAGAAGAAAAGCAGGTTGCTAGTGACTCTGCCTGAGGTGAAACAGACAGGAAACATGCATATCTACTGTCTGCCACGTGGTGGCAATGGTTTGCCATGATTCAACAGCTCGGATTGGTTACCATTGCTTCCCAGATGCAGAGGAAAGAAAAACAATAAACGAAAATCCAAAGCATTGAATCATTCTGTTGAACAAATATTATTAAAACAAAGGTTTTCCCAAGTCATGTTTCTTATGCAGGAAACTAGCTTGTAAAAACGTGGTATCTTTTATCATTAATTCTCTTATGGGGTAGACCGTTTGCTGTTGGCTTGTAAAAATGCCAAACATTAAAAAATGCTCCCAATGTCACCAAGAGTAAAAATAATGTCTCTGATTTCCATGAGCTGAGAAAAAGAGTAACCAAATTGGTTGCTATGGTAAACAGTCTGGTTGCTATGGCAAGGTCAGTGACCACATTATGTTCCTTTTGTTCCTATAACTCATTTAAACCAACCCCCATGCCTCCATCATTTACTAGAGTTGAGATAGATCTCAGAACATTTGGTTGCTAGGGTAAAAATAAAGTTGTTACTATGATTAATATAAACAAACCTCCATTTCTCTATAATGTTTTATCCTGAGGATATTTTTGTTACCCATTACCATTTATTTTCAATGGCAATTATAGAGTTGTGCTCATAATTTTACACACCCTGGCAAACCTGTAGATTTCTTGCCC
Organism: Danionella cerebrum; assembly: GCA_007224835.1. Lineage (NCBI taxonomy): Eukaryota > Metazoa > Chordata > Actinopteri > Cypriniformes > Danionidae > Danionella > Danionella cerebrum. Next base: position 658,508 of record SRMA01026644.1, on the reverse strand, counting down.
ATTTTTCAGAAAATACGAATAATAACACAAAAGCATTTCCTCTCTCATAGTTAGTGGTTCCGGGAAGACATTTATTGTCAAACAACTGTGTTTACTCTTTTTTTTTCAAAGCATAATAAAAACAGAAACTTTCCAATTGACCCTGACAAAAGTTTACACACCCCAGCTCTTAAGATTCTGCATCCTGAAGTCTCTTGAGGTAGTTGTCGATGAGGTTCTTTATCTTCTCTGTTGGTTCTTCTTGGTAAAAAGCCTCCAGCTCTTGTAAATTCTTGCAAGAATGGCACGTTTGAGTTTTTCCCAGAGTGCTTGAGTGATTATTGAGGTCAGGAGACTGAGATCTGCTCCAGAACCTTCACTTTGTTCTGGTGGAACCAATGACGGGTGAACTTGAGTTTGAATTGTTGTTGTGTTGGAATCGTTCCATGCACAGCTTCCGGCTGTTGATGCACATTTTTATCCAGGATCCTTTGATAATTTGATCAATTCTGACCACGATCCCGGAGCCTTTAGAGCTTACACATCCCCAAAACATCAGCAACTCGCCTCCGTGCTTCACAGTAGGGATCATGTTCAGTTCATGTTGACTCCTCTCCAAATGTAGAGTTTATGTTTGCGGCCAAAAACTTCAATTTTGATCTCATCGCTCCAAATAACTTTGTTCCAGAAGTTTCAAGCTCATCTATGAGTTGTTAGCTGTAAGCAGCTGTGTGTAGTAACGGCTTGACCATGCAACCATTTCTGCCTTTATTACAACATATATGACCGTAGGAATGATGGGATGAAAAGTGGGTAGAGAGAGAGGGGAGGCTGGGAAACAGCGGATACGTCCGGTGCGCTATAACATGCGGCCGGGCCTAATTTTTCTTGTGAACACTTTGCTGGATCATTCATATCGTCTGAAAAATTGCAGAGAAATCAGAAAATTTGCCAGGGTGTGTAACTTATGAGCAGCCTTTCCACTAGGCTGCGTGGATGCAATTGCTTTGAATAAGATGTGAGTAAACACCCATGTTCAAAAGCATGTGGACATGGCCATAGTCAAGATGTCTGCTATGCAGATCGTAACCGTATCCGAGGGATTAAAGTGAGTGTAAATGGAGTCTCCTCACACGAGATATTTCATTGTTTGCTCATAGAGCAGCATCAAATGTTCATAACCTGCATGCAAGTCAGGAACACTCAGACAAATGCAGTGAAATGTTCCAATTCTACCAGTAATCACAGAACATTTCCATAAAATCACACCGTCCGTTTGATTTGCAGATGTGCTTTTCACACGAGCAGCAATCCTTCAGGTACCTCACCGCAACATATCGTCAATCTCTGAGGTGTCAATCACAGGGATGAGAAACGCTCTGAAACATTACTCGGTACCTTCTGAGTGACGGGGCATAAGGAGGTGATCAGACGCCGTGTGTTTTGCTCTTAATACGTGATATTAATAGAAAGCAGTAGCACTGAGGCTAGATCGGTACTCGCAGCAGCGCTGATGAATGGGAAAGCAGCAGGGTCTCAAACACAACCGTCTAGTGTGTGTTTACACAGAGCAACTAGGAAAACCTTCTGAGCTTCATCAGAACAAATCTGACAGAGTTTACTGTTGATATAAAGCAGAGTCTCCGTAAATTAATCTATTTCTAATTTATTTATTTTTCTTTATTTGCAGCATTGAGAAACAATCCTCACGAGGAAGTGTTACCTTGCTGTGTCTCAGAAGAGCTCTGGCCACACACAGTAGTTGTCTTTCTCCCACTGAGAAGTTCTCTCCGTTATCCGTCACCTCTGAGTGCAGTGAGTTCGGCAACTGGCCGATCTGAAAACAAACCAGCACATGAACGCCGCAGCCAAACCAAAGCCCTTGACAAACTCGTTCTTTCACTCACCATATCTTTAATGTGCGTCTTCTCCAGCGCATCCCAGATCTGTGCATCTGTGTATTGATCCCAGGGATCCAGATTTGATCTATTTGAATGACACAAGCAACAAAAAAATACAATAATAAATAAACTTGATGGCAAAAGCTTGATGTCCGTTTGTAAAGGTACCGTATTTTTGTTGCAATTAGTCACAAAAACCAACCCCATGTGATTTTTCAAGGCTCAGATTGTTTGGTCAACGACATAGTATAATGTTCCTCATGTCAATATGAGTAACAAGTATTATTTTCAACAAGTATTATTTTCCCAAGATGAGATATGCCAAATTGGTTGCTATGGTAATCAGTCTGGTCGCTATGGATGGGTCACTGACACTATATAATGTTCCGTTTTGACTTAAACCAACCTTTACATTATATAAACCAACCCCTATGTCTCAACTATTTTCAAATGCTGAGATAGAGATATGGCAAATTGGTTGCTATGGTAATCAGTTTGGTTGCTATAGAGTGGTCTGTGATGCCCCTTTCTCTACTATGTGTACTCGCCTCATTCATGCACATCTCATTCATGGTATTATAGGTCAACGGTAACTTTTGACCCCTCCTAAAGCTATAAGCTCCTTCAAATACTTCTGCACAACGCATGGTATGTTGTTACACAGTCTAAGAAACTTTGACAAGCCTCCATAATCATGGTAAAGTGACATGGAGCATACCTGACAGTGCCAATGAAAAGAACCGGCTCTTGGGGGATCACCGACAGCTTGCTCCTCAAGTCTTCCAGACCAATGTGAGCAATGTTGACGCCATCAATGAGGATTGATCCATGGCTAACCTCTGCCAGTCTGAAGAGTGCTACTCCCAAGGAAGATTTGCCTGAAGGAACACCAAACTGTGTCACAAGAAATTTCCCAGAGAGCAATTTCAGACAGGATCAAGCCGACAAATTTACCTGAGCCTGTTCTGCCAACTATGCCTACGGTCTCGTGGGGCAGTATGCTAAAACAGAGATTCTTCAAGACCAGCGGAAGCTCATCCCGATACCGCATCTCTACATTCTGAAAAGTGATCCGTCCATCCAGCGGCCAGCTTGAAGAGGGAGCAGCGGGTCCAGTGATCCGCCGGTGGCCTTCGCTTTCAAGGTTCTGCACAGGGAAATGGGGAAATTATTACACAACGAGATTATCCCAAGTTTCATTGCTTTGTGTGCTTCCTGAATAGAATGGGAATAATGGTTTGAACTAGATGACATTGAGGGCTGGTAGATACTGCTCTATACTGCAAATACGTTTTGGAATTGTGTCGTAAGTTGTCATGTTTTAATTGAGGATGGATTTATAAAGCCATCTTTAAATATTACATTTTATGAGCCCTAACATGAAGCAGAGATGGCTTTGAGCTGAAGCTGGTTTTACTTCTGTCCACAATGGTCAGGAATGGACTGGGAGCAAAAAAGCACTTTGATTATTTACATGATATGTGACGCATACGATAAACCTGAGGATATATGCGTACACTGTAAAATACAGTAGCCTTTTGAGGTTTTGTGAATTGTTATTTATTTAAACAGCGTTGATCATTTTTTGATTAATCAGCTAATCAGATAAATAGGTATTATGTCATTATTCGTTATTATGTCATTATTTTCCGATTAGATGGAGATTAGTTTCATTTTCAAAATATAAATACATAATATTTGAGTATTCTGCATACAATAGTTAGCTAAAGTTTGTGCACCAACTTTGATGTTGCCAGTATTTGGTTGCTATGGAGGAGTCAGTGACATCATACAAGGATCTCCATGCCAATATGCATGATTTAAACCAACCGCCATGTTTCTATGATTTTCCTTAGCTAAGATAGTGATATACCAAAATGGTTGCTTTGGTAAACAGTCTGGTTACTATGGAGGGGTCCGTGACAAAATAAAATGTTTCCTTTGTCACTAAAATTGATATAACCCAATCCCCAAAGCTGAGAAAGGGTATCATTTACCAAAGCTGTGAAAGTTTGGTTGCTAATGTAAACAGTTGGTTGCTAGGGAGCTGTTAGTTATGTCATAAATTAGGAAAAAAGTTACTATTGTTAGCACAAACACAGACATTTTCCATTCATGTTCAATGGCGATTATAAGTTAACAGTAAATATTTAACCCCATCCAGAGCCTCGGGTTCAAATACTTTTGCACAGCTGTTGGTATGTTCCTGAGAAGCGAGGTCAGTTTGAGGTTTCTATGAGTTTCTCAGTTTGAGTTACAGTTCTATAAAGCTTGATTATGTTAAGTCAAAGCAATTTCCCAGAATTCCATTGGTGCTATCAACCTGAAAAGATAAAGTAACTCGGGTCACACCAGTTTGGAAATCATGGCAAAGTTTGGTGGTTGTGTGCATTTTTTATTTTTTGCGAAAGACGTTTAACAAAATGTTGGCTTTGACCCCGCCTCCTGCCATTGGGCCATTGCAGGCCACCGCGAGCATACGCACACTCCTTGATAAGGAGGGTGGGGTCATGGTTTCAGAGCTCCGCCTTCAGTACTCAGACATCATCATTATTTGAACATTGTTTCTAAATCAAAAGTCACTGCTAGCTTCTGCTTAGCGAACACATTCCACGAAGGCAGCCTGCCATTTCACAGACTTCATGTCCTGTGTGCACTGCGTGTGTTCAATAACTAAACGCTATTAAATCTCCCGTTGTCAATCAGCACACACACACACTCACGCATGCACGTCACCTTTATGTAATGATTGATCCGTTCCACTGACGTAAAGCGTGCTTCGGTTTCAGAAAGGAGCCTCACGGTGAACTGGAACAGCCCAGTCAGCTGTAGGTAAAATGGGAAATAAAACGAGCCATGAATAACCTCTGCATGCAACAGCAAGTGATGGAAATTAAACGTGGCACGAGTTTCAGTCACCTGCACGGCGTAGGAGATGGCCAGGCCGGCGAAGGCAGGAGGAATGTGGCCGTGCATGAGGACGATGAGGAGGGCCACAGTGGTGATGAGAGAAATACTGATGAGGTCCAGACGCACAGCCAGCCAGCGCATGGCACAGCTGAACAGATACTGACACGCTTGGTTTGTGTCGAGCAGAGCTTGATACCTGGAGGAACGTTATTGAAAAAGAAACTTGAGTGGAGGCAAACGTGAACTACGACTGGATGGAATTTTACATGACGAAATCGGCTCTGACTTGTTTAATGCAATCGTATTTTTAGTCAGACGTCAATATGTGTTTAAATTTGACAGGGAAACATTTGACGGGGAAACCCTTCAGGCGAAAGGTGGAAGTACACCCATGACAGGTCCCCTTCACAGGGCAACACACACATTCACTGCTGATGGGAATTTAGAGGGAATTCAATTAACAATGTTTTTGTTTTGGGCTGGCCTCGAACCAGGGAACTTTTACAGTTGTGCTCATAGATTTACACACTCTAGCAAAATGGTCGATTTCCTGGCCATTTTTCAGAAAATATGAATGACACAAAAGTACTGTTAAGTGTTTTGTTGAAGCCGTTTATTGTCAAACAACCGTTTACTCTTTTAAATGATAATTATAACAACACCCTCCCCTTAACATCAAAAACAGCCTGAAGTCTCTTGAGGTAGTTGTCGATGAGGTTCTTTATCTTCTCTGTTGCTTCTTCTTGGTAAAAAGCCTCCAGCTCTTGTCCTCTACAATTCTTGCAGGAATGGCACATTTGAGTTCTCCCTCGAGTTCCTCAGTGATATTGAGATCAGGAGACTGACATCCACTCTAGAACCTTCACATTGTTTTGATGGAACCGATGACGAGTGAACTTGTGTTTTGGATCGTTGTCATGTTGGACTGTAAAGTAACGTCCCATGCACAGCTTCCGGCTGATGATGCACATTTTCTTCTAGTATCCTTTGAGAATTTGATCAATTCTCACCAAGTTTCCTGAGCCTTTGGAGCGCACTCATCCTCAAAACATTGGTGACCAGCCTCCATGCTTCACTGTGGGGATGGTGTCCAGTTCATGTTGACTCCTCTGTGTAGAGTCTATGGTTTCAGCCAAAAAGTTAAATTTTGCTTCATCGCTCAAAATAACTTTGATCCAGAAGTTTGGAACTCGTCTCTGAGCTGTTTGGCGTACTATGGGCGGCTGCTTTGTGTAGTAATGGCATTCTTTTGGCAAGTCGACCATGTAACCCATTTTTCTTTAAGCGTCTTTTAGTTGTTCTCCTCGGAACAGCCATACCATATTTTTTCAGAGAGCCCTGTATTCCTGCTCAAGTTATTTGTGGGTTTTTCTTTGCATCCCTTACAATTTTTTTCTGGCAGTTGTAGCAGAAATGTTTGTTGGTTTCACCAGAATCCCTCACGTTCCACTTCTTCATCAGAGTTTGAACACATTCCCAGTTCCTTGGAGATCTTTTTATATTGTTTTCCTGTTTTTACAGTTCAACCTTTTCCTGTATATCCTTCGATGTGTTTATTTGCTTTCCCCGTCGCTCAGAATTCAGAAATGAGGCGAGGGACCATCAGGAGCCAGAAAACTCAGAAACCTTTTCTGCACAAACATTGATTTCAAGCTAACAGGTCGAGATGAAGATGGTGGCCTTCACCAGCCGCTCGAACCCTTCTGTGTCAGTTTCTCTGCTCCTTATCAGACCAAAATAACCAGGGTGCTTTTGATCAGAGTGATTTGGAAAGTTTCTGTTGTCAGTATGATTTTAAAAGAGTAACAGTAAAGTTTTATTTTCTGAAAAATGGCCAACAAATCTGAATCTTAAGAACACAACTTCACTTTTATATCACACACGGAAGTGCGACCAAAACCCTGGGTGGATCTGTAACCTATAAAACTGTGGTGAACTTCCTACAGCTCAACTTTCTCCAGCATAACTTCGGTGTTACGAGGAGAAAAGTTCTACAAAGTCACGGAGGGCATTTTGCTGTCGGAATATTACCTGCGAATGAAGTCAGGACCCCTGCCGTAAGCATAGATAGTGGACAGTCCTTGCAGACTGCTGGTGATGTGAGAGGTGAAAGGGGATTGGCTGATATTTTCCAAGCGCTTCAGCTCCCGAATAAGAACCCTTTGAAAAAAAATGAGCAAAATCAGTTTGTTTACTTTTCTGTCCCTGACAAAAAGTCACCCAGTCATCGAATGTGAGCAAGAGCTGTGCGGCTGAGTTGGGATCAAAGCTGCAGCTCGGCTCATCTGCTTATCTGTGTGACTCACAGAGCTGCCTGTGATGTGACAGGTTAGTGGCTTATGAGATGGAGGCCCCCAGGGACAAAAATAGGGAGACCGAGGGGATCTTCCAGCACTTCTGCCTTCTGAACGGATTTGTGCAGGGCTTCATGAGGTCTGATACACCTCCGCACAAATGCAGGCCGGACAGCAGCGGCAGATCATTGCTCAAGAAGCCGATTTCAGCATACAAAGTGGAAGAGGATAATCCAACCCTTCATTTGTTCCTCCAGCAAACAGAGACGAACAAAAAGGTCTCTTTTGAAAAGAAAGCTGTGCAGTGCAAAATCTGACACAGTAGCTGTGTCCCAATCCACGTTCTAAAAGCCTTCGGAGGGTCACTCCTACCCAGCCCCCCAGGCCTCACTACCAGCATTTAAAGCTTGAATATACTGTCCTTTATAAACAAAAAAAAAACAACAAAAAAAAACACAATACATTGTAGGATATCTGCGGCCACGAAGAATTGTCACGATGCATCCTCCGACTTTGAGGAATGAATTTGAAGGGTTTAAGTGGCCTTAAAATACGCACTCGGGAGGATGCACAGTTCTGTATTGGGACACAGCTAGTGTCACCATCAAACTAACAGGGGTTGACCACTGTGTTGGTTGTAGACTGTAAGAGTTAATTGAAGATACAATCAGATGTTTCGGGATCTTTAAACATGCATCCGAGCTTGGGTGACCCAACAATCAGTCTCTGGCTTGTGTCCTAGTAGCACGGAGCAACCAGATTGCTCTTCCTGAGACAAAACCATCTGGAGACTCATTCTGCCACCAAGGTGGGCTTAATGGCTTTTCGTAGACCCGAGTAAACTCTGCACAGTGAGCAGCCAGCAAATGCCCTGCACCTGACTTCAATCCAATCCACTTTATTTCTAAGCACATTATAAGCACAGGGCAGCACAGTGGCGCAGTGGGTAGCACTGAGGCCTTCCAGGTAGAAGGTTGTCGGTTCGAGGCTCGCCGGTGACCTTCCTGGAAGGAGTTTGCATGTTCTCCCTGTGCTTGCGTGGGTTTCCTCCGGGTGCTCCGGTTTCCAGGGTGTACCCCTGCCTCTCGCCCAATGTGTGCCGGAGATAGGCACCGGCAGACCCCCGTGACCCCGAAAGGGAATAAGCGGGAATGAAAATGAATGAATGAACTATAAGCACATTTTATAAACGTAGGAGCTTCTAAAGTACTGCACAGAAGCAATAATTAAAAAACATAAAATTAAGACTCACATATTAAAAAGGGAAAAAAAAGAGTTTAAAAAGAATAAGACCCAATAAAACAATCCAGAAGTAGAACTTGATAGAAACGCCTAGATGTGAATACATTTTGAAAATGTGCAATATTTATTTAAAATTTACTAATTTATTATTTATTATAGAGGGATGAACTCTTTTTCTGATTAGAAAAAAATGTGCATAAAGTTTGATGGAAACGCATTTACTGAATAAATACACACATGTAGCAAGTTTATACAGCGCAATGGGAATGCGTTTTTCTGTGGAACTGCTGCGATGGCAATTTCATTGTACAACATCTGAAATGTTGTTTTGGTAATTCTAAAATTCTTATAAAAGTCTGTAAAATAAAAGTCTGTCACCGAAGTGGTTCAGGCTGCTTTCCCAAAGAGCAGTCTCCCGTCTCCAAAAGCATATGTTGCGTTTTGTCTACGTGTTCTACGACGTACGCAAGTTATTTTAAATGAAAATGTGCCTTCTCCTAATGCAGCAACTTCCATTTTCTTTTGATATTTGGCACCAGCTTATCAGGAAATGAGGATTTTGTTCTTTTGGAGTCGTTGGATGGAAACGGTGCTTTATTCATAAACATTTTTAATAATTTTCTAGTTTTGCACATACATTGAATTTGCATCTTTGGATGCCCCACCTTCACTTTTGCTAGAATCAAAGTCAAGACAAAAGAAAATATGAAGCTAGCTAAACAGGAGCAGAAATCAGGTTCTAAAGAAGGTCAACTGCAGCAGAGTTCTACCCATAGGATTAAACAGCGAACATAATTTCTCATCTTAATGGGATTATCAATGCTTTGTTGGTTGCCTTTCTCTCATGAAAATGGAATTGTTACACAGGAACTTCCAGTAACCATTTGAGTTTGATGCCAAAAGGACATGCTTGTGTTTAACACTGTTGCTGCGCTGGCAGAATGGTGTCGGTTTTCACTCATGCACAGAAAGCCCACATGCTCTTCCATAAATATCCAATACATAAATAAATCTTAGACTTACTGGCCATTTGATTAAATCATGTTCCGGGGTGCAAAACTTACTTTGAACAGATTTCAATATTCCCTTTGTTGGGGAAGAAAAGTATGTAGATTGGAAAGCATTCATACGTACAACGCTGGAAAAAAGAGTGAGTTTTGCTCATGACCTCTTTAGGATGAGTATAGTTTAAGAATTACCATACCATTAGGATGAGTATAGTTTAAGAAAACCATATTATTGAAACCGAGGGCCAAGAACGCCTGCACGCACGCCAACACACAATACATTAGGTTAATAATCAAGCTATCGATTATCAAAGTAAATGCATTTTTAGTCTGAATTGAAACCTATTTACAACTCCCAACCCCAATGAAGGACACTGGGCAGCATAATAATCGAAAGCAGACTTTTCATATTAAGAGTAAAAATGTGAAGAGTAAATAATGTCCCAAATAGTTTAGTCCCAATATCTTTATAAAAGTAACAAGTCGAGTGTAAATTTGTCCCAATTATGTCCAAACAAAGAACCAGTGTTCTTTGATAAATCTGATCTCACCTGGAGATTCGGTTGACGACGAATAGGAAAGCTCCTAAAGGGACAATGGAGAAGAGGAACCAAGGAAACACGGCCCCCACCACACCTAGACAGAACAGCACCAGGGTCACGTTCTGGAGCAGCATCTCTGCTTGCATAGCCAGCCGCACATCAACTGAGCAACGAGGAAGAAAAGAGAGACATCAAAACACTCCATCACTGCAAATTTGAAAGGATTTGTGAACTGTGATGGAGAAAGAAGTTTCTCACCCTCATCCATGTCCTTGGAGAATCGGTTGAGAACTCGTCCCAGGGGCGTAGTGTCAAAAAACCGCATGGGGCTCAGAAGTAGAGTTTTAAATAGTTTATCATGCAGAACCGAGGCTGCCCTCACAGTGCACTGCAACAACAACAACACGCATACACAACAGTGTTAATAATGCATGCACACATGCAACAAAAAATGCTAATAATTGGATGATGGCTTCAATCCCTAAGAAAAGTTTTAGTTAGCCTCCATAACGCAAATAAACAGGGCAATGGATATAAACAAACATTTACATAGCAAGATTATGACGTTGGCAAGCCCAAAAGACCTTTTTTTTCAAGTATTCTGATCGAAAGTGAAGAATCTGGATCCCTCCGCTGCAGTTACGACACGTAGCTGGAGCACTGAGCTTGCGTTTACTTTTCAAATAAATGCAATATTGTGACTTTCAAATCTACCTCTGGGCCCTAAACCACCATGTCAGGAGTTTGTTATGTGAGCCTGCCATGTGGAGTGTGTGGTGGTGAACATAAGCAAGGGCATCTGTACGGTATGGGGGCGCCCATGTTATACCCCCTTGAGTGAGATGCTGGGGAGGAAGCGTGGTGGAAGCTCGGACATGGTCAGTGAATGAGAGCTTTATACAGGTATGAGTTGATGAGATAATTGCTGGCGCAGACATCATCCCCAGTGACTGCCCCCGAAACGTGTTAATCTAACAACCCTTTGCACATTCATGGGATGAAGGGGTAGAGTTGAGATGGATGTCGACATCACAAACCACACCCGAAACAAAACCTTTTACTTCTCTTTTGTTTTCACTTTATCATTATCTTTTTTGCTCTATTTCTTCAACTTCTCGTTTTCTTGTCCACCTCTTCCTCCTTATTTCTCCCCTATCCTTCTTCTCCTCGTTCTTCTTTTCCCCTTTAAATTGATTAATTTGGATTTCATTTATATATTGGAGTCTATATATATTTTGGTGAAAGTAAAAACACTATTATAAAAGCCTAATAACATTAACAGTACACAACAGACTTATGTGTGGCACGTCAAAATTCATTTGGCCAATGAATACGAATTTGTAGGGGTGTCCCAAATCATAGTGGTATGTTGGCAGCCCTCTCTCTAGCTCTCGGTTCCAAGGGTTAAGGGATGGGTGTAAAAGAGAGAAATTGAACCCAACCAAATGTTCAGCTTCAACTGTTCGTTAACTTTTATCTCCTCATCTTAGCCAGTAGCGGACCGTGGTATCATATGTATTTGATAGTTTCTGGCACAAAAGGACAAATTCATTCCAATAATAGAGAATAGGTGGAGGTCCCAAAATTGCAAAGTTACCTCTGGGTAAAAAGAGATTAGCCGTCATGGAGGAATTAGTGAACACAAGTGGCACACAATTACACTGACACATAACCTCTCTAATGTGCTGTCGAGTTTGTTTAATAGAAACGAGGGCACAGGGTCCAGAGGGGACACGTAGACACAATCCCTGCAGCTGAAAGTCAAGACACTGGACAGATAAATGTATTTAGCCAGCAGGCAGTTTCAATTAAAAAGCGGGATGGGAAAGAAAAAAGCAGACGCTTGACAATGTCATTGGCTACGGAGCAAGGGTTACCTGACGAGCTGAAACAGAAACAATGTGATTTGAATGTGGAACGCAACCTAGTGAATAAAAAAAATGTAAAAAAAAAATCGGTTAATTGCGTATGTGACACATCCGGTTGTTTGTGCCGCATTTAATAAATTTACTGGTGATTCCAGGGAGAAAATATATACAGTTTTGCTCATAAGTTTAGAAAACATTGAATTCAAATGTGCAGTCCAGTCAAGAGCCCAAGAATTTACAAGAGCTGGAGGCTTTTTGCCCAGAAGAACGAGCTGCTTTACCGAAAGAAAAGATAAAGAACCTCGTCCACAACTACCTCAAGAGACTTCAGGCTGCTGTTGATGTTGGGGGGTCAGTTGGAAAGATTCAGTTTTTTGACAATAAATGGCTTCATCTAACCACCATCCGCGAGTGGGGGAAATTTGGGGAAGATTTGTGTTATCATTCATCTTTCCTGAAAAATGAAAAAAAAAAAATTCCAGAAAAAGCACAACTGCATGTCCTGCTCTTTTGGTGTAGTGCGTCCGGGGTTCAATTCCAGATCGCATTGGATGGATCTCCCATTTCTTTTCCTGACTCTCTTTAGTGTGATAAATAAGAGAGGCTTTAAAAAAAAAACACATCAAAAGAGGAAATTTATCTCACCAGGGATGCACCGGTGGAAGGAAAAGTTGAATGATCTCAAAGAGTGTTTCATATCATCATTAGTTCTGTTTCAAATCCGGTTCGTAAGCTGTAATGAGCTCACCTGCAAACAATCACCCAACCCACCCAGAGCAGACTCATCCTAGCACCTCCTAAGTTGTCAGACCTACGGTTCACACCCCCTGACGATCGCTTCCTGCCTTCTTGGATCTCCAAAGCTCTTGCTGTGTGTTTTCTGGGTTCCATTCGTCACTCCATCTGCTCATATGGAATACTCCGGATCAAGAATCCCCTGCTACTCAACTCTACCCCTATCGTTGTCTCTAAAAACATTGTGAGTTCTGTTCGGTCCAGGCTATGCTTTCCTCTGTTAGCTTCATGAGAAACTTACTGATGCGCTGAGTCTCGTTCCCTTTAAGGGATGTTATTCTTCTGTACTGCTGTAAATACTGTAAAAAAACTAGATATATAATTCCTATTCCTGCTGTCACACCTACGGTTCACGCCTTCTGACTCTCCATGATTGCTTCATGCCTTCATGGATCCCCTATGCTCTAGCTCAAATGTAAACCTTTTGACAGATTATTTTGAGTGTTGTAAACTACTTAGAACAGTCTCACTGTTGATTTAAAAAAAAAAATTCCGGATTTTAAATATTGTTTTTGTCCATCGCAAGGTCCAGATGTAGCTCCGACAGTCTCCAGACATAAAACCCTATAGAACATCTATGAAAGTTGCTGATGTAATCCAGTGAAAAGTGAAGCCATATAGAACACATCTAGCTTTATTTAAGCTGTGCATTCTACTAGTTCACCACGCCCGTAATTAGCCTCGTGACACTAGGCATATTAGGCGAGGATGGAATGCGTACAAGGCCAGTTAGAGACCCCTCCCCCTTGGTCAGATATTTCAGAGTGCCAAAGGGGTCGAGGTTGGGGGGCTTGGCTCTATATATAGACAGCAGGGCTCGTTAGAAATACAGTGCTTGCAGTAGGGTGTCTTGTAATTAATGGCTTGGCACTGCTCGAATATCGAAACACCAATTTTCAAAATGAACAAACTTTTTTTAAAAGCACCACATACAAAGAACAAACACAGAGTGAGTCCTCCCCTGCACAACGAATGAGAACAAGTCAAGCTCAGCTGATTCTAATAAAAATCCACCTGTTCCCGTTTCGACAAACAAACTCCATTTCAATGACGAAACAAACAAAGCACAAACTCAGTGTTTGATCAAAGAATTTATCACTGGATGGAATATTTGAAACTTCTGTTCTCCATGTTACCTTGACAAAAATCAGCCCCCGCACAGTCTTCAGGAAGAGCGCTGCTCCCATGGATGAGATGTAGACCCTGGAGTAAAACTGCATGTGAGGATTCAGTCGCATGCTTTCGCTCTCGACGGTGTCATTCCCTTGCTGCAGCGAGTAATTCTGCAGGGACAAAAGAACATCACCTCAGAAACACGTTAATTCCTTTGAGATTCTTGAGTTCTCAACAGTGAGCTTCAATTATTTTAGAGAATGTGAGATAACTACAACATCTGTTGCTGTGACTGTCCCTCTGGAGTAAATCTTGTGGAGTCTGGCACTTCTAATTAGTTTGAGGATTGGTGTTAAGCATCAAAGCCCAGCGAGTCAAGATGTTGGTTTGCTAGATTTCAGAAAAAATGCACTGAAAATCATCTCCACTGTTTCGACGTCAAGCAATGTTATGGTTCATCTCTGAATGCAAGGGGAAAACACCCTTTTTAAAATCACTATTCAAATCTGGCTCATTAAATTGTAACCAATAATCTTTATAGAAATAAATGCTTCTGAATATTTATCTCTGTGTGGAGAGAAGCTATAAAGTATATGATCTTCACAGATATATAACTTTTGTGGTGACAAAAAAACTGAAAGAACACCATCTTTAAACTATAGGCCAAAGTTCGTTTGCAATCTTTGATGATGGCCTGTAAAATGCAGTTTAAATGTATTTTTGCCAAGGTTCCCAATGTCACTATGAGTAACATTAACGAACCCCCATGTCTCTATGTTGTTCAAAAGCTGAGATATGTATGTGCAAATTTGGATATTAAATGGTCTGGTTGCTAGGCAGGGTTCATTGATGGAATACAAAGTAAAGTCACATGAGTGAAATAAATAAACCGCTATGTCTTTATGATTGGGCAAATCTGACCTATGGTTCTGGCAAATTGGTTGCTAGGATAAGCAGTGCGGATGCTACAGAGGTCATTGACATGCTATAATGTTACTTTTGTCATTATACAGCATATAAACCAACTGCCATGTTTCTATTATTGACCAAAGTTAAGATAGTTTTGGTTGCTAGGGTAAACAGTTTGGTTGCTAGGGAGCTGGCAGTGACATAACCTCATTTTTGTTTAGACTAAACTTGGTTGATAAAATATATTTTCATTAGAAAATGAAGTGAGCTGCCAATCACAATCTCAGAAGCCAATAAGAGTTAGCCACTGTTAAGCCCCGCCCCCACGAGAAATTTGAAATGAAAGCAAACAAAAACACCAGCAGCGCATTCAAAACTGCAATCAGTGAAAGTCTGTGAGAAAAAAAGTGAGTTTAATTAACGACTATATTTTATTTTTTTGTTTGGTAGTTTGCTACAAATCTTATTCCATAAACCTGTCTCCATTATGGTGTTTTTGCTGTTTTCATACTTTTGGTCATTTGCACCTCAGGCATTACGTAATAGTGCTTTTTTTATCACATCTGTGCCAAAGATTGCACCAAAATTGATTGTTACAAAATACTCTTTAAAATGACCCCCAAACCAGTGAAATAAACTTGCATGATTGAGATGACAGAGCATCAAAGGGGACAGAAATGATATTGGCTCACCCCGCTGCCTTGTCTGATCCAGTGACTGAGCCACCAGTTGCTGAAGGCGATACTCCCAGTGGTGAAGAGGAAAAGAAGGATGTTTACAATGAAGGCCAGGGGCCCACCAGCCGCCTTGATGTAAGCTCCATACACAGGCCAGGCCACGGCCCCCGTCCCCTTCTCCTCCGCCTGCATGAGCTGCTCTGTGAGGAGCACATCAAAACAGAGACTGAGAGGAAGAACAACAAAGAGGCGTGACTCATACACTGATATAAGCTCCTGCAAGCACGTGGTTATTGTGAGATTAAACCAGTGCTTCTCTGCAGCTCCTCTGTGACCTGGGCCACACATCAGGCAGCCCATAAACAAGCTACAAAGAACCGAAGAAATAACGCAATTTATTTACCGGTGCCTGCTGCATTTGATATTTACTTCAATATAAAGGCTCCTGAACTCAGCCTTATAGCATTTGTGTGTCTTTCAAAGCTGTTTTCAATAGAGTCACTCCCTGGTATTTCAGAAGAAAAAGAGGGAAGAGAAAAAGGAGAAGAAGAAAAGTAGAAGAAGACAATGTAGAAGATAAGGGAGGAGGACAAGAAAAAAAGGAGAAGATAAGGAAGAAGTAGGAGAAGGATGAAGAGAAAAAGAAGATGAAGGAAATTGAAAAGCGGAAGTAAAAAAAAGAAAATGGAAGAAGAAGAAGAAGGAAAATGAAAAGCAAAAGGGGAAAGAAAAAAGGAAAGGATATGAAGAAAGAAATGAGAAGAAAAGGGAGAAAAACAGGGAAGAGAAAGACAAGAAGGTGGAGAAGCAGTGAAAGACAAAGAAATGAGAAGGGCATGAGGAATAAGAAGTAAATTGAGAAGAGAAGTAAAAGTAGAAAAAGGAGGAGAGGAAGATGTAGGAAAATATAAGAAAGAAGATGGAGGGGGAAAGTAGGAGAAGGTAAAGAGGGGGGAGAAGGTGGAAGAGAAAAAGAAGGAGAAGCAGAAGAAAAAAAATGACATTGAGAAGAAAAATAAGACAGAAAACAAGAAATAGATGAAAAAGAAAATGGAGGATAACGTTAAAAAGACGAAGAGAAGATGGATGGGGGAAAGGGTGAAGCAGAAGAAGACAGAGGAGAAACAAGAGAGGAAGAAGGAGGAACAGATGGATAAGTTAAAGAGAAGATAAAGAGCAAAAAGAAGGAGAATGAGAAAGTGAAAACAAAAGGAAAAGAGGAGAAGAAGTAGTAGAAGAAGAAAAAGCAAAAAAAAGTGAAAGAAGGAGAAGAAAGAGAGAAAGAGCAAGGAGAAGTACTGGAGTGGATGGACTGTTAGTAAACATGAAGGCAGATGAAAGAGAAGCCACGCCTTCTTCTGGAACACGGGTGAAATATGATTAGTTATTCAATATGTAAATTATGGACACAATGTAAATGTACAATTTTTTAAATGTTGAGATCCATGAACTGTTCTTAAGCTGTCAGTCCTACTCTCAGAAGAACTGTGATTATATATTTATATAAGTGCATTAATATTCATTATACACTGGATACTGTATCTGTTAAGAACCGCTTTCACCTGCTTTCGCACTCTCTGGTTTCAGCTTGGGCGGACTGCTGACATACATGCACCGAGGGCTGCTTTCCTTCTCTGCTTTCTGCTTATTTTTCAAGTTCTTCCTCACCAGGTTCTGGATGAAGAGGACAGATGAAGAACAATCAATCCTGCTCAGAACAATGGCTGCCGGGTCATTAACACACAGATCAGTGGCGGTCCCTCGGGTGCTTCTCCTACAGATCAATTCGCTAATAAATTACAATAGCACCGATGGAATTAACATTTGAAACCCAGCAGCTCTGCAGCCTGAGCTTCATGAATTTTGCAGGAGGCGATGTTGGATGTTTTGTGAGGGTATGACCCGTGAGTTTCCCTACGGGCCCCGCTGCTACCGTACCTCTTGCTCTACGCTGTTGAAAAGGGCGGCGTAGTCTCTGCCTTTCTCTATGAGCTGAGTGTGGGTGCCATGCTCTGATATCTGGCCATCCTTCATGAGCACCACCGCATCACACTCGGGTAAGTACTGCGGAAGAGAATAAAACAGTGTTAAAGCCCTTGCGATCGCGTTTACCAAACAACTACACGGCGTATAAAGGGTTTTTTTTTACAACTTTACAACGTGCTCTAATAAATTACTGTGGAAATGGCTTTTTTTAGGAAAACCCCAGCCTTTTTCTTTCACAAATATTTTTCATAACATAAAACAATAATTCAACAATGAATCTGAAATGGTACAAAAATATGTATTAAATATGTCGTTACCAGAAATTTTAGGTACTTTCCAGGTGTAATTATTTTTCAGACAACTTTTAACTTCTACGTCTTTTTCACACAATTATCTGTACTTTCTACTTCTTTCGTTATAAAAAAAAGCCTCTACTCATATTTAAAAAAAAAAAAATCACATTCTGTTAAATCACACCATCCGGAAAGAGTGAATTGATGAGAAGTATAAACATGTTCCACTCCGGCACCTTACTGCTTAGTATGTGTTCCATGATCCCACCTCACATCACACGCTCCGGCAACAAATAAATCGTCAATAAATTGTATTGGCAAAACCAGACAAAGCTCAGAGTTTAAAGAACTTTTTGTGCCATTGTGCTTTTTTGTTACAGAACCTTGAAAAACACAAGCCATATCACAGGTATTGTACTTCCAAGGTTTATGCCTTCGTTTGACCACTAGATGGCACTAATGGCACTCATTAGGGGTTTGTAAAATGAAACTGAAAGTCGATTTTGCAAACTTTAATTACTTTTCAAATTGTGTGTCATAACTCTTGTTCGTGTCAAACCAAAATAGCAAACCTATTTTTCGATTTGAATTAAAAATTAAATGAATGGGTTACATCATTCCTACTTAATTCAAAACATCCGCTGTGATGGGCACACGCACCCGTGCACGTTATAACGTCTGAGGCGAGAGAAAAAGAACTAATTTAGGATAATAAACATCAATACATGATAAATATGTTTAGTCAAAGTCATTTGACCAAGTGTTGCTCCACAATTAAATACGAAAAAAATTCTAAGACGATTAAACTAGACAAAATTAGCATTTCTGGAGGAAATGTGTGAGTTCTGGTAGCTGGCACTGCTGCTGGTGCATACACCTTTTGTAATTGTGTGATTAGTTGACATATTTATATTACCATCTGTCAAAATTAAATTTTTAACCTCTAAGTAGTCATCGGAAAAATCTGAGATAAGAAAAACGCTTTTATATTTCACAATTACACAAACCGGCCACTTTATTAGGCATACCTATGCAACTGCTTGTTAACACACATTTCTAATGAGCCAATCACACGGCAGCAGCTTAATGCATGGCATGCAGGCCTGGTGAAAACGATCTTCTATTGTTCAAACTGTGCATCAGGTAGGGGAAGAAAGGGATTTAAGTGATTGATAGTGGCATGGCTGTTGAGTATTTCAGAAACTGCTGCTCTATTGGGATTTTCATGCATAGCAGCGGTTTGAATGACATGAAAAACATGAAAGAATAGATCCATCCTGCCTTGTGTCAACGGATCAGACTGGGGGTGTCATGGTGTCCATTAGTGCCAATTCAGCATCGTGTCACATACGTTCACAAACTAATGAAAAGATACAAAGAAAAAAAACAAAACAATGTTCTTGTTGAAGAAAGCTTTTGTGAGCCTTCTTGCGAAATACGTTATGTGTCTCGATTTCACTGACAGCATCTCAAAATCACCAGGGAACAATCCCTTGGGCATAGAGTGAAAGTACGAACGTATAAGGCCAGCTGTCTGGCATGGATCTTATCTGTGTTATACCCCCCATTGAGGAGTTTTGGGGAGGAAGGAGGGGGGAAGTTCTGAAAAGGTAAACTGGAACAAGGTAGGAGTGTGTTAAATACTAGTGTGAGTTAATGGTTTAAATGGGAACAAGGTCGTGTTCCTGATTGCTCCTCCCGAAACTTGTTATGCGAGAGTCTGATTCCACTCCACGGTAAATGTAATCTTGAATGGAATGTAACTGGTTGTATAAAAGAGTTGACAAAAGCGCATTACGGCTCTGATCTTTATAAAATACCAAAGCGTCTAGAATTGTCTCTACAGTGTACGCTCATATGCATGGCAAGCATTCACACACCACTTGCCTGCAGCTGGTGCGTAACGAAAATGACGGTCCTGCTCTTGGCAGCGGGGCGGATGGCGCTGTGGAATAAGTGTGAGGCCACTCGAGCATCTACAGCACTGAGGGGGTCATCGAGCAGAAGGATGCCTCTCTCGCTGTACAGCGCACGGGCCAGGCTCACTCTCTGCCGCTGACCGCCGCTCAGGTTAGCCCCTCTCTCTCCAATCTAGAGGAAATCATTCGCTTACAACCAAGAAGGTACTTCTGAAGTTCAACACATTTCACGTGTCTGTACCTCAGTCATGTCTCCGTACGGCAGTTCACTAATATCAGGAAATAAACAGCATGCTTCCAGAACAGCGTTGTACCTGGTGAGAAACGAGCGTAAAGACATTGCTTTCTCTCTGAAGAAAGCTTCATCGCAGCAGTCCCTTACTTGTCCTCTTTGTATTGGCGTCCGAACAGGATGTTCTCCCGGAGAGAGTCGTTGAAGATCCAGGCCTGTTGAGCGACATATGCAAAGCCTTCATTTGCAGCAACCGAGCCGCCAAGAAGGGTCATCTAGAGAGAAGGAGAACAATCAAACCAGAATGCTCTGCCATTACTAAAGGAACCTTCATAAGTTTTTAGAGTTTAATGGATTTAAACATTTGCTGAGCTCATTGAAAGGAACCCTACCATGTGACCTCAACAAATCCAGTTCTAAATAGCTAGCTTGCTAATGTCAGCAGCGAATTGCACTGGGCCGGCAACCCCGCCTTTCTCCCAATGTACCCAACGGGACCCCCCCCCCCCAAAAGAGGATTGCAATGTGTGGACAAAGGTAAAATGGTAATATAAGAGCATATAAAACAGACAAGGGCTTCACCATGGCAACCAGCACAGCTACAAAACCAGACTCCACCCACACAATAAACAATTAACATTTTAACCAGATCCGAAATTATAATTATTATAAGTCATTGGGAGGGAAGGAACCCACTCCACACCATGTGACTGCATTTATTTGTTAAAGGAGCATTTGTAGCAAATATTTGATCCATCTAGAGTATTGATAGTGGCATGGTTGTTGATTACTTCAGAAACTGCAGCTCTATTGGGATTTTCATGCATAGCAGCGTTTGAATGACATGAAAAACATATCAGTCTGCACCGCTACTAACTTTTTAAATGCAATATTAATCGTAAAAACATCTTTGAATCACCTCATATTTTTTGCCTCTGCAAAACAAACTGTATTCCCCCCGTTCCTCCCACAGTCATGCTTTCACCACGCCCCTTTTGGGATTTGTAGTTCGGTAATCATGAGTAATGTAGTGCGTAATGGCCACCAGCCACAAGTGAAACAATACGTCACACGGGCTGGAAAGGTACAAAGAGTTCTGCGTAAGTTTCATCACTTTAAAAACCAAGGAATTCACCGTGTAGAAATAACACCGCGCTTCACGCAGTTAAGTGCTTGTGTATGCTAACGCGCTCTCAAGCTGTTTGCGTTTGGATCTATTTCATGCAAATATTGTAGGGGTTTGAAATCGGAATGTGTTTATTCTTTCTAATGGTGTTTCGTTGACATTAATACCAGATTGCCGCTAATATTGCTGAGTCACCGTTCACTAGGCAAAAATTCTCTAAGTTGATGATTGGGACGATGTCGTCGTCCATCGCAATGTTTTTAAAAAATGTAGCAGATTTTATTTGTTGGTAAAATTGGCACAGATTGAACTTGATAATGGTCTTCATCATCGCACCATAAACACTCGAATCTAAAGAAATGCACTTGAGAACCTGAACATATTCTGACCTGTCCCAGGAGAGCAGATAGCAGCGAGCTCTTCCCACTACCAACACCACCACAAACTCCAACCAGCGAACCCTGGGTGAAGAGAACAGCAGAAAACAAATGGAACAGTTGGAGAAAGAATATATATATAGAATAGATATAGAATAGACTGTTGAGTTTTTACATGAAGTTCTATTTTTTTGGCCATTTTGAGCGTTTTATCGACGGCACAAATGTGATGCTCCAGATACTCCACCTGCTCAAAGGATGGTCTAATTAAGGAATTCTACATCTAATATTATACAGCTGCTTAAAACCTGAAACATGATCGTCAGTTTACGGATTTGTTTTCAGTAAAATATTCTTAGATTCTTAGAACATTGCTCATATTCACAATTGAACACTGACCCATTAAACTCATGTTTTTGTTAATCCCTGCAAATCTTGGTGAACACAAGACCATAGCAATATCTGCTGAGATTCGATCCGCTTTCTAAACACTTTGCTTGTGTCTACTGCTCGAATATAGATATACACAAGATGCAGATAGACGAGGAGCTGTGAGTGTTTGGGTACCTTCTGGACGCACAAGTCAATGCGGTGCAGGGTTTTGTGTAACGGTGGCCGCATGCTCTGAGTGGACGAGATGGTGCTCTGTGGACTCTCCTGTTCCATGTGTGTGAGAAGGTGCTCTGAATTCGGCTCCTCGACCTTGGTTTTGCTCTCTTCTGTGCTGATGTACAAGCTCAGTTTCTCCCTCCTGAACACTCTCCTCATGCCTCCTCTTTTTGGTGGGGTCTGTTTTTTTTTCTCCTGTGAGCCGCAGGTCTTTTCCCAGGCCAGAGTGGCATCTTTAAACTCCACCACGTAATAAGGATCTTCCGTCTTGACTGAGATCTGCTCTCGGTCTTCCATCATGAACAGCTTCTGTGGGGTTTTGAAAGAACGCATTTGCATTAGAAAACCCACAATGGGGAAAAACTAGACAAATTACTTAAAAGTTGTTTAAATCTAAATCTAGATGAAGCAAATATAAATAAGTGGATACACTGAAAAATCAGCCAGTGATGTGTGTAAATGTGACTTGGTAGGAACTGTTAAAGTATCATAAATATCTGGTCAATAAAAAAATACAGATGGATCTAAATGATATTTTTAAATACCAGAAAAATGAGTAAAATTTGAAATATTCAGCTTGTATCTG
This sequence comes from Danionella cerebrum, assembly GCA_007224835.1. Lineage (NCBI taxonomy): Eukaryota > Metazoa > Chordata > Actinopteri > Cypriniformes > Danionidae > Danionella > Danionella cerebrum. The sequence goes on along the minus strand of SRMA01026644.1, from coordinate 636,143 downwards.
GTCATTTAAATATAAAAATCTATCTAAAACCAATGCATTTCTCAAAAAACCCTTCTATTTCTAGGCAAAATGTGCACGAAAAAAAGATTACGTTCTTAATTCAAAAATAGCTTGTTCTGAAAATGATTTTATAAATACAAAATAAAATCTTTATTTTTAGGTTTAATGGATTCATTATAGTCACTGAAATACAGAAAATTGATTATTGAACAGATTATTGATAATTGATGTAAAATATCTGCAACTAAAATGAGGAGGAGAGATTTTAAGTCTCAAGCGAAATACATTTTTATAAACAATCGAAGTTTAAATGCAAAAACGTTCTGATATTGTGGTCTTTTCTTGTCTTAGACACAATGGCCACATTATTAGGTGCACCGAGCTAGTACCAAGTTGGACCCCATTTTGCTTTCAGAACTTCCGTAGTCCTTTGTGGCATAGATCCCAGTATATCAGCAGTATCTGAAATTCTCAGACCAGCTCAACATCCATGCTATGCTCAGTCACTTAAATCTCCTTTCTTTCCCTTTGTGATGCTCGTTTTGAACTGCAGCAGATCATCTTCCCCATGTCTACATAAATTGAGTTTCTGCCGTGAGACTGGGAGATGGAGGTGTACCTAATAAAGTGGCCGGTGAGTGTATATCGTATTGTAACCCAAATACAACAAAAAAAAAATCCATCAAACTATAGACGTTAAGTTTAATTTGAGGATAAATGGACAAAAAAAGAAGCTAACAGGTGAAATCAGCATTGAGAAACAGGCAGAAACTCTGGACGCCTCCATTCTTCATACAAATAGATCATATAAGATGCCCTTTCTGCTGTAAAGATATCACACATGATGTATTTCAGCTTCAGCTTGAACAGGAACTATGTCCTCCTACACCACATACCTTTCTGCACGTCATGACGGCTACAGCACCAGCGGCTGAAGTGTCATTACAGCTTGACGGATGACACAGAGGAACACGTGTGACTTGAATAAACACACTTTGGTGAACTTTAACCAGACATGTGCTCTCGGCATGAGCTCATTGTGTTTGTACCAGTCACAAAAATCTCACTCATTTTGGTAAAACAACATGTAAATGTCGCATTTCAGACACATCTGTAGCGAACGTTAAGGAAAAATAAAGCGCTGTCACAAAGCGATGAGTGAAAGACAAATAAACACAAAAACTTTATTGGATCACACTGGGAAACATGAGGTAGGTACATTTATATCAGTCCAAATCTTAAGTGTTAATATGTAAATACAATTTTATCAGCAATTAAAAAAATATAATAATTAAACTTTATTTAATTCTACTAGGAGTGCTTTTGATCGAACGCCCATCGTGTGAAATATACTGTCAGCAAAAATAAAGTTTGATGAGCTACCACTGAAGCACTCTGGGGAGAACTCGAACTCGCTTTTTACCAACAGAGAAGATAAAGAACCTCATCGACAACTACCTCAAGAGACTTCAGGCCGTCATTGATGTTAAAGGGGTACTTTTGATCAGGTAGATTGGACAGATCTGTTGTCATTTTGATTATAAAAGAGTAACACAGTTGTTTGACAGTAAATGCCATTACCCAACCACTAACTGGGAGAGGGGAATCAGAACAGTGAGGTTACAGGGGGCTGAGGGCAAGAAGGTGCAGGAGTTTTGGCGACCCCTAAACTGGGAACAGCCGAAAGTAGAAGATTCAGAATTTTTCAGAGATCTTTTTATCCTAGCAAGGCACTGCAAACATTTCCAAAATCGTACCTGAAATCGCTTCACCGCCACAGAGCCTTCAGACAAAGCCCGCACTGCCAAGGGTGTGACCTTTAGAGCAAAGGTCATGGAGTTGAAAACAGCAACAACAGTGAAGGCCTGCGAGATGTGACAGAAGTGAAAAAAGGTCTTCACAAGTTCAACAGCGTGGAGCGCAGAAATGGAAATCATACCTGAGCTGCAGTGAGATCATAGCCCAGGGCCATGTGCAGAGTGAAGGTGCAAACACTCGCCATCACCACCACCACCGGAGCTACACCCAGAGTCAGGCTCTGAACACAACCGGCCCACTCCAGGATCCTCCGCTCCTCCGCTCGGACCTCTGGACAAACACAGGAGAAACATACTGAAGCCTGGGAGTCAAAGTACGAAGAGCATAGACCAGTCCCCGTCCTATAGACGGCTTCATTTTTATCAGAACGCATGTCAATGCACATCCTCTACTACCCGTCTATGCATATGCTTTTTTTGCACTCTATGATGAGAGGGAGGGGGGTACATTCCTCGCCAGGCCCCCGGGGTCTAAATGACAACTTGCTTTAAACCTTACTCATCAAAACCGCCTGACAAATTAGGCTCCAAATCTAACTAGTGAATTTCCCACCAATTTACAAATCAGGCTAACAGCCCCACCCCCAGCAACTTACCAATCAAGTTAAAAGCTCCTCCCCCACCAACTTACCAATCAAGATAACTTAACTAAAAAAAAAAAATAAAAAATTTAAAAAAAATTAAAAAAATAACCTCTGAAGCACTGTTTTGATCTGTACTAGCCCGAATGTGTTCTATGTGTATGTCTACTGATCCATCCACTTTGTACAAAACTGCTTGATGTTTACTCCCAATGTAAGTCGCTTTGGATAAAAGCGTCTGCTAAATACATAAATGTAAATGTAGATAAGAGCTCCACCCTCAACTACTAACCAATCAAGTTAACAGCCCCACCCTCAGCAACTTACCAATCAGGTTAAAAGCTCCTCCCCCATGCACTAACCAATCAAGTTAACAGCCCCACCCCGGCAACTTACCAATCAGGTTAAGAGCTCCTCCCCCATGCACTAACCAATTGGGTTAACAGCCCCACCCTCAGCAACTTACCAATCAAGTTAAAAGCTCCTCCCCCATGCACTAACCAATCAAGTTAACAGCCCCTCCCCCAGCAACTTACCAATCAGGTTAAGAGCTCCTCCCCATCCTCTAACCAATCAAGTTAACAGCCCCTCCCCCACCAACTTACCAATCAAGTTAAAAGCTCCTCCCCCATGCACTAACCAATCAAGTTAACAGCCCCTCCCCCAGCAACTTACCAATCAGGTTAAGAGCTCCTCCCCATCCTCTAACCAATCAAGTTAACAGCCCCTCCCCCACCAACTTACCAATCAAGTTAAAAGCTCCTCCCCCATGCACTAGCCAATCAGGTTAAGGGCAGTGTTGTTTTTGGCAGCCATCTGAGTTTTAGTCTTGAAAATGATTTTAGTTTTAGTCACCGGAATCACTCGCTTGTTAACCATTTTAGGGGACATTTGACATTCTCATGAAATGATTCTTTAGTTATATGTTTCTTTTCCAATTTTGTGTAAGCCAGGCCTTCTTTGACAAAACTCAACATTAAAGATAAACCGAATGATTAAACTCTGTTCGGAGCGTGCTTTATCAGAACTAAAAAGCCAATCAAGAAAGCACATCTTTAACGATCAGTGAATAATTAGCATATTTTTAATTTTCTGTTCTTTCACTGGTCCACTGACTACCAGAAGAAGATGTTATCCAAAAAAAGCTCCAGAAGCTGTTTGACTGCAGACACATGCTTCTATCTTGCAGCGCAGCTTCTAATTTACAAACACCAATCTGTGCTCAATCCGGCGACACGATGTGGCTGGAACACAAGACAGATCGCAATCATAAACGGGATGCTGCAGTGGAGGGAGATGCTGAAACACTGGCAGGAGTCCAAGTGGCCCGTTTCACCTCCTCCTGCTGCACTAATGTTTGTCTCCGGCTGCCTGCGAGTCGGCACATTCATCCAGCGCCGCTCGCTGGCTCCAGGCCAGAGTGTTTTGCTGCTGGTCTAAACAAACTCACGCTCTGGATGCAATCTCAGAAAACACTGCTGCATCTTCACGACTCACAAATAAAGAATGCTAATCTATGCGAGCGGTGATATTTTATTCATAAGAGCATGTGGATAAGATGTAAACAGAAGAAAGATGGCCATGGATCTTTCATTAAGGCTCAGCTGCATTAAAGGTGATCCACGGAAAAGAGATTACAACCCATTTGATCAAGTAAAAGGTCCCTTTGCTAAAGCGTCAAAACTAAAAGGGGTGTGCTAGTATGTGCTAAACATTAAGATATCGAGGAAAAAGTCCTAATTTTTGTCAAAAAGTAAAACCTGTATGTGATTTTTGTTTTCTAAGCACGAGGTAAAATATTACAAACCTTTTACTTAAAAAAAAAAAAAAAATTCAATTTTGTGGATATTGCTTTTAGTTATAGTATAGTGGAGAGAGACAGGAAGTGATGTAAGAGATTTGGGTGGACTGGGAAAGACTTCGGGATAAATATTAATAGACCCAAAACTAGTGTTTCACAAAATTAGAAAATCAAAATAAAAATAAATGGCTCATGAATATGATTTTCATAAGTTGATATAAAGCTTTAACATAATATACTGTTCCCCATGTCAATATGAGTAAAATAAACCAACTCTGTATCTCTTTGACTTTCCCAATCTGAGATTATGGTTTCTCAATTTGGTTGCTATGGTAAACAATATGGTTGCTATGGAGAGGTTGTGACAATATAATGTTCCCCTTTTTACTGTAATTTATATAAACCAATCCCCATGACTCAACCATGTTCCAAAGCAGAGTTCTAAGAAGTTGCTAGGGTAATTAGTTTAGTTGCTAGGAAGTGGTCTGTGATGTCATAAAAATTTTAAGCTGTTATTATGATTAACACAACCAAAGCTTAATGTCTCTCAGATGTTTAATCTTAAAAATAGTTTTGGTGCCCTTTCTCTTTTATCCGTTAGTCTTGTAACCTGCTGACATGATGGTTGTGCAGAAGACGCTCATTGAAGCTTACCATAAGGAGAAAAAGTCTCAAATGAAATTGCAACTACCATATCAAAGTACAGTAAAGAGGAAAAGATTCCGCAAGGTGTGAAAAATGCTGTAATCAAAGAATACTTTCAGAAATATAAATAACGATTATTTATTTTTATATTTTGGACTTTCTTCCTTTTGCCTCAAACATCTATTCTTACAGGAACACTTGCACAAAGCCAGAGATTTTGTGGGATTATAGTCAGGTGTGTGATCCACCGATTAAACTAAACAAATGCTAATGATCATGCAATCCAGTCATGATCTGAAACAGAAACAGCTGAGTAAGAGGCTTAAAATGGGTGAGTGACAGCCAAACCCTGCTACCAATGTGAGGTTAAGGATTGGGCAAGATTGAGCACAGCAACAAGGCACAAGCTGCATCAACAAGGTCTCTCCCAGACCAGGCAGACTGGGTTGTCAAGGTGTGCACAAAGAAACAGACAACACTGAGGAACGAAGATGCATTAATCCGCCAATAAAAACACATCAAACTTCAAAGATCCATCAGTGCAAGTAGTTTGAATAAAAATAAGAAAAAAGGAAGAAAAAAAATTCTTTGAGGTAAACAAGATGCTTATGCAAAACAATGAATTGCATTTTTAAGTAAATAGGGCTAACCGTTGTCTGTGCAGTGTGCCTCATAATGGGCACACTTATCTGCCGGACAATCGAAAGTATCCACTTCCCCTCCACTTAAACTCAAATCGGGATGCAGCAAAAGATTCCAAGAGCTCTGACAAACAGGAAGTGTGTTGCGAGTGCATGCTGTTAGCTCTCTCACTTTGAATGTTGTTAGCAAACGGCGTCTCCCAGCAGTACATCTTAATGAACTTGATACAGCCCAGGATCTCGTTCATCAGACGAACCCGCCGGTCTGTGACCACAACACACTTCTTTCGGAAGTAGGCTGTCATGCGGGAGGCCAGCATCTGTGGGAAACAAAGCCAATCGATTAATCAATGATAGCTTTAAGGCTTTTCCTCCCAGATGTCATTCCTAGAGAGGTCACATGACACTAATGCATCTGTAAAATGCATAACGCACTGAAATCTGATCGCATTTGCCAATTGGTCTTTTAATTAACCTTTAGAAGTCTGGAGCTTTTTTACAACTTTACAATATAGTCTAATAAATTATCTTTAAAACAGTGTTCTGTGGCAATGTTGATATCGTTTTCTTTAGAACAACCCAAGCTTCTTTTTTTCACAAATATTACAAAAAGTACAATTCAGAGCAGTACATTTTGTCTTTTATTTACTGCAAAAATCAAAAAAATTTAAAGTTTTTACGTTTTCTAAAGTGTTGAGAAAAAAGAGCCTTTATGACAGGCCTTCTATGTCAAAGGGTTATCCCTTCTTTTCACCACTAGATGCCACTAATGGCACAACACGGGGTCTAAAACGACTTCTAAGGGTTAAAGGGGCCTTATTATGCAAAATTCTTCTTCGAGATTTTAGAGTGTGAAGTATTTACGGTCTTTGCATTTTGTCACAAGTTTAACATTTCCATGTAGAGCAAACACACTGAGAGGTAAAAACAGAAGTGTCCAGGTCATACAAATAACACTACATCATGTATATCCTCAGAAGGGGGTGGATGGAACACAGCGAAGACTTGATTCAAGATAAATAGGGCAAGAAAATGATAAGTTGGTCCGATTTGATGCTAAATGGTTTCAAAAAGGAATAAAATGGCCCCTTCAAGTTTCACAAGAAAAATAATTTATACTCATCTCACCATGACGGGATAAAAGATGACAAAAATGGCAGATCCCACAAGCGCTGTTGGCCCTAAGAAATAGGTGGTGTACGCCAACCCCAGCAGTCCAACAAGAGGCCCTCCGGCCAGCAGACAGCCGACAGAAACAGCCTCATACAAACGCTGTCCATCACTGGAGCAAATGTTTACCAGCTGGAAGAGAAAGAGCGCGAGTCAGAGAAAGCAAATCTGGCACATTAACTTCGATTGCACTTTCCTAAAGAACTCAGTCTTCACAAAACATCTAAACATCTCCTTTTGACAAACAATGAGTGATTGTTAAAAAGGCACGACCTAAGAGTTCGGTCGGTCACCTCTCCTGTGCTGATGTCTTTAGTGCTGCGAAGACGCAGGATCTTCTGGAAGGCAAAACTGAGGGCTGCTCCCCTGAGGCGGGCAGCCGTGCGGTAGTTGATGGCCCACATGAAAGCCAAAGACCATGAGCGTGTCAGTTCCATGAGGAAAATCCCAACAACCAGCGCTAGGCCATACAGCAGCTTCACATCTGGACACTGAGAATACTCCAGAAGAGCTCGAATGAGAAGAGCCTGAGAACAAGACAGCATCACGTGAAGGCTGGATCAAAGAGATGGACACATCCTGATTTGTGTTGCGACTGGAAAACCGTTGAGTCTTCTCTTTTGTCTCGAAATGCTTTAATTTTGGTTCCTTGGTCAGAACAGCTTGGTTTTGAGTATTTTACAATTCAGTTATTTCTGTTGATATTTCATACAATAATCAGATTGACAAGCTTCAATTGTGTTTTGTGGAGCACATGGCTTTGATTGGTATTTGTTTGGCCATGTGCTCTCCAGCCTACAATCCTTACCCTGCCTTTGTCATCATCTGTTAACTGGGTAACCTACCCCACTCATCCTACTTGCCCTTGTGGTTCAGATTTCTCCCTTGCTCTCTGTTCTTTGTAGTTTTGTTTGCCGATTTTGTAGGTTTTGAGTATTTTTTAATCCATGTAACAAAGACTTTTATTATGAAACCACCCACTTCCTGTTCCAACTCGACTTAGTGTTCTCAATTAATGTCTTTTAAAATAAATCTAACGGCCTTTCCCGAGCTTATTGGTAACCTTAAGTGACTGATGTGAAAGCTTCATTCAGCTGCCAAGGCATCCAATCTTTTCAGACTTGTACCACTTAAGGAATGCTGGGAAAACAGAGAGGAATTTTCCTTTGACTTAACATGGGGCCAAATTTGGTAAAACTGTAATCAAACGGAAAATCTCGTAGAGCCTTCAAACTTCTCACACTTGTGAATGTTATCGGTCTGTGTAAAAACAGAACCACCGTGCAAAAGTATTTGAACCTTAGGCTTCAGAGGCAGCAAAACATCTTCAAGATGACACATCATTGAGAAGTATGTTCATATTTATACTTTAATCATAGTAACAACTTTTTTATGACTTCACTGAAAGCTCTCTAGCAACCGAACTGTTTATCATAGCAACCAATTTAGCATATCTTTGTCTCAGCTTTGGAAAATCAGAGACGTGGGAGTTATTTCACACATTGTTAAGTCACTGGCATCGCCATAGCAACCAAATGATTGAGATCTAAATCTCAGCTTCGGGACATCATGGAGGTTGGTTTATATCACTCATTTTGAGATGGGAATCTTTGTATGGCGTCACTGACTCCTCCATAGCAACCACACCTGCTACCATGGCAACCATTATATTGGCATAAAATCTACAATTTTAACTACACTTTCTGAAGCCAGCATCAAAGTTACGGTACAAACTTTAGGTATCTAGTTATTGATGACTTTTCTTTATATGATTCTATTCATTTAAACTCCATTCTGGGGGTTGAACAAATTGAATACAATAAAGTGTGAGAAAATTTGATGAAGCCACTCTTCCGAATCAAGTTCTTCTAAATATCTTGGGGAGTTAAAAATATTTTCCACAGGAACATGTAAATAATTACAGTAGAAAATCTGTTGGTGTCGTAAAATTTTAAAACGCATGATATAAAAAGTTGAAACAGTTATGTTTGCATTTTCTTCAAACACCTCCTGCTTCTGCAGAGCACTGAAAAGAATGTTTTGAAATCAAAACGTGCAAACTTGTTTTAGAGAGACAACTGTTGACCCATGCCACATTGAACACTAGGAAAGAAGTGTGGTGTTTCGCCACGTGTAATCCTTGATAATGCTATTAAGCGAGCGCCGTCAGGGGCATGTGCAGCCTTGTGTAAGGAAAGGAAATTAGCAGCAGTGTTCCCAACATCATCACGTCACAGTTACCCAGAAACAAATCCCCTCCTAGTGAAACTAATAAGATCAAAAATGCAAACTCCAAATCTTCCTTTGTGCAAAAAAAAAGAACTAAGCTCATTAGGCAAAAGAAAGTAAGCAGCTGGCAATAAATAATAATGAGGATAACATGCCCCCTAGACCATGTAATATCCAGAAACACATCACATCCTGTGAAGTAATGCGAAAAAGATACAGAAAAAATTGTTTTATCATTTTTCAACATTGACAAAAAAAAATGAAAACAAGAAGTGACTTTTTCTGTAGAGAAACGAACACTGAACATTTTTCCATTTCAGTTTTAAAATGGAAATTAAGTTTAAATTAACCCGTCTACATGCCCAAGTGCTTTTGAGCTGCTGCCGTGTGATTGGCTGATTAGCAATAACGAGCAGGTGTACTTAATAAAGTGGCCAGTGAGTGTAAATTGCTTGGTTGTATGAGTCTGGCAAAAGAGCACATGGCAGGTTCCTCTGCGAAAATTGAGCTCATTTCCAAGGGACAAAAAAAAGACAAGGGATACTGACCGGTCCAATGAATCCAGCCACCATGGTGATGAGCAGGGAGAAGATGGCCACCAGCATTCGAGTCTGACAAAACCTCCAGAAGACCCGGGAAAGGGATGCCCCATCCTTCCCGCTCTGTTTGAGCTCTTCATGCCATAACCACTCCAATCTGAATAATACATTGTGCCGAACCACATTTAGCAAAAACTGAGAGCAGTGGTGCTTTTGCTTCAGCATTTCATCCAGTTATAAAACATTTTACACATGGGGAGCCTCTCCTGTGCAATGCTATGGTGGGTTAGCACCACACATCTGGTTCTGAAATGGAATGTTTAACCCCAAGACAAAACATGGAAACCCTAACACCCAATATACAGAGATTTTAATCTGGAAATCAATTAGTAGAAGCAATTATTTATGATCCTATAAACTGCTAACTTAGGTGCTCAATATCCTTCCTGTGAAGCCATTTTCATGCAACGTACCATCCCAAGAACACCACCCCTACTGTGAAGCATGGGGGAGGTTTGGGGGTGCTCTGGGGAGGTTTCTCTGCACATGGGACGGGGTGACTGCAGTGTATTGAGGAGAGGATGACCAGGGCCATGTATGGCGTGATTTTGGGGAACAACCCCCTTTCCCTCAGTTAGAGCACTGAAGATGGGTCGAGGCTGGGTCTTCCAACATGACAGTGACCCGAAGCACACAGCCAGGAGAGTGGCTTCGTAAGAAGCATATCAAGGTTCTGGCATGGCCTAGCCAGTCTCCAGACCTAAACCCAATTGAAAGGGACCTTTGGAGGGAGCTCAAACTCTGTGTGTCTCAGCGACAGCCCAAAAACCCCAATGAGTGAGCCAAAGGAGTGGGCCAAAATCCCTTCTGCAGCGTGTGCAAACCTGGTGAAAAAGGTTTTGACCTCTGTAATCACAAACAAAGGCTACTGTGCCGAATATTAACATTGATTTTCTCAGGTGTTCAAATACTTATTTCCTGCTGTATCATAAATAGTTTTAAAAAAAATCATACAAAAAGTGATTTCTGGATTTTTCTTTTTAGATCATGTCTCTCACAGTGGACGTGCACCTCGCTGAACATTTCAGAGCTCTCCATGATTCCTAAGTGGGAGAACTTGCAAAATAGCAGGGTGTTCAAATACTTGTTTCCCTCACTGTATATCCTACTCATATTTATTCAAATGGATATTCATACTGTTGCACATACTGTACATAGTTTCTTTTTATCTTTATTCTACACTTATATTTACATTAAACATACATGAAAATGTATAATTATTCTGTACATTCTGTAATTTACCCAACTCTGCTCACTTTATGCTATTTATAATTCTCTGTATTTATACATAGCATTTATGTCATCTTGTGTTTATTTTTATAAATATATATAGTTTTGTATAGATCTGTATATACGTCTATGCTGCACTGCTAATTTGCACTTCTGGTAAGATGCTAAATGTTTCCTTGTAACTATGTGCAATGACAATAAAGTTGAATCTAATCTAATCCACAACCACCTCAAGAGACTTCAGGCTGACATAGATTAATAAATATTAAAACTTTTGATTGAATAAAAATAATTTATAATTTAACAATAAACTGCTTCAACAATCCAAAGCTTTTGTGTCGTCATATTTTCAGAAAAATGGCAAAGAAATCAACAATTTTGCGAGCAATTGTTCATGGAAAGCTGTACTGCACCCAGAACAGACCAATATTCTTGAACGGCGTAAACGGACTGGATCGACGCTTTTACTGGAGGCTGCAACCAGTTACACTCGATTGTTTTCCAGGCCCCATATCCAAACTTGCCTTCAACCCAGAAAAAAAATGCATCTGCATTTGGCTCAAACCCATCCAAGTATCTCTAACACAGAGCCAGTAAGAGGAGAAACAGACCACGAGGTCAAGCACCGAAAGCGGACACCGTTTGCTAGAGAACCGCTCAGCCGTAGCTGTCAATCCCTTCCAAAAGCAAGTACGCGATCCTATATTTTATTTATCGTACACTCATTGAGGATAACAACAGAAAGCACAGCCTGTGCCTCAAGAGTCTGATCAAACAAGGCATGCGCTGAATGTAGGCTAATCTCAGATCTGTGATGAGAATGCTAATTACAGATCGCTGGTGTTTTTCCATGTCCTCACGAAACCATTTAAGCCACTCCGACTCTCCACAATGAGCTAGCTTATTTCGAAAGGGACACGGTGTTGTGATCTGCCACCGTCATTACATAACCGTTCCGCAGGAAAGGTGCAGACTAACTCTCTCTCTCTCTCTCTCTGACGGCTAATCCCTGCTATGAATAACACCCACCTGCCATAACTCTCTGGGCCGTGTGAGCGAGGGAGGTGAGCATCCATCATGCCTCATTGAGACTTGAGGGATTCCCACAGCAACCTCAACGGCGAGAGACCTTGGCTCAGGACGTGCTTTCTAACACCTCTGTTTGTTCATGTTTCATCACCGGCCAGAATTAGAGACGCCTAACTTGCGCCGTGGTGCTTGTGTTCAAAGGCAGCTTTCCCATTAATGGAACGGATCGGATCGAGCTCACCGTTGGCAGTTTGTTTCCGAGGCCTCATGGCACGACAGGCCCCATACGTCTTCTATTCTGAGACAAGCCTCTTTGTGAGCCCTCCGTGCCAAAGGGGACAGCCATTGCAGAGTCATGAAGGAGAAAAATCCAGCATTGTCCACGGGGTGCTGGTGTCTGGGGGGAGAGAGAAGAACAGTTTGGCTCGAATCAGTCATCTAGGCACTGTGTGTTATGTCTGAGAACAGTGTGACCTTGGCCGTGAGCGGACGACTGAGAAAATCTTTACTCGCTGAAGCCAAACAGAAGATGAATCACATTCTTGTGTTTGAAAAACAGTTTGCACGTCCCTCTCAGAACTCTTACGGAGCAGCGAAATCTTTATCGTGTTAAAAAGTGAGCTGTCTGTGAGAAAAGGATAAGAGCGTTCTTATCAAGACCTCACGGACCGTCACACAAACGGGAACATGGCAGACGAGCCTGCTTCACACCTCTTACTAAAAACATATTCACACTTTTTCATTTTCGCCCAGGATGAACATCGTGCAGCAGAACTTTTTTTTTAAAACCTTTTCCCTAAAACTTAATTTCTGCACGCGCAGATATTTATATTTTATAGATATTTATATTTTATAGGATATTTATATTTTATAGATATTTATATTTTATAGCAGCCATGAACGTCCAGCCGTCAAACCCCAACAACCCGATCGTGTTTTTCGACGTCTCCATCGGAGGACAAGAGGTGGGCCGGATGAAGATCGAGCTTTTTGCTGACATCGTTCCGAAGACAGCAGAGAACTTTCGACAGTTCTGCACCGGCGAGTTCAAGAAGGACGGCGTTCCTGTGGGATATAAAGGATGCACGTTTCACCGGGTGATCAAGGACTTCATGATTCAGGGAGGAGACTTTGTCAATGGCGACGGCACGGGCATCTGCAGTGTCTACCGAGGGCCGTTTGCAGATGAGAACTTCCGAATGAAGCACTCGGGACCAGGACTCCTGTCCATGGCCAACAGTGGCCCAGGAACCAACGGTTGCCAGTTCTTCATCACCTGCACCAAGTGTGACTGGCTGGATGGGAAGCACGTGGTGTTCGGAAAAGTGGTGGACGGTCTGCTGGTCATGAGGAAGATCGAGAACGTGCCGACGGGACCCAACAACAAACCCAAGCTGCCCATTGTCGTGGCTCAGTGTGGAGAAATGTGATTTCCACCAATAACCTCCTCATGGTCCTGTGTGAGTTTGGGCAGGGTCATGGTGAGGAGCGACACCTGTGATGTTCCTGTTTTGATGAGAATTGTGAATAAATGTACTTTTTGCAAAAAAAAAAAAAAAAATTTCTGCACGCGCTAGATCTGCAGGACACGGTTGAGATACACAGGTGTGCTCATAAGTTTGAGGTGAAATAATACAAAAGATTACACGAAAACATTTTCCCCACTGATGTTAAAAACATCATCAACAGCTTGAAGTCTCTTGAGGTAGTTGTGGATGAGGTTCTTTATCTTCTCTGTTGGTAAAGCAGCACATGCTTCTCTGACTCGTGTAAATTCTTGCAGGAAAGTCACGTTTGAGTTCTCCTCAGAGTGCTTCAGTCTTATTGAGAGACTGAGATCCGCTCCAGAACCTTCACTTTGTTCTGGTGGAACCAATCATAAGTGGGCGTGGCCTTCTGTTTTGGATGTTCAGTAACGTCCCACGAGCAGCTTCTGATCCCTATTTTCCTCCAAGATTCTTTGAGAATTTAATCTTCCTGTGCCTTTGGAGTTCAAACATTAGTGATCGTTACATTTTGGTCTCATTGCTCCAAATTTGACCATGAAACCCATTTTTCTTCAAGCGTCTCCTTATTGTGCTCCTTGAAACAGCCGCGCCACATTTTTTCAGAGAGCCCTGTATTTCGGCTGAAGGTATTTGTGGGTTTTTCTTTATATCCCTCACAATTTTTCTGGCAGTTGTAGAAGAAATCCCTCACTTTTTCATCAGAGTTTGAACACTGCTGAAGGGTATCGCCGCAATTCCACATTCTGATGCGAAAGCGAAAAGGTTTGGACTATCTACTCGATGTTTTCTAACCTTGTTTGGGTCAGAGAAATCAGCCACAACAGCTTCCTTCAAACCATTGAATCTGATCCATTTCTCATCAACATGTCTTTTACTTAGTCCACATATGATTTAAATGACATTTTGGTAAATCATGCAATCCGAAGTCGCTTTGGAATCCGTGACATTGAATATTGGCGGAACAATTGTTTTGCTCCAAACTGAATACTTTTAAAATAAAAAAAAAAACATGCTGCAAAGGCTGGAGCTGGTTCCTTTCTAAGACCAGCAGAGTGCTGTGTCGTATTTAAGCATTAATAATCATGCAATAAGCCTGCAGCAAACTAATAACATGTTCCCGTAGTTTGGCTCACGGTGCTCCAGCAAGAGTGATTGAGAACAGCCTTCACTAACTCTTCTCTAATTACTAAACATGTCATGTTTATGAGCTTAAATCAATTAAAGAGCAGCGTGGAACATTTAGACGTGAGAGAAATGCATTTGTCACACCCGAGGGCCTCTGATGAAGCAATGGAAACACACCAATTCTAGCCCAGCAACCACAACTTACTTGTGCGTGATACGAAAGGGCTTCAGTATATGAAGGCTGTGGCGATATCTGCCTCGTCTTTGTGTTTCAGGAGCCAAGTCCACCTCATCGTCGGGGTCCGAAGGAGAGTGTGGAGCAGACAGGGTCAACCCTTCCACCTGTCCAACAGCCTCCACTGCATCCGAGAACATAGCTGTCTCTAACAAACACACAGGACAAATCAAAAACCCCTAGTTCCAGGCTTCCTCGCCATCTTCTGCACTGAACACGCTGACTAATATCAAAGCGTCTGACTTGGGTGACGAGTTTGTTGTCTGTTTTGGCCTCGCTACACTTTTAAAGTGCTTATCTATTTAAAGAAGCCTGTGGGAGGCCTCAAGGACTCGTGGACACTGAGACGGAGGATATTTGAGCTTGCGTCCTGTGTGATGACCCCGTCACTGATCCATCTGTGGCATTAGACACGATAAGGTACATCCAGCCGCACTGTGCCTCTCTATCTGCCCCGTGTGCGTCAGCTGCTAGATAATGAAAGATAGCTTCACTATTTACGTTTTTAGATACCGCGAGAGCACAGCTTTCCATCGGAACAACGATCAACGGAACGCTCTGATTGTTTTCATAGAAGAGTTCTAGCTGAAATGAGCATTGTGTTCAACACTGATTTCAACACTAGTGAGATAAGCGGCTACTGTGTGCTAAAGTTTTGTGCACATTTCCACGATTTACGAAGTGAAAAAAAGTTATGGAAGTGTGCAATCATTATAGATCAAAATTAGAATACCTTTAGAAGTAATTATTAGAAATTAAAATTGGTTCACAGTTGAATCCAATCACGAGGCCGATTGTACGTGTTTCTCCTCTTTGCATCATCTCTAAGGAATGGGAGCCTCTCTCAAAACCAATCTCAGACGAGCTGAAAACAATGACTGTTGAGCATCACGGTTTAGAGGATGCTGTCGAAGAGATTTAAGCTCTCGGTTTCAACCGTGAGGAACATTGTGCAGAATTGGAAGACCAGAAGCACAGTTACAGCTAAGGCCTGAAGTGGCAGACCCAAGAAAAATCTCAGATAAGCAGAGGCGCAGGAGGACGAGAACGGTCACAGACAACCCACAGACCAGCTTTGCACTTTAGTGCAAAGTGCACTTTACGCAAAGAGATGCTGTATGGGAAGGTGGAAAAAACTTTTTACGTACAAACTGATAGACATCAATAAAACAACAAAAAAAATGTCATTACTTTTGTGTTTTGTTTTTCAGTCAAACAGATATATAATTAAGGTATTTGAACTTTTTTTTTTAATTAAAACATGCAGAGCTTTAACTTCTCAGAATGTCCAACACGTAATGGTTGTGGAAAGCAGGCTTTAATTTGAGAGAAATTCAGTGAAAGTATTGAAATGTGCGGGTCTGAAGGGGATTGTTTCTTGGAACATAAAAAAATGGAATTTGCAGAGTTCAAAAACATCATGAAACCTTTTTGACGTGTTTTATCCAGAACAGGCATCGCTCCCAAAGCTCTGTGATGGGTTGACATTGGCTAACCGTTTAGTCCCGTTATAATGGGACGATTTTGACATTGGTTTGGCTGAGTAAAAGCACAACTTGGGTGAATAATCAGCGTGCACATTCATGCTTTGCAAAGGGATTATTGTGGATTATTTTACCGTGCAAATACTTGGCCAATGTGCTTCTTAATGTAATTAAATGTGCAAGAACTGCAAACCACGACTCAGAAGCGTCACTCTCTCTTTCTCTCTCTCTCTGTCTCTCTCTTTCTCTGGGGCAATACTAGCGCTGGATTGATCTTTACAAACTCAAGTGTTTCAAAGCAGACGTTGGCACTACAAAGGTAAGGTCTGACCTTTAAACGACGAACACTTATTTAGCCCAATTATTTTTGACCTGCGAGATCATTTAACTTTTGCCTGGCACACGTCGCTAATGCTACGAAGCCCAGAATGCTACATTACTGACTAGGTGTGAACCTTCAAAGCATCACTCCAAAAATGGCTAAAGAATAACATCAGAAGACATGGTGAAACAAGCGCAACAAAGTGGGAGTCGGTTGCAAAGAAGGAAAAAAATAAAGCTATGATAAAAAAAAAGTGTGAAATAAAGCTATACAAAAAAAAAGACTATATCCACCATATAGTCTGTCTGGCCCCGTGGTGTAGGAGTATGTAGGTGATTAATGTGCCGGATGTATACGTGCAGATGCGCAGGGCGGCCATGGTTCATTATAGCTTTTGATTTAATGCAAAAAAAAACTACAAATGTAGGAAAAACACTAGGGGCTCACACCAAATACCGACTGGATTTCTCTTTCGTTAATAATCTGCACTTTGTTCATTGATGAAAATAAATGATTAACATGTTCCTGAAAGCCGTCTTTGTTTACAGCGTTTTGTCTCACCAGCCTAAAACCTCTGCACAGTACTTCTTTTAATGCACACGTTTATATACAGCTATATGTGCAGGAAAGAGAGACAATATAACACTTTCTTATAAATCAGGAGAAGCATTAATCAATGTATATCAGCAGTCAGAATATTTGTGTTCTTTGTCAAACCCAGCATTGATTCAGACAGATATGACTCATGTAAATATATACGTTTTGCAGAATAGTGAACAGTCCTCTTTGAGAAAAACATCAGTGAGAACTGTCCAAATGCCTCTTGCATAACTCTGGAACTGGCCAAAAATCAATTACTTGCATCAATGCTTGTAGTAAATACATGGATGTTTTCAAGGAAAGGTTTGTTTAGTGGTCAAAGTAAACAACTTTGGATTTAAAAATCAACTCGATGTTACATCCATTTGCACATTTTCATTATCTCATTTCCCTTACACATATTTGTACCCATGTACAAAATGCATGAGTATTCTATAGGCACTGTGCTAAAAGCGCTAAAGGGTGAGAAATTACAAGACTCCCCGGCTTTTTTTTTTTAACACCTGGAATCAGAGCCAGGATGGACTTGGAACAGTGTGATGGGTTTAGAGAAATTTATTAGAAAGGGCAAAAAAAGTGTTCCTCCCAAAATGGGGCAAAATCTTTCGACAAAAGTGAAAATGGACAAAGAGGCACCAAATATTTATTTTTACAAATTGCTATATTAGCATTGTTTGAGAGAAACCCAATTTCAAGAAGCTTGGACTGGATGGTTGGACTAAATTTGTTAAGAAAGGTAAAAAAAAAAGTGTTCAATTCTCAAAATTGAGGCAAAATTTATGTAATAAGGGTAAAAGTGTTTTTTTGGGTGATTTTAAATAAACAAACAAGGGAAATACTATATTTTACTATTTTTTATGCTTTTAGAACAGTATTTACCTGAAAAATGAATTATAACTTGTATGAACAACAGAATACATGACTTAATTGTACTGTGTACCCCAAAGGGAAATGTTTTGAGTTAACTGGATTACTATGAACTTGTTTGGGTTCACAGTGTGGAGATATTCTGATATATGGGCAACGGTCTGAAGGGTTACACTCTAGACATCTCATTAAATGAACATAAAAACCGACTTTCAAGTGAAATAAAATCAAAACAGACTCTGTGAGTAAATATTTCAACAGTGTAGTGGTTCACTTACATATGAAACGCTTCCAGCTGAGGATGTTGCAAACAGGTTTTAAAGTGTTATTCAGAAAGCCAGCGCTCTCTCCGTCGCCTCCTGCACATGGCACGTCTTCTTCTTGTAAATAACACGCGAAGTTTCTCGCTGTGGAAGTTTCACAGCTCGTAAAAACGGGCCTTTAAAGAGTCTACTCTCCGCGCCCAGCTCGGAGCGACGTTTTGAAACGTGCCACAGTTCAGGTGACGGAATTCCCTAACTGTATCATACGTCACGGCCGAGTAGCCAATCGCTGAGGAGCTTTGTCGTCGCTAGGGTAACCGGACACGAAGTAACAGGAAAGAGCACGTGGTGATCTTTACAACAGGCGGGCTGACAGATTAACGGACTGTTTTGGGCGGGACGGGGCGGGGCGGGTCGTCTGAAGAGCATTGCTCTGTGAAAATAAGAGCTCGATGAAAATTAAGTTATTTATTTTTTTCAATCTGTTTTCTTAAAGCCGTGCTGCCGAGTTCACATCAGGAATGTTCTTTGCTCTCGTGAACTGGTGTTCCTGAAGAAGTTAAGTTACGTAATTGATAAGACTTGAGACTTTGCACCGGCTTTCTCTAATTAAACTTAAAAACAAGCTGAGAACCCGCAGCTCTCAATCTTAGATAACAGCGAATGGCTTTATTTGTCAGGACAAATTTTTTAAAATGCCGTAAATATAGTGGTGACTGGTGCATTTTCTGACTACACGGGGCTACACTAATCTAAAAGAACTCAAAATAACCAACAAATATGTGACCACTGCAGTTGTTTAACCATTAAGCGTTTACATTTTAATACAAACACGTAAAAGTCCTCTTAAAAGAACAACACTTTTATGAAATCAACTATCCATTCCATTAAACTCATCTGAGTCCATCGTGGGTCTGATCCAGTTGGGTTAAAAATGAGAACTTTACATTTATGCATTTGGCAGATGCTTTTATCCGAAGCGACTTACATTTGAATGAATAACCACATTTTTTTTGTCAGTTCGTTTGAACATTGTTAGTGCAATGCTCTACCAACTGAGCCAAAAGAAAGTCGAGGCACTTAAATGGCAATTAAAGAGTTGCCAACATATGTAAAGTTTTTGGGGACTCCAGTGTTTTATTCGGTGTTCCCCATCTCATTTTTAAAATAATTGTATCAGACCCAGGATGGACTCAAACGATATGATTCAAAGCACCTTTGGGATGTCCTTTTGGGACTCAAAGCACTTTTTTAGAGTCAACCCCTTGTGGTCTTGACCGGTATTGCGTCATAGGATTTAGAAATTTGATATTTTTCTCGTAAAAGCATATCAATACAATACGGCAACGTTTACAGGTATTAGTTTGAGATATGTTTACATTGAGTTCATTTATTATGAGTTGAATGTAAATTATTAGTGTAACGACGGATGTCATTTCTTCGCTCTTATTGGGCTAATGGCGGTGACAATTTCGGCGTTCCATTTCATTTAATTGGTGTTATTTGTGTTGATTAATCACTGTTTAGTTTTAATCTGTGTTTTTCAGTCCCATATATCTTTGATTATCATAAGCTGAGAGATTAACCAAACTGGTTGCTATGGAGTGCTCAGTGACATAGCAATCTTCCTCATGTCAATATGATTTAAATAATACCACCTCCATGTCTCAATGATCTTCCAAAGGCGAGATATTGATATGCAAAATCGGTTGCTATGGTAATCAGTCTGGTCGCTATGGTGGGTCAGTGACATGATATGTTCACAATAATTCATATGAATCAAACCCAAGTCACTGTAGTTTACAAACCCTGTGATAAAGCTCCAAAAATTTGGTTGCTAGGGTAAACAGTTTGGTTGCTAGGGAGTTTGTGATTACCATAAACAAACTCCCATTTCTCTGTTATGTTATGTTTCATCATGAAGATATTTTAGTGCCCTTTCCCATTCATTCTCAATGGCCATTGAGTCAATGGTGACAAGCCAACTCCATACGCTCGACTTTTAGATCACACCGTATTTTTTTTTTACATGTAAAGGTCCAAAATGTAGCTATGTATATATGTTTAATCGCTCCACATAAATACATACGTGAGTGCTGTCCGACACTTACTCGATTCAAAAGAAATGACAAAAGACTAAAATAACTCTTTTGGACGGATGCAGTGTTTGCACGGCTTAGATTTCAAAAAGCACATACACAGAGCTAATGCTCTGGCTAAACATCATAAAGAAATCTGTATCTGCAGCAAATTCATGCATTTTAGCTGCACAGTCTCCACGAGATTTCACCTTGGATAACTTTAACCACTCCTTTCTTCTAAAACCAGCAGAGAGCTCATCGTAGCTTGATGCCGATGGCCTTGTCTCTCCTCTATGGGACAGAAGTGCAGCGCTCACTTTTTTCAGGAAGAAGTTGAAAGATTTGTTTTCATCGTGTCCCTCAGCATTCTGTGCTCTCAGAAGCAGTCAGACCTGTGCTATACTGACCTCTGTTGGCTCCAGTGGTGGGCAGTAATGACGTAAATGTAATTTGTTAATGTACTTTAGTAGCTTTTTCAACTCTCTGTTCTTCACAGTCAAGGATTTTAATTTGGGGAGACGTTCTACTGTAACTTCAGTCGTTCCTTTTTATTCATGAGTGGATTAAAAACGTAATTGATCGTGGGCATGCGTGCCGGTTCCTTAATAAATGATGGAGGAAACTCCCGAAACTAGTTTCTGTTACGGGAATCTGATATATCCGGGTTATAGGTACAATATAGTAAAAGAAACCTGTGTAACAATTCAGAAAAAATAAAACGTTATTGTTTTTTTTTATTAAACTTGAACTGCAACTACCGGTATGTTTAAAATAAACCGCGAATTGAAAAGGGTTCTAAAGGAAGCTCATGGTCATTTAAATGTCAACTTCATAAGAGTTTGTTAAGCAAGAGTCTTGATAGTATATATTATAACCACAGTAATAAACTTTTTTTTTTTTTAAATAAAACACTTTTTTACATTTACTGGAGTAATATTTTACCTGGTGTATCTCTACTGGTGTACTTTGTCCACCACTGATTGGCTCAGAGCACACTTCGGAGCTTGTCCCTGGAGAAGTGAACATTCTGTGCAGGTTTCACCTGAGATCTGTTGTTCATTCACGGGCAAAAAAAAAAAAATGGAAAAACCAAGCTCACCGAAGAGTATAAAAGCAGACGCAAGTTCTGTTAGAGAACCATTTTATTGAAATGACTCTTGTACAGTCATCGACACAATCGTTGGCACCCCTGAACGTTTTCCAGAAACCAAAAATGTTCAGCTAAACACATGTTTATTCTCCTGCAACGGACTGGCGACCTGTCCAGGGTGTACCCCCGCCTCTCGCCCAATGTGCCCTGGAGATAGGGACCGGCAGACCCCAGTGACCCCGAGAATGTTTATTCCCGTTGAGTGTATTGGAACAAAACAAAAAATGAGGAAAAGCTAATTTGATATAATTCCACACAGAACTCAAAAAAGGACAAATATTGGCACCACATTCAAAATTGTGAATAAATTTTGAAGCGGCTTTAAACTTACCTGGGGCAAGTAGCCCTGAGGCCTGTTGAGTGGTTTTTACTACTTTACAAAACATTTTTTGAGGCAATGTTTGATATAAATTTTTAGTACAATCCCAGCTTCTTTTTTTACACATATTTTTTCAATTACATTACACAATTATTAAATTGTTCAAAAAGTAAAATTCATAGAATTACATTTTGGCATTTTATTTACTGCAAAAAAACAAAACAGTTTTTTATGTTCTGTAACAAAACTCAAAACTGTTCAAGACAATAATAAAAATTCATAAATCCCCCAAAATCAAGCAAACCTCTCCTGAACCTTATACAAGGTGCTTTTTTGTGCCAGAACTTTGAAAAACACAAGCCACACCACAGGTCTTGTACTTCCAAGGGTTATTGCTTCTTTTCATCACTAGATGGATCATTTGTGTGAGATGCCAAATTCGCTTTTTTCAGTTTTTTTTGTTTTAAACAAGTGTATAGCAAAATATGTAAATGCAATACGTTTCTGTGAGAATTTTGTGGAAAAACATCAGGGGTGCCAACAATTTTGACCACAACGATATTTACAGCATCAATCGTTTACTCTTTCTCTATTGCAGTCGACTATAAGAGGAGTTACCTGAAGCAAAGCTTTACGAAACACATTTGAAAGTACTTAAGCGGCATGTTTACCATCTTGTACAGAACTGAGAAGATCCTTCTCTGGTTCAGATGGTTACTGGATCTCCTTCTATGGTTCCGATGAGACCCTCACTTACCGCTGTCCCTCAGTCTGCAGAGAGCACTGCAGGAAATGGAAGTGGTCCTAGCTCTACCTTTCAATCTCATGATGCACACGGCCCTCAGTGATCCTGAAGATAGACCTGTCGCCTGATGTGAAACAAAGACATGGAATGGTTCTGTTGCTGCTGATATTGTTCATTTTCAGGTTTCTGAGCGTCTGATGCATCTGAACAGAGCTCCCCCACTGAAGCCTCCATCTGACGACGTCGCAGCCGGTATTACCAGAGAGCGCCAAACATGCTTCTCGTAGATGAAATCCAGTTTCAGCTCTAACAGGAAATGGATTTTTCTTTCCCTCGTTGTTTCGTGCACAGATTGTTCGGTAAAAACTCACTCTGAAGAAGCTTCATTGTGCTCCATCTCTGCACAAGATAATGTTTAGGATGTTTGGTTTTAATGGATTTGAGTCAAACACAACGATAAACAGAACTATACACTCACCGGCCACTTTATTAGGTACACCTTGCTAGTACCAGGTTGGAGTCCCTGTGATCTTTAGGACCTGCAGCGTTCTCCTGCTGGAAGCAGCATCAGAAGATGGGGACACTTTGGTCATAAAGGGATGGAGAGGGTCAATCTGGACGATCACATGACCTTCTTCCATTGCTCTTTAAGCTCCAGAGCAAACTGAATAATTTTTTCAAGGGGTAGCTTCACTGATCAGTGTCCCAATTCCTTGAGTTCCTTCACGTAGCGAAAGCGGAAAGGCTTTACTTTCAGCATTAAACACAGCCCTTGCTTTTCTTCCATTTGATTTCACCAAACGTTCAAGTGATCGCGATCATTCAACATAGTTTTCTGGCCAAGACCATCCTTCCAGTTTTTAAATAATGTGTTGCACAGTTCTTAAATCTGACCAATCTCAAAGAGACAAACATCTTTTTCACGACCACAGGACGTATCTTTCCACACGGTTGTTTAAAAAGCAACGCATTGCAGCAGTTGGGGTTAAAACACTTGTTCCAAGTGATTTAACAGTGATTATCCAATAGGAGGCTCAATCTGAGTTACATGGAAGTGTATAACTCACAGCGACTCGCTAATGTCTACAAAGCCTCCGCTATAAATGCTTTACCACAACCTCGACAAAGACTTCTAGAAAAAAAAACAAGACTGATGTAACTGAGAAAGGAGAGCACACTAGTGTCTCTGCCAATGAAGCTTAACCTGTTTCGAAGCCGAAAGCCTCATTAAAAGATTCCTCGTCTCTACTGATCGCTGGAGAAGGACCGCGATTGACAGAGGTGAACTTTATCGACAGAGGTGAGGAACCAGCTCGCTCAAGCATGAAGCCGTCGATCTCGAGCCGCCACACAGTATTTAGTCTATCCTTCAGATCTTTATTGGGGAACGCCGTCACAAATCAACAGTCTTTAAGCAAAGGCCCTGATCATTGATGCTCAGTAAAGGCAACACTTTCCTCCACAGATTTTTCAAAAGGGACTCCTTTTCTTACATCTTCGGAAGAAACAGAAAGTAAAATCCGAAGTTCTTTGATGGTTTTCACAGCCCCCTTCTTTAAACCAAGAGGAAACGGTGCAGGATGAGGAAAGGGCGTGCAGAAGCAAAATGGATTTCCAGCTCAGTGCTTTCATGGTTTCTAATCTCTCTGGTTCATCGTTCCCACCTGTTGCTGGTTATCAGCTCAGCGTCTGCTCCTCTGTTCTCCGTGTCCTTAGCCAGACTTCTTCTAGAGTTCCTGGTGTTCACACTCCCTTATCTGACGGATGTTTAATTCCAGGTTTCCCTCTGCTTTTTGTTCCACTATATTTCAAATGAAGTTAGTCTGTGATTTTGGCTCACTCCTCCACACAGATCTGCTGTAGATATGTCAGAGTTTCAGCTTCAGTTTCAGGTTTTTCTGTTGGATTCAGGTCTGAAAACTGGCTAGGACACCGCCTCTAATGGAGCCACTCCTTCGTCTTGCTGGCTGTGTGCTTTTGGTTTTTGCTTGATATCTCACTATACGTTCATCCAGTGCAGTCATCCTGTCTACTGTGTAGAACACCCCCAGAGCATGATGCTCCCACAAAAGGAGCCTTTGACCTCACTGTAATTACAGCACAAGTCACATAACCATGGAAGTGGCGACAGGAAAGCAGTGTGATTAGAAAGAGTTTGACATAGGGTTTCGTACAATTGCTGAAAGACTCGATTGAACGCAAGTGGATTCGTTCAGACGAGATCCACACGGGTCATAGTAAAATGAAATATACACACAATAGTTTGTTTTGACGGCGGCTCATTCTGAAAGTGGATTGATTATGTTAAAAATAGAATTGTAAGCACCTTCAATAATCATGTGCACCGTTACTCCGTCAAAGGTCAGAGGCATAATGAAGATGAGCCTGACTGCAGTTCATTAGTCTGAGAGCTGCGTCTCAAAGCTTTCCTCAGAAAACATCCAAACACTACACTTACAATCTCTGAGAAATACATTTAGTTCCAACAACAGCCTTTTAAATAATTTAAAAACAATTATTTAAGCCAGTCCTACCTCACCAGTCCTCTGTCCATGTTTTGCCGTCCTCCCCAGAACTCCTCACTGGGAACACAGATACTAACCTTGCCGTAAAAACACATCATGTATTATCTCCTCACCAATAATGAAGCCTTTACCGTTGCTTGGAACTATTCTAATTGTCACCTTATGAGTGACCAGTCAGTTTCCAACAGGGTGCACCACGAGAAAAGTTTATTAAAGTGTTGGAGGACACTATTTTCAAGATACTTTCAGTTCTTTGTGAAGTAGTGTGTTACCAGTTGTTTCCTTGGTGACCATGTTCTTGCTTTGTGTTCTTCTGGATCTTCCGTAGAGCCCCAGACCAAGGACCATACCACCATCAACTGGCATGGAATTTACATCTTTTAAATCTAAATTGAATGAAGCTTCCAGATGCTTCTTCCAAAATCAAAGTAATAATCAAAGTACTGTTGCTATGGAAGCACTCAAAATACTTTCTAATTCTAATACTTTCTACTTCACAGACGTCTCATAAATCTTCCAACTGCTTTGTATCCTAAACTGCTCAAAAAGATCTTTGTTCAAACACAGAATCCCCATTTTTTTATTTAAAACAACCTTAATTTCACATAGTCTCATCTTGATGGTCTTGTAGCCCATTGCTGCTCTGCGTAGATCATCCCTTTGGTCTCGACATGTCTGATGGAACGATTGATTGCTTCTGTGCATGAGTATTCAACACCAGCGACGATTCTTTGAGATAATTGCGGTTCAATTACAACACGGGACACTTGGTCAAAATTAAATGCAGATGTTCTTAAAGGATACTGGAGGAAAACTTCCCCCAGAAGCTGCACATGGGACATTCCAACACCACCTCATACTAGAATTACGCTCAAGGACACATCACTTAATCAAGCTTTGACTAAACTTAGGCATTTAGTGTTTAAACTTGTACTTTTACTAGATGACGTATCCACAAAACCATGAAATAAAAGAGATTTCCAGAGGGGGGCGCTCCAGAACCATTGTTCTCCATGCATCGGCTCTGATCTATTATCCATGAGCATTACTATGGAAGAGCTGACCCACCGTAACCTCCACGGGGTCCTGCTTCAACAGATGGATGCTTTCAGTATTTCCATCTTCAGCTTCGGCTGCTGTGGAGTAATGAGGACGACAGGACATTCTCCCTCCTCATGAGCCAATCAGCTTCCTCTCATCTGATCGCTTGAAGGAGTCACACTTGGTAATTGCCTGGTTTCTCAGTGACTGGTGGAAGGCAGGTAAGAGGGA
Source organism: Danionella cerebrum (assembly GCA_007224835.1). Lineage (NCBI taxonomy): Eukaryota > Metazoa > Chordata > Actinopteri > Cypriniformes > Danionidae > Danionella > Danionella cerebrum. Next base: position 609,905 of record SRMA01026644.1, on the reverse strand, counting down.
GCTAATTAGCCCGAAGCATCAAGATACGGCTTCCACGAAAAGATCCATGCACGCCGGATCACTCCAGAACCAATTACTTTCAAGAGTGTGAGGAGCCTGGTGCGCAAGGGATTATGGGTGACGAGTCTGACTCCTGGGCATTTGGACATCAGTGGCCTTAGGAATCAGAGTAGGACTGTTCTTCAGGAATCCAGCACAACCCACACGTCATACGCCGTCCCAAACAAGTGGCTTATTTTAAGCCCCACCCAAAATAGCCAATCATAATTGAACTTTTCACAACACTCTGGTATTTTGATTTGGTTTTATAGAAAAAAACTGTGGAATTCTGTGTGTATTTGTAAAAAAAAGAGGGATATTTAAGTTAAAACCAAACAAACAATTGGCTTTAGAGGTTGTGTGGTTGGACACGGTTTAATTATCCAGGGAATTACGAAGGGACATCGACATTTGTTTAAAGGTACTTTGATCATTTTTTTTTATTCTATTTATCTAAAACAATCCAATCAGATTATCTAGTCTTTCACTTTGGAGTCGCAAACATATTTCCATGATGTTTCCTTCTGTTTCGGTCGTTTTCTTTTTTTTATTAAAATGGGTCCAAAACATCTTGATACAAACAAGTTCTGCCATCATTTCCTTTAAAAAAAGATTTCACAGCTGCTTTGAGGAAGCTTCTTTACGTAGAAGGCGGGGCTTAGTCATAGTTCAGGTGTACGGGAATCAGTTCAGTGTCTGCAACTTAAGTCTGAAGGTTTTAATGGATATTCAAATAAAGAAAAATAATTACAACAAATGTTTAAGAGATTATTTGTATTTATGGATGTGAAGACGCTTTGTGTATTTTTGTGCACACTTATGTTTGACGTTTCAAAACAAATTTCAGAAGAAGTCTGGGAATGCCACCTCGTACCCAATTAAATCATTAATTTATGCGCATATTAACCAATCCTTCTCCAACATTCATCAGAACAACCCCTCCCCCCCATCATCTCCCTGAGGGTGTAAGTCACAGTGTCATCCAATCCCCTTCCAAACTTGCCTAGATTGTTCCTACCGCCACTCACATTTCATCTGGTAGGTTCGATTAACGTATTTGTGAAGGGCATTGCCCCACTAACTGTACAGTGATGTTGTCCTTCATCTAATGAAGAAAGCATCCCCAAAGCATAATGGTCCCATCCCTGTGCTTCACAGTTAGGATGGGGTTCTTGAACTCAACCTTCTTCCTCGTATGTGGAATTATACTTTTGCCTCAACTCTGGATCATCCTTCTGATTCTATCACTGGAGGGATTTCATACATAGCCGTCATCTTTTCAGTATCTAATTGTTTACTAACGTTTTGATGCCGTTTCTGGGGTTCATCGCCTATGAATACTTTTAAGGATTAATAAAACAACAAAAAAAAACACTCAAGAGTAGCAATGAAGGTTAAAACTAGTAAAAGGAAACAAAAACTTTGAGGAACCAGTTCCTCTGCTCACTACTGACACCAGTCTCAAGTGGTCACTAAAGGGATTACGGTTTCGATTCTGTAACACATTCCTTTCACCAGCCCTGACTGGATTTTAAAAAAGTCACATTGTCATCTTGTTTGTTCTGTTTTCTGAAAATGTCAGTTTGTTATCTACTTTTTATCATCTCCTTCACCTGTGAATATGGTTCCATGCTGTTTGCAGCTTCTGTAAATAATTAATTACATATAATTCTGCAGTTTAAAAATTTTTTTGCAAAAGACCCTAAAATACGAGCAGATTCCACACGGGGCTAGTAATAATTAAATGCAAAGATTAAAACGAAGCTTACTAATCATTAAAGTTCAGAGTAAATGTGGGACTGGTTCAAGTTCAAGTAGAGGAGCTGCACATTCTCACATTGTGGATGTCTTCTTCCTGCTTTACATATTTTGCAATAAAGTGCAGCTTAATATTGCAAACAAAATCAAACTCTAACATGAGATGGGCTTCGCTACATTAGCCACAAAGCGACTTCCTGCAGAAACGGGACGGCCCTGAATCTGAGAATAAAATATTTACATGGAAGCGACCGAAAAACCTCTCAGAGCTCTCTCCTGGTTCAGGTTCGGTTCACTTAGATTTCGCTTCAGCTGGAGTGACTAGATTAAACATTTATGGCAAACAGACATAATAATGAATTAAGGCTTGTTCGACGGATGGGGGAAACGATCATTAGCTATTATTTATTCATGTTTGAGAATAGAAAATAGAAACTAGTTTTTTTTATCCACAGAGCCCCTGGAAAAAGGAATAAGTGTAGTGGAGGCAAATCACGTGTTTCCTTCAGCGATGAGTGAAAAAAGAACCGTACAAATGCACCAGGGATGCTTGAGCCTTCTGCAGAAAGAGTTAGGCCTCAATCGAACAAAACTCAGCGCTAACTGCGCAAAACACACAAACAGAACTCACCGTCGGGAAGCGATCTGAAAGAGGAGACGGTAGAAACAGAGCGAGACACCGATGAGCTTCAGAAGCCTGGTGTCCCTGCGGTGGCCGGATTAAACGGGAAGAGCCTGAAGCTGTGAAAAGAAAGGATGTGTGTGGCATTAATGCACTCCAAGTTAAAGGAAATGCGTCTTCTTTTAATTAGCAGAGGCGCTGAAAGGTGGCTGCTTTTCTCACTAATAAACAAAGTTAGTATTTTTTAAAATACTTTTTTTATTTAAAAATAACAAGTTCATCAAACATTTACAGGAAATGTGAACAAAAGATTCTATGCAATTGTCCTATACAGAAGAAAACAGAAATATATTTATGTTCTCGTGTTTTTTTTTCTTTCTTTTTCTAACAAATTAGAGGTAAAACGATAAAACGTATGTGGAGAGTTCAAGTCCTCGGATCAGCGGACCCTGGTGAGTTCAATCACACGGTGGGCATCCATTCGCTGATGAAAAGGATTCCACGAGCTCCATGAGAAATCCCCACCTCCCAGGATTGGTGGACAGACGCTCGGAGCAGGAAGGTGATTGGTTGTTACTCTTCTGTTCAATCTCCTCTATTTTTCCCCAGTCCATCGCTATGCCAACATTAAACCATCAAACCCACAGAACTTCCAGCGTTTCTCTAAACTGGCCCCGACTCCACTCAGCTCCATCCTGAATGTGGAGGGCAGTTGAGCCAAGAGACCCTCCACTTCTGAGGTAGTGATCTGAAACAAAATGAACAGCGAGTTGAACAAGTCACAGATCTGTTTTCGTGTTACTTTCTGAGCATTGAATCTTGGTGTGAGCTGGACGCCCTGAAGCTCCGTCAGTAGAGTGTGGATCAAAGTGCTTTTAAAAAGATTTACTCAGTAAAGTTCGAGCATGTAAACCTGCCATTTACAAGTATTTTCACGAAACAAAGTTCCCCATGATTTTCCTTAGTTGAAATAGCTGTATGCTGAACTTGTTGCTATGGTAAGCAGTCTGGTTGCTATGGAGGGGAAGGTGACAATGTTCATTTTGTCACTATAAGCTACATGAACCAACCTGCGTCTTTCATTTTCCAAAGCTGAGATATAGTTAATAAAATTTGGTTGCTAGGGTAAACAGTTTGGTTGCTAGGGAGCTGTCAGCGATGTCATAAAATTAGTTGATGTTCTGAATGATGTTCTAAAATTTGCTACTATGATTAGCATAAACAAATTTCAGAATTCCAAAGTTTCAGAATAAACAAAGCCAAGTGGAAAATGAATTCTGCATCTACATAAACAGAGAAGCATGAAAGAAACCAGAAGTGCTATAAAACTTCAGAAAAGACAGTGGACCTACAACATTACTGACTGCCTAGTCTGTGCCTCCCCTTTCTTCCTCCAGAGTATGGGACCTTAATTACCAAAGGAAATGCACTTCCATCAGAGAACATAGCTTAGCCCAGGCGAGCTTTTTCAGAAGTGTCTCTTGTGTAAAGAAATGCGACAACTGAAACCCGCTTCTTGACGTCTTTGTCTTGAATGAATCTCTAAATTAGTTTTGTTTCACAATCCTCTCCAGGTGTTTTTTTCTATCACATATTTTCCTTCACCTGCCTCTCTGTTAATGTGTTTGGTCACTGAGCTCTGTGAACAGCAGCCTCTTTAACCATGACCTTTTTTGTCTTGCCCTCCTTGCGCAAGGTGTTAATGATCATCTTTTGGGCAACTGTTTGGTCAGCAGTCCTCCCGAAACAAAACAAAAACACTTGAAATACATGAGTCTGTGTGGAATGAATGCATCGATTATGGAATTGCTGAAATAATTTCATGTTTTGATGATATCAAAGAGCTTATATTTAAAATAGAGCTTCACAAAAACATTGGTGAAAGATGAAAGCGTCTCGAGTTCATTCAGCGGTGCATGTTTTAATTCCACCCCTGGGTTTATTTTGAGCAAGAGTTTGTGTTATTTTAACTCTGCTCTGGAGTTGATGGTGACATGATTTGACCATCAGAGATTGTTATGAGATCCGCAGTATTCTATTTCCTGTTTCATTCTAATCTTGTTTTTTTAAACACACTACGGCTCTCACGTTATTTGTGTTCTTCACAGAATCCCGAACCTCCCTTGGCGCAGGCATTTCAGCGACAAACGCCGGGTGCTGTGAATGGCACTTGATCAATTAGACCTCCCACCGCAGAGCACTGTTTCAGTGAAAACAAACCGGAGTGTTGATGAAGATGTGAGCGAAGGAAGTGTGTCGAAGAAGGATGAGCGTGGGATCTCACGGCTTAAAACCAGATATACAGGGGCTCATTTTCACCCTGTGTGTGTGTGTGTGTGTGTGTGTGTGTGTGCGTGTGTGTGTACATTAGTCACGGCGTGAGTAATAATCAGCCCTCGGCCGTAAAAAGATGATGCTTTTATTTCAGCATTAAACCTTTTGGCAGGAAAAGCTTGCGGATGGTGTCTGAGAAGAGGAAGATGAAAGCATGCATGCAGCAAATGCTATGGTGTGCTCCTGCAGAGAGCGCTGCACAGACCCGGAGCTCTCTCTCTCTCTCTCTCTCTCTCTCTCTCTCTGCTGCAGGGATGTTTACTCAGCAGAACATTAGAACAGTAAGCACAGCATCACACGCGCTCTTTGTGAGTGCAGGTGTAGTAAACAGCAGTAAATGCATTCAGAGAGAGAGAGAGAGCGAGAGCGAGAGAGAGAGAGAGAGAGAGAGAGAGAGAGAGAGAGAGAGAGAGAGAGAGAGAGAGAGAGAGAGAGAGAGAGAGTAGTTTGTGCTGGGGAACACATTAAAGGTCCCCTCTGTGTTTTTAAATGGGTTGACATCATGGTCACTGGGTTGAGCGTAACAGGGATGACAGGGACACACACAGAATGGTTTTAAAGAAATGACCCAATTGTTGCTAGACGAGGCTAATATTAGCATCTGTTAACATCTCCGTTAGCATTCCAAGCTACGAAGGAGGTCATGAACAGGAGTTTTTCAAGCTTATGTTGCAAACACAAGTGCAACTCAATTAAAGTCTCAGGAGAAACGGACATCATTTTTTTACACAAAAAGATGGAGGCTACAAGGAGATCAGCAAAGCTTTACGTGTCAGTGAAAACACGCAGCAAAAGTGAGAAAGATAGAAGTTCAACCATCTTACAGAGACCTCCAAGCCGTCCACGGAAATTAACATCTCGACAGGAGCAGAAGAAAATCTCCTGCGATTTCATTGCAGCTAGATAAAGCAGTAGAAACTGGAGTGAACAGAGGAATGGCAGCATGGGGATCGTCTGCGAAGGAAACCTCTCCTAAAGCCCAGGCACAAAAAAGAAGAAGACTCCTGGGACTCTGGAGGGATGAAATGAAGATCTCTGTTTGTGGAACTAATCGTTTTAAAATAGTTTGGCGTCGTAAAGGTGAGGATATCAAAGAAGTGGTGCCTACAGTGAAACATGGTGGTGGCAGTGTTGTTATGTGGGGCTGCAGGAGAACTCAGTGTTCTGCTCTAGACTGAAGGAGAAGATGCTGCCATCACTCCGTGCACTTTTCCAACACGACAATGATCCAAAACACACGTCTACAGCTACTGCTGCATTTCTGAAGAAGATCAGGGAGAAGGAGATCGAACGGCCAAGCGTCTCCTGATCCGAACCCGACCGAACACCTGAATCACCGTCCAGCATCCAGCTCTAAAAGAGGCTCTTCTTGAAGAATGGAGAACGATGGATGCTGCAATCTGTCGCTTGGTCCTTCCTTCCTCAGAAGACTCAGTGCCGTCCTTAAAAGTCACAGTGCTCTAGGAAATACTAGATGTAGTCGCATTTTATTCACTTTTGCTTCCACCAATGTGAGTAAAACTGAAGCTGTTGTGATCTATTTTTAGATAATTAACCTTAATTTCATGTTCTGGAGGGAAAGAAGTGCTCATTTAAACGGAAAAGTTTAAAACTGTTCTTTTGATTAAAACTTGTGGTTTTTAAAGGGGCTGCACTCGTTTATGCCGTAACTGTAAGCATTTAACAGCAGTGTACCTCGAGTGTTTACCAGTGTTTAGAAGCAATGTATGTACCAAGTAACATCTAAAGATTGCCCTCCAAGATGGCGTAGGTCACATGACACAAATGCACCTGTGTGTAAAAGGTTTTAAAAAAAGGATCTTGGTAAAGTTAGTGTTTTGTACCTTAGTGTCCAGTCTCTGTAAATAGGAACAGATGTATTCGATGCTAGCTCCGAAAGGATGAACGTGAAGAAAGGTTGAGATGATTCCTGTGGAGGAAACGCAAACGTTATTCTCGTACGAACTGATTTTCACCCCGATCCAAATATTATATCAACAAGCTGTTGAAACACATAGTTATTGAAACATTACACTTGATGTCGACAGCACTGTGGGGTGTGGGGTGACTGGAACCATTTTATTAGACCTTATGCATTTTGCTAGAATCGTCAAACTAATGTAGATTCTTGAGGAACGCTCAAAGCCAAATCACCACGCTACAGCCACATCATTAAAATTAAAGTCTTATCATGTGAGCAGACGAGAACCTGGTAGGAGCTTTTCAAAACCAAGAAAGTTGACTTGAAAAGCAGGTTTTGACATTTTTTTACAAATGCTTCACACAAAATGTTGATTTTTAAAGGTGAAGTAAAATTGTAAAGGCTCCTCCTAACATAAGTTTTGACGTTAATCGCTAAAGCAACTAGAGCCACAAAGGGTTCTGATTGGTGGAGACTCAAGGTGACATCGTCACTGAACATTTGAAGATGCTGTTGTATAGGGTTTATTGGGTTGTTTACACTTCTGCACCAATGTTTCTTTGTTCTTAAGTGTTAATGAAAAGCGAAGGATGTCTTATGCTACAAATATTCACCATCCATTGAGTTATGCTGTTGGTGGTACATTTGTATTGTTGTGAAATGTAATCAGATAAAACTACTCAAAGGAGCTTCTGGTTGCATCTTTAACAACCCTTCAGTAAAGTCATAATTTCTTTAAAATACTCTATTTTTTTCATAAGTTACAGTTTCTTCTAGACAATATTGCTTTCTTATCGCCATGATATGTATTTTCACGGGTCCACCACCAGGGCCTGCTTTGTAGCCTAGGCATACAGTGGCAGGTCCGAGCGCACAAGTACAGTTTCCCAGAAGCTTTCCAGAGTTAAGGAGGAAGTTACATTGAAGTCAATGGAGACAAGGTAGAACTGGCTAAAATAGCTTGACGGTTTGGTTGGGAATTGTGGTGGAACGCCCAGATTACTTCTCCCGAGGCTCGTTATACAAACATCACTTAGTAGCGCAAATATAATGTGCCATGAGAGATGGTGACACCTCTAAAAGGAACCGTCCTAAAGTTTCAACATTCAGCAAACTGAGCTCGTTCCGCAATAACGACTGATATCTCCTTGATTTGCCAATGATTGCGAGAACTTGAAGTGTTTTCCTGGGAGTGGAAGTCCTTCACCGGGTAACTCTGCTCCTTGAACTTTCTGAATGATTACAAGGGTTTAATTGCAGTTTTGATGCAGTTTGGCATAATTAATCTAGTTCTGGAGCACATACTCAAACATTTCTTCAGAACAATTTGACGAGTGAACTCAATTACTCTGAATGTATGGAGTGAAGAGAGAGAGAGAGAGAGAGAGAGAGAGAGAGAGAGAGAGAGAGAGCACACAGGTGCCACTGAGTCAATACTCCATCAGAGTTGATCGACCGTGTTTGCATTAAAACACAGTTCAATTTAAATTTTTCTTTGCTAAAGTAGGTGTGGTTTCGGGGAAGGAGGAAAGGGGAGGGCTGTAATACTCAAATACATTGGTTACAGTTACAACCTCAAACACATTTCATAACGTAGTGATCTTTTTAAATTTAGTGAGCACGAAAGGCTTAGAAACTTGGGCAGATGGTAGACAAAAAGTTGGGGAGAGCTATGAACCCAATTGGCCAATAGGTGGCACCATAAAAAACCCAAACGAGTTGAAGGCCGTAAATACATTCGTCGCAAAATCAGGTGCTTAAAACATTGAAATCCTTGGCCCAAGATCTCAAAAATGTATGTCTCCCACTAAAATTATTATTAATATAAGATATTGTTCTTTCTTTTTTGGATGTAGACGACATCTTACACAACACTCTTCAATGGAACCAAACTTAGCTGCATTTCTTTCTTAAATACTACTACTATTGATGGTTATTAGTACTGTTGCTTTTGTATTCCTCATCCCCAGCATGTATGTTTACTGTACCTTTTATATATATATATATATATATAAAAAGCTATACATATACATTTTTTTTTACTCACACTGAGCTCAGAATAAATCTAGCTTTTTTTTATTTTTACAGAAACCAAATCTTATTATTTTCTAATTTGTAACGCCACTATGCTCCAGAAACCCCAGAATGTTTGACGTAAATGAACATTACTGAAAGAATTGAACTCGGGAGATTACGATCAGAGCTGCTGCAGGGATTCTGTTCATTTTCTGGGAAAGGCAACGCTGTCTGATCAACAGGAAACAATAAGAAACACACGACATTTTGTCACGGTTTATTCTCTTAGAGTTTGACAGGAGTTCATCCTCTAATGGAGGTGAATGGAAACTGATGGAACAACGGTCGCCCATGGGAGGAAAAGCAGCATATGCTCCGGTAGAGCAAACTGGAACTGCTCTCTTCAACACAGAGCAGTGTGCCGGACAACAGCGCGGTCAGCACTCTTTCCGGTCACTGGACTGGCAAATAAGCGAAATAAAATACAAATAAAAACCTTGACAAGTGTGCCCAACCTGCTGCGCTGGCACTTTACATGTGCAGCGAACGGCAGGAGTTTAAATGTAGGAACCTCCATTACATTCCTTTACCGAATCTATTTTTAAAGGACGCTTCAGTAAAACAAAGAAATGGAACAAACGATTTCGAGAGAAGTAATCAGCATTCTAAGAATCAAAACAAAGAAATATTTAAAATCCAATTATTTTTTTCAATGCTTTACTTTCATGGAAATCCAAATATCGATTTCAACGTATACCATCTGAAATTATGTTTTCATCATTCGAAAACTCCTCATCAAAGTGGTTAAGGATCATCAGCTCCCAGAACCGTCTCAACCAGCTGCGTTCCCCAAGAGTCTCCTGTTTTTTACAGTGCGTTTCGTCTACGTGTTGTAAAACGCAAGCAAGCTAATTTATATGAAAAAGGCTTTCGCCGCATGCAGCAACTTCCATTTTTCTTTTGATATTTTTCAGCGGTTTCTCAGGAAGTGAAGATTGCGTTCTCTTGGATGGAAATATTTGATGCGGAATTCAAGTTTTGCACATACAGTTCTTTTGCTTCTTTGAATGGAAACACGGCTAGTGATGGTGACGAGCTGGGAATCATCCACCGCTGCTATCCCAACACCAACTGGGCTTACAGGGTAACTAGGTCCGAGGAGTTTTGTCCAACACTACTCTTGGTCTTTGTACACAAAGCAGTGGCGCTTAACACAGCATGACGACAATAACAAACCCACCCACAAAACATGTTTTCGATTTGTTTTCAATTAGGCAATAACTCAACACACCGTTAGTAAAATTTTGATTCCAAAAATTACATGTAGGTTTCTAAGTTATTATTTTCAAAAACAAAAAATAACAAGAGTTATGGCATATTTGTTGCAAGGTACTGTACTTTCAGTTTCCGTGCCATCTAGTGGGGAGAAGAAGTAATAACTCTTGGAAGTGCGAGACCTGTGAGGTGGCATTGCGTCTGTAGTTGATCGAAGCTGCTGTGGCCAATGGCAGGAATAATTACTTGGAGCATTGTATATAGTTTAAAGGAGATGCGACTGCTTTATTTACATTTTTGACATTGTTTCGGCTTATTTTGGATTTATAGATTTTTCAGCACTCTCAGCACTTTTGACATTTGTTATAAAATTGATATATACTGACTTTTTATAGTAAAAAGTACTCATCAGAATTGGGTTTTCTGTACAGTTTTAGGTTTGTTGTGGCATTATTGCATAATTTTACAATCATCACTCTGTTTATCGTGGTTATGGGTTTTATTCAACATAACCTGCAGAAAAGGTAACAGAAAAGGCTGCAAATTGATGCCAAAAGGGTTTAACAGAATGTTTAAAATTTCACAGCTGAAGAGAATATAATGCAAATACAGCACAACACTGTTTAAAACAACTGTAAATATTCCGTATTCTACAACGCCGCATCCATAAAGACATCTTTCTCTCACTCAATCCTCGAGTCAAGCTGAGCTATGGGCGACACGTTAAAGACTCTCATTAGACACAAGACTCACTTGATCACGCAATTACCACCCGAGGAACCTCCTAGAGATAGCTGCGGATGATGGAAATAACGAGAAGCAGCTTTTGTCCAGATTGTGAAGTGTGAAAAAGAGCTTCGAGTTGTGGCATCTTATGACACGTACCCAAAAGCAGCGCCTCTCTCTCAGACTTCACCGGGCCGGAAAGACCTTTCTCGGGAGAGCTTTCCTTCTCCTGGCTGCAGGACACCACCCCAGGGATCGCCGTTTCCTATAAGGGGAAAACACAACAAAAGGTAAAAAAAGAGAGTTGTTTTCTTCTCTCGGGCCCTCCCCTCATTACCCCGGGCCTGCAATCTCTTCGCCCAGTTGTGTCAAAGTGATTTATCCCACGACAAATAAAGTTCTCCCGCGCTCGATTGGCCTGTAATGATCTGTCGTGTTCTGCAGAGGATGGAGGACGGGAAATGGGACAACGGAAGAGGTATAGTGGGGTGCAAAGACAAGAAAACAAGGAGAGAAATGGGTGGAAGGAACAAATGGCTGGATAAAAACATGGTGTGAAAAATAGAGAACCCCCAACGTTTTGAGGAACGTCCAAGAGGAAATGGGGTCACTGCAAGGACAGGTTACCTAAGAATGTACAAATATTTCAGAAATGTGCTTTCGTTCTTAAATAATGTGGTAGTAAATTACTCAAACGGAGGTGCGGTGATTCGTGAAATTGGATGGTTTCTAGCAAAAATATCAACAACTATGACTCATCACCATCCCTGTGTCCAAACCCTGTGTTCTGTTCAGTTCACGACTCTTGTGTTATTCTCCCGAACAGATGACGAGCTGGTCATCCCTGCTCTCTCTCTCTCTCTCTCTATACATTACACAATACTGTATTTACTTCCCCATTGATGGATATGTAAATTGCTGCGAGTCGTGTTACTGTATAGAGTATTTTAGACGAGACTTTACTCACTTGTTAATCAACAAAGAAATCTAATGCTGCTACCACAAGCTGGATCGTCTAGAGAAGCTCAATCCAAGACACAAAAGGCATTTCTATGGCTTTGGCCTAAAGCTGAATCCTGATTTGACGAAAGGGAAGATAACGTTTATTTTTAGTTCATAAGAACAAAGTATTTTGCCATTTCCTGTGGATTCCAAAGCACTTTTCTACTCTAGAATTTCCCTGAAGCTGATCAGGAAGAACTGTGCGTTATTCAGAATTTTGAGCATTTCAGAACAATATTTTTTGTTATACATTCTCTAATACTGTGTCAGTTTTTACAAAGTGCTGCATCACTGAAGTGGTTTTAACCCAAATACAGTTTGTTGACATTATCAGCCAAAGTATTTTCTTTGACAGGTTTTCTAATAGAATATGCTATTATTTGAATCAGCCAATCAGAGAGCAGTGTATGACTGCTTCCTGAGATCAACCCTCATGCTTACTGAAACCTGTCATTCTGAAACCACAATAAAAAATAAAAACAAGTTTATGGAAAATCCTTTAATCCGCATTTACTGAACTTTAAGAAGGATTAGATGGCATGTCGAGGTTAGGAAGTGAAGTATTGGATATGTTTAAGGAGAATATGAAATCTAGAAATGTCTGTTTCCAATCCAGGATGTGTTTTCCGAACATATTCAATCTGCAAAACCACACAAAGCACAGTTTTTTTTTTTATTTTCTGACTGTTCCCAGTTAAAGATGTGTGTTGTGGCGAAGTGTGAAATATGTAAAGAGGGTGAAAGGATGAACAGAAATGTCTCCCACTTACGCTGGTGTGATTTGAACTTTCATCGCTTCTAGAGTCCTCCCACCTGGCTGTCTCAAGCTATTCAATGAGGAGAGAGAGAGAGAGAGAGAGAGAGGGGTCAGCATATAATAATACGTCACTAGCTCGATCTCACAAGACACGGTGGAGTACGAGGAGAGCGCACACATCACAGCTCTGACATGGGCGAGGGTTGAAGGTCAGGTTTGCAAATGGATTTCTGCAAATGCCAAACAAGCAGCATTTGTCCTGTGCCCAGCGAAACGCTAATGAACCAAAGTCATCATCCGGTTCTAACACAAGCTGATGCTGATGGACTGATGCAGAGGCAAGAATGGTTTTTCTTCAAAACCTCTGTATTATAACCACATCGAAGAAATAGGAAACTTATCGAGCAGAGGAGGGCCACCGCGCTGCAGAGTTTAGATTCAACCTTCACGAAACACACTAGTCAAGCTCTCCGTGGAAGCAGGACGTGTTGAAGTTCTGTAACACTTTACGTCAGCATTGACCTTAGAAAACACAGTGGACCAACACCAGCAGATGGCACTCCAAACAATCACTAAAACCTTACGCTGGACCTCAAGCAATGTGGATTCTGTACACCTCTTCATTCCCAAAAGATATTAGAAAATTCACTTTTATCAGAGAACATAACTTTGGAGCACTCTGCAGCAGTCCAGTCCTTTTTGTCTTTAGCCCAGGCGAGATAATTCTAATCCTGTTTCTTGCTCAAGAGTGCTTGACACAAGACACAAGGTTTGGTTTCACAATCCTCTCCAGAGTAAAGTCATCCCTATTTGCTTGGAAACATTTTCTATTAATGTGCTTATGATTGCAATGATCTTTTGGATGTCGTTCTCCTTGTGTAAGGTGTCAATAAAGGACTTTGCAGGTGTTTTGAGTTAAGTCAGCTGATTAGAGTGTGGTCCTTATATGGAGAGATATTCACAGAGATATTTCTAATTTTGTGAGATACTGAATTTGCGGTTGTCAGTTATAATCATCAAAATGAAAATAAAAAAACTATTTAAACATATCAGTCTGCTGGGAACTAATGTATATTTAATAAACCTGTACACGCGCGAGGATTAGAGCGGGAAAGTGCCAATGAGACCACACACACACACACACACACACACACGCACACACACACACACACACAATAATAAAGCAAATCATGTTATGAAACAAACATCATTTCATCAAATCATTCTGATTGCTAACTTAATCACCCAGGAACTCAAAGACTCGTAGATTTTTGGCGGCGCACAAAACGTAAAAATATTCCTGAAGTGAATCACAGCGAGCGACAGAAGAGCAAACACCGAGACACGGAGCCACGCGTCCAGGCTGATGTATGGCATATGCAACACATTCGTCTAGCAGAAAACAATAAACTGCTCTGGCAACCGGCGGGCTCGGATCTATAGGAGGAATGGCTGCGTTCAAATTGATTTTCATTCCTTCCATTAATGAGTCTGTCTCAGGTGATTCATCAGTGCCTTGAACTCTCCTGCAGCATGGATCGCTGCTGGCCAGATAAATCCCAGCTCCGGCTGCCAGTCACGCTGCAGAACTCCAAGCAGACTTCTTCGCAGTCACGCCCCACTCTGAATTATGAGAAGCTGACCAACCATTTCCAAAATGATTAATCTCAGGGGTGATAAAACTGAACCTAAAGTGATCCGCTCTGTGGTAAGAGATCAGGAAAACGGAGATAACAACATCTGTGTGAGCAAGATAACAGCGTATCAGTTTTTGGGCATGCACCGTTCAGCCTTCTCTTATTGCCATCACCTTTGAAAGTTAAAAGTGATCTTGTTTCTAAAGTTTCAAGCTGTACTAGCTTTCAGCCGTGGAGTCACAGCCGTCAGATTGAGGAGAACAAGAGACAGCCGCAGTGACACGGCTAATTGAAAGAGGCTTGTTGTAGCCGCTGGTGTTGGTGTTTGGTGGAGCTGCAGATGTGTCGTTTGTTTTCATTAATGTCTGCAGTGAATGCGATTACAGATTGATCCGAAGATCTGAAATCCTTCCGGCGGAACAAACACAGCACGGTTTTGGATTTTCTCTCTGGAAGAGCATGACTGCAGAATGCTTGTCGTCCTCAGTCGGTGAATATTTGCAGGATTGAGTGGGAACTGTTTGATATGAACTAAAGGTTTTGGTATCAGCATTGTGCTTCATTTGGAACTTTTTAACAAAAGCCTTTAAACATCTGCTTCTGGCTGATGGTGTTGTTGGGATTGTTATTTTTTCTTTATCTTCCTCCAAACACAACTTAAAGGTGCCATATTATGTAAACTCAACTTTTCTTGACATTCCTAGTAGGCTTGGGTGGTATCCAAATTTTGATACCTCAAACTTCCTCCATATCTTACCGCAGTATACGGTATTACCGTAAATAAAAAAAAAAGACTGAGCCCCTGCACGTTGCGCAGTACTGGCCAATGGATGAATGAATAAACGAGGAATAAACGGTTTAATGAATATTACTAAATAAACAAATGAATTAATTATTATGCATTTGGTAAAGGACCAAATTGTTAGAATAAATTGACGAAGTAATATATTGGACTAAATAAACCAAATTCATTTTTATTTATGCATTTATTTAATGAAAGACGGCTTTTACCTAAATAAACGAATCTGTGAAAATTAGTTCAAGGGTGCGCTCTGTTTTTATCTCTGGTCACGCTATCTCTCTGTGGAGCCAAGTTTACGTTCCAAAAATAACTCGCAAGAAGTGAAAATCGTGAAGTAGACATTGGATGTTATAGATTGAAACCAAATATTTTCTTACGCGGTTCGTAAGACTCGAGACTCGCGCATATTTCACAGTCCCTGACTGAACTCGGCTGTAGCTGTCTTTTTCTACTTTTTCTCTTTTCCGAGAGAAGAACTCCGTTACGGAAAGGTTTATTTATTCCGTAATGGTGCCTTACAGCTGCAGAGCTTCTATCTTCCTTCAGCACGTCCAGAGGTTTGACGTTTTCTGCGATAGTTATCTTCCTCTGCTTTCTTTCGTAAGTAAATGATCATCTCTCTGGTTAATGTGACGGATGTTCTTATGTACAGATATCCGTGCATTCACTCATTTCTCTTTTTCACATAAATACATAGAAATGGAAAACAAATGTTTTGTTTGCGTTTAACAAATTAATAACAAGGAGCTTTTCCAGAACATAGATGTTTCTGAGTTTAATGCACCGACATTTCTGAATTCAGAGCGATGGGGAAAGCAAAAGAGCCGTCGAAGGATCTACGGGAAAAGGTTTAACTGTAGAAAACAGGAAAGGGATATAAAAAGATCTCCAAGTGACTGGGAATCAGTCGATCAGCAGTGTTCAAACTCTGATGAAGAAGTGGAAAGATTCTGGTGAAACCAACAAACAGTTCTGCTACAACTGCCAGAAAAATTGTACGAGATGCAAAGAAAAACCCACAAATACCTCTGCCAGAAGCGTTTCTCTCTGAGGAAAAGTGTGTCAGTGCGTGCTCCTGTCTACCACACTGAATGAAAATCCAGATGCATGAAGATCTGCATGAACGTGTCAACACAGGACGTATATGTGAGGATATTAATAATGAATTATGATTTCTCGAGCATTCGGAAAAATGTGGCGCATCTGTTTGTAGGAGACACTTGAAGAAAAATGGATTGAAAGGTTGAGTTGCCAAAAGAAAGCCATTACTACAGTAATCCACCAAACATCTTAGAAACAAGCTCCAAACTTGTGTAATGAAGTTATTTGGGGCAATGAATTTCCAAAATGACAACGTTCCAAAACACAAAGCCCCGCCCACTTAAGATTGGTTCCACCAGAACAAAGTGACTGTTCTGGAGCGGATCTCAGTCTCCTGACCTCAATATCGTCTCCAGGCTGTCATTGATGTTAAAGGAGGGAATACGAAATATTAAGAACTTTTGATCATTTGGAAAGTTTCTGATTTAAAAAGATTAAAAACAGTTGTTTAATAATAAATGGCTTCACCCGACCACTGACTATGAGCGTTTGTCAGTGAAACTATGAAATGTTTTTGTTTTAGAATTCTTATTTCCTGAAAACTGAGATGGCAACCTGTCCAGGGGTTTGGAAAATGAGTGAATGACTGAATGAATTTTCTTAAAAAATGGCGAGTAAACGTATGAGCACAACTGTGTATTGTGAGCTGAAAACTACCCATAGTTCCTGGCACCGCCCACTGAACACTCATTTTAATCACCAGTACAGTTCATATCTTTGCTGTCTGATGAGCGCAGCAGACTTTGAGTCGAACAGATTGAGTGCGTAGAAAGATTAAATTATATCGAAAAAGCAAACAGTGTTTAATAGTTGTGGTGAACCTACGATGGAAATTAAAGATCTCTCCATACTTTCCTTTGCTAAAATAAGCGACTGTTTATTATTAAAAACCAAACTACATCTCCATGGTCTGACTCAGAGGTTCTCAGTAAATGTAGTTAATGGCACAGCTCGTGTCGGCTGACCGGCGCACACTCTCTCTCTCTCTCTCTCTCTCTCTCTCTCTCTCTGAACTCAGCGGCTGAGGATAAAGAATCACATTCTGATCCTCTTTATACCTCACATAAAACCAGCACGGCAGGTACAAGAGCTAATGCTGACGCTCGCTCCGTTCTCTTGGCATAACCATAACCCCCCCCCCCCCCCCCATCCCGATTTCTGAAAGTAAAAGAGAAAAATGGACATGCAAATGAGATTTGAATATATTTGAATATAAATGTGGATAGCCTGTCGTTTTTGAATCAGATTTGAAGAAAAACTGTGTTTGTGTCGAGAGGGAAAGAGCCAGACGTAGACAAAGAGAGACGGCTGTAACTCACTGGCAGCGAATGTGATGTTGGGAAAGCTTGAATCTGCTCCTTCAGGCTCTCGATCTGGCTCTCCAGCTGCTGTTTGTCCTCCGAGTTCTTCTCCAGCTCCATCTCTCGCTGCTTCAGATCGTCACGAAGCTTGAGAAGTTGCTGGAGAAACGACACAATGAAAGACAATGTAGGACATTAAAAACAGAGAAGGCACACAGATATAATCACGAGAATTTTAAGAGAGCACACGCTGTGCACAATCTCTTTGATGGCAGTTTGGCCTGCTTCATTAAACTGAATTCTAGGGTTGCTGAATATCTTTGGCCGCGCTTGCAGCAGTTATTACCATGATCACGTCGAAAGTAATGCTCCCACTTTGTTTTAATGAAAAAACAAATGTTCTGATTTTATCGAGACAATGCTTACTGTTCCAAATTACTCAACATTGATTTTAATGTTAATCTGGAATAAACTTGTGTTGTGTAAGGTTTAGTCGGTTGTTTTGTGATGTGTTCAAATGTCTATTTGAACAGTTTCTTTTTTCCCAAAATGTAAAAAAGTGGTTTAAGTTTCTGTTCCAAACTTTCATAAAGCACCTCAAAGTCACGCAAACATAAACAGTAAGCATTAAACGGCAGGTTTTGTGTTTTTTTTTTTTTTTTTTGAAAATTGATTATTGGCTTCTTTTTTTAATCACGTTTTGGAACTAAACTCCTCATTTGTTCTGACAAGTTAATTACGGTATGTTGCACATGTTCTGAACTGGTCAGGGTATTTACTGTGACACAAATTTAAATTATTCATTAAAAGTGAACTATTGGGTGATTAAACTAATGTTGGTGATTAAACATTTGTATTACCGTGACTCCTAATCTAGATTATTTAATGTAAGTCAAGAGTCCACCTGCTTCCTTGTATTGGGAGCCATATCTCAGATCCTTCTTTAAAAACATAATATCGACAGAAAGCACAATAATGCAACAGCGGCAGCAGCTACCAGGACTCAGTTTCATCAATATTTTAAAAACTAAATGTTGAGATGACCATAAGGAAGCGAGACATTTATATTTAGATGTTGAGCACCAAATGCTCGAGCCCACTGAGCCAAAATGGAACACTTTTCCAAAATTGTCAGGAAGTTGGCTAATTCCAAAAAAACTAAATTGACCACTCTTGTTCAGCTCATCTCCAAGCTCCCCCGTCTTATCTTAAGGCATATTTTTTCTTTGTTAATCAATGTGTCTGATCTGGTTCAAAATTGCCAGGTGTATTACAAGTCCAAGTCTGAAAGTATCTAATTACCAAAATGCAGTGTCGGTTATAGCGCCACCAAGTGGTAACATGGAAGTTATCATTTTCTGTGTTTTTTTTAATGCCATTTCCAAAGACGAACTTTTGCCAGTCCCATACTTCCCTACTAGAGATTGTTTCTGTTCACTTCAGAACTTCATCAGTATAACCTTAAGTTGTCTAATGTTAAATTGTAAAGCTTTTCTGACTTTATTAAGACAACATTTCGCCATAAACAGGAAGTTGTTATAGATCAGCCGTACAATGTCTGATAAGTGCCAAAGTTACCATACCTGCACCCACACCCACACCCACACCCACACCCACACCCACACCCACACCCACACCCACATATATAAACAGTCTATGGCTGAACTCATCGTACACCATCACTCACAGTGCCACCAGAAATACAACATTTAACGATGATAAGGGACCAATTTGATATACGTCACACGAATATTGGCCAAATCAATAAATGGAAAACTTTGCTTTTCATCATTGAATTTGCCTGCATCGTTTAGTACATTCAACAATTCTCCCTTGCATACGTCTTCCAAATATGCGTAACGAGCTAGCCACCGAGAGGTGATGGCGCTGGAGGTGCTCTAGCCCTTTGATCACTGCTTGCAGCTTTAATAAATAATATAGTTCAACAAACTTGTGACAGCATGTTATGATTTCTGGAGCATGTGCATTACACGGGGATTGGGAATGCATTGTCTGTACTGGTCAGCATGGGAGATATAGTTTCTCCAAAGCAAGCGTTGACCATTGTTCAAAGAGTTGCCGAGTAACTTTTTCCAGCAGTTCTTTTATTTTGCAGTGCTCTTAAAGGCGTGAAATGTGTTTTCAAGCTCTACTGGCTTCACCGCTCGGAGCACTGTAAGGATCTAGAAGGAACATTCTTTAAACACTATTTTAGAGTTAACTTTGGGCTTTGCTGGTAAATAACATTACGCTGATAAGAGGTGCCCAGTCACTACATGAATGCCGTAGTGGATGAAATGGTAACTCTAGTGCATCTCGCCTCTAAGACCTTCCCTTTTAGTTTGTATTAAAAAACAACAACATGTTTGAATGTGGTTTAACTATATGAGATTGTCATACACAAACGGGTTCGACACTGTCTGACACTTTTAAGCCGTTTTAGGGCTGCAACACCTAAATGCCATTAGACAAACAACAAATCTCATCATTGATTATGACAAACTTGCAAAAAAAACACCACTTTTTACTGCAGACTGGTTTGAGAAAGTGCTATTGGTATAATTTGCAGAAGGATTAAGCTTTGGATGTACGCTATCGCCATACGCAGCGGACGACGTCCAAATACACCCACCCGTGCTGCCTCCTCCATGGCATCTCACTATCAGATAATTCAATCTCGGGTTTTATGAGTGTGTTGAATAAGCTTTATTTGATTAGCGCCAGCTCATGAAGATGTTTCAACAGCGAGCACCTGATCCGACAGCTGCTCCTCGACCTCCAGAGGTTCTGAGCCACTGACATTCAGAAACGAGAGGGGAAATATTTGGATGGTGTGCATTTCAGACTGAGACGCCTGAATAGATTTCGCGCCTCGAGGATGTTTGTATGTCTGCAGCAGCTCAGGTGAGGGACTGATTAAATCCTAAGCTGGATGCGCGCAGGCTCTGAGCTGCCAGAAGCGTTTCTCTCTGAGGAAAAGTGTGTCAGTGCGTGCTCCTGTCTACCACACTGAATGAAAATCCAGATGCATGAAGATTCGCATGAACGTGTCAACACAGGACGTATATGTGAGCATATTAATAATGAAGCACACGGATATCAAACGTATGCTTTGTGCAAATATTGTGCTGTCAGGGGCAACAGTAGCTCATGATAATGAGAAATAAACCTTTAAAAGAGAAAAAGTATTTTCCAGTACTGTGTGACTAAACTGAGTTGAAAGTTGAAGATTTGATTCGTTCGTTCATTCACCATGGCCAATCCTATTTTACTGAAAAATAAAAACAAACCACAGCATAAAGTGTTTTGAACACATAGTTTTGCTAAAAGTGAAAAAAACAGAGCATCTTAATGTTAAACAATGTATTTTCTGTGAACACCTGGTGGCGCTATGATGAGAGTATACAGTATTAATGTGTTCAGACATAGACTGTTAACATAGTTGATAAAGTTGGGACCGATCAGACATTGTATGGTTGAGTTAAAACAACTTCCTGTTTACGGCGAAATCTTAAATTTCGATGGCCGCTGAGCGCACGTAGTTTAACAAAATCAAAAAAGCTAACATCCCATATGCCTTAAGATCAGACTTATCTGAGTTTTTAGCAGATAAACTCTCTTTAAGAAGAGTTTATTGAAGTAGGACAGGTCATTTTTAGAAGTTTTGCGAAATAAACGACTTCCTGTAAATGTGGGAAAAGCAATCCATACTATTTAAGACTGGGTTCCTAATACAAGTGTGCTGAGCTTCATTCGCCTACCGCAAACTGTTAGTGCACCAAAAGCTGAAACACATTAGGTTCCACTCGCCGATAGAAAATGTGATGGTCTACACTTGGATGATGCAAAAAATGGAGGAGGAGGAGTGAGGGTGAGGGGGTGCTTCGCTTCTGACACTGTTGGGGATTTACTCAAAGAGAAGCAGCTTGGGCAACCTCAGCATCCTAAAGCAACGTGCCTCGTTCATGTTCACTTGGACCCTCATTTCTTTTTTCAAATACCATCTGGTCTCCACGGGCAACTGATCAAAACCCAATGTTCCAGAAGTTCTCTGGGAACTTTTGGAAAACCATTTACCTGTTATTTGCAATCCCGCAGCGAAAAGCAAATGATGGCTTTTTAAAAATGCTTTCTTTTTTTGTGTACTGCATAATTCCATGTGTGTTTATTAATATGTTTTGTGCTTTCAACGAGAATCTACAATGAAAATAGCATTGAAAGAGAAGCTGTGTCCACACCATTATATATAAATAAATGTACATACACTAGACGTGAATATTAACAGGAGGCCCAGTATGTGCTAGCTCGTTAGCATGCTAATCTGTTGATAAACTGTCAGCAAGAAGAGTTTAGAACTGCTTCTATTTCTCATTCCTGCTCAGATGCCAGGAGCAATCAGGGCTACACAAACTGTGCTGATGTAACCTTTTTGTTTGCCTTCATGCCCTGTTCCTCATGAATAAATCAGAGACAAGGTGAGTTTAACACGCTCTGAGTGCAGAAGCGAAAGAATCTCTGCCATCCTCCTTGCCGTTTGAGAGTGATACAACGAAATGGCTTAACGTGACCGAGCCGCATGCTTTCTGAAGATCGTTGCCGTTTCTAACTGGAACAAATGGCTCGGCTTATGAGCCGTACATGTGACCCGTGCAGAGAGTTGAGATCGTAGCGCACCAATGTTCAATATGCAGAATCCCATTAGGGCTCATTAGCAGCACACGCACACCTTTAAAGTGAGATAAACACCTCTTTCAGAAAGCGTCTCCTTCACGGCTTAATAACGCTCTAATGGCAAGGTCAAAGACGTGTGGACCATCTGGAAGAGCTGAGCTTATAGGGCAAAAATGAGCTGGATTCATTGTGCTCTATCCAGGACTGCGGCTTTAACCCGAGTTCTTGTCGCATCAATGTAAGATGACGACTCTTAAAGAGACCGTCAGATCTCTGCTTCACCTTTAGGAGTTAATAAAACAATGAGGAAGCTACTGGGGGAGGGTTTTCAAAAGGCAATTTGATGAAAAGAGATGAAAGTGTTGGTGGGAGGGAGACATCAAGAGTTCTAACCCTCACGTGCTCAGTGCTTTGTTCGCCAGTGTCTATGATCACCTGGAACATCTGTAGAATTGCGGAGTTTGAGCACTGGAACCCCTGCTGTTAAACGGCTATAAAAAGTCAGAGATTGAGAGAATTGTAGGAGTTGGGATGGTAAACACACACCCGCAGAGTGGATTCTGTTATTGGTTTACTGCAGAAAACAGCAAGAAAAGATTCGAGCAGGTAGATTTTTGCTCAATATTCCAGTTTGTCTTTGCATGTAAATTCCTTAAACCATATTCTAAAAATTCTGGCACTCTGGGGACGAGAATCCACATGAGTTGGATTGATAATTGATACATCCTGATGTTTTGTGAGGGCTGTCAAGTCCACCATCGAAGAGTCCAAGTCAAGTCCAAATCCAAGACAGTCAGGTCAGAGTCAAGGCTAGGTCCAAAGATGTCAGAGTCCAAGTCAAGTACAAGTCCAAAGATGTCCAAGCCCAGGATAATCGAGTCCAATCAAGTAAAGTCTAAAGACGTCAAGACAGTTCATGGCAAGTCCAAAGATGTCCGAGTCCAAGACCAGGATGGTCCGTTACAAGTCAAGTCAGAGTCCAAAGATGTCCAGGTCCAAGTCAAGTCTGAGTCCAGGAGGGTCAAGTCCAAGTGTAGGGCAGTCAAGTCCAGTTCATGTCCAAAGATGTCTGAGTCCAAGTCAAGTCAGAGTCCAGGACAGTTAAGTTCAAGTCCAAAGAGTGAACTTGAATCCATGAAATTCCACATTTCATCTTCCATTCCATCACAGCTTTTTCAAGACCGTACGTAACGGAGCCATAGGCCGTCTGTAAAATCTACTCGGAGATCCCATAAAACCCCACTGGGCCTCATCTCATGGGCCTCGTCTTTCAGCAACCCCACCCAGAAAAGGCTAAAAATAATAGACTCACCTCATCTGAACATGAGATGCAGCTACCCGAGTGACAGAAGAGCAACTACACCTGCCTCGTTTTGAAACACCCTCTGGAAATTTCTGTTCATTGCCTTCGCATCTGTGTCACACTGTTTACTAGGTTCCTGCCATTAGAAATCTATGTGTGTCAGTACCTTCTGCATGCCCTGCAGTGCCTGCTGCAGGAAGTTGAGCTGCTGTTGGCGAGTGGCATCCTCTTCGCTGCGCTGGGGCTGTGCTTTACCCTGCTCCTGTTTAAGCAGCTCCAGCTCATTCCTGTAGGCATCCAGCTGACAGCGCAGACTGTCATTTTCTTCCTTAAGAGCCTCCACCTGTGCCAGCGGTCCTGCTTGCACAACACACACACACAGAACATGACTCCTATACAATACATAAATAGACAGAGATGCACAGGTAGAGAGAAAAGCATGAAACTAAGAGTTTTCCCGCCAGTGAGGAATAATAAGGTCACTGGATGGCTTGAGTAAGAGGGAAACGGAAGATTGGCAGAAGAAAACGGTGCTCCTTAAAAGCCGCTAAGAGAATTCAGCTGATGGACTGAGATGAAAGGACCCTCGGTAGCGCCGCTGCGTTCGTCTGGCTTTCAGACGCTAATTAGGAGGATTAAATGGAGGGAAAGTGCGTTACTTAATGCCTGACTTAATGCACCATGGGCATTGTTATCAAACAGCTTTAATTAAAACGAACGCACAAGGGTTCTTCACACCCAGGCGTCCGTCATTCAGCCGTCTCTTAACAAGTGATGATCGGAGACGTCAACTCCGCTCGTCCAGTGGGAGAAGATAACGGCATTACGGGTAGATGCCTGGCCATCTGAGACTGGCCAAGAGAGAGCCAAGAACAGCTGGGCTCCTGATCACCAGCCTGATGAAGGATTCTGCTCATCTCTCTGAGTCTCTGAGTGATATGCAGGAAGATAAGGCCAGCTTGAGCCTGAGACGCATCACATCAAACCACTTTTTTGCATCGACTCAAAGCTGCTTCACAGAACCAAAGCACCAACTGAAGGCTCGTCACCACACAACCCAACGATACACAACATGGAAGAGTATTCAGACGAAATTCAAACTCACACAAGGGGAAACATGCCAACCCTACCCAAAAGTAAAGGCAGCTTTAATCGAGTGGCTTTAATGCTGCTACGGGCTTCATTACACCATGCAAACAGAAGGGTCTGGTGGTTGTGAAATAATGGAAAATATAAAAGTAATGGTTTAAAAGGGAGTGTAAATGTGGTTTTGACGCTTTTTCTGGACGCTTGTAGAATACTGGGCGATGGGTAATTGCGGTTCTTCACATCACAGAAATCACTAAGTTGCACATCTGGAAATAGATTCAATAAAAATCAATATTGTATCATGGTTAGTTCTATACTTGTGCTAAGATTTGCAAACGCGTGTCTCGGTCTACAAACACGAATCTTGGTTTGCTAATTCTTTCTGATCTGTATATAAGCCAATTTATAAATCTGTAACAGCGTTTGTAAATGTGATTAAAAGGTCAGTATTCTGCTGAAGCGGTTGGTTGGTTAACACGTGGTCTTTGTTACACTGAACACGAATGATTTCAATGTGCAGAAAACGTGCAAATAGTTGCTGGGTCCCAATCCAGGATCTGCATCCTTTGAAGTACAGATATCAAGCTGATAGCTTCAGAACGCTGCACGAAGGCTGTCGCGTGTTACCAAAAATCGTTGGGTCAGTCCTTCAAATGCAGCCTCTTTTCTCCTGAGTTCGGGGGATACATCGCTTTAGTGGCCAGATTTTTTAACAGAGTGTTTTTATTTAAGGACAACGCTTCTTTAAAGGCCGCGATACACAGGAATTACTCAGCCAATTTTACTGTCTGTTACATTTAATCGCCAGGAAAACTGTGCCTTGTCTATGTTTTGCGATTCTGACTTCCTGTTTAAAAAGACTTCTGACATCTATGACTCCTCTGTATTTTACTTATTCATGAGCCTGACCTCTATGATCCTACAAGAAGAGGCAGTTTATTATTTATCAAAGACACCAAACTCTTGATATGCATTTTGGAGTTCAGAAAGGTTCGCAAGTGTTTGTTTCTATGGTGCCATATTGCTGAGGTGAGACATGGCTTTCCCCGAGCTACACTCTGCCTCCAACTGGCCACAAACAACAAACATGACAAAACGACGGCATGGCAAAGCATTTTCCTTGAGAAAGCTACGAGAACCGGAGAACGGTAGCCACACCCACTCCCCAATGCATTTGTTTTGTTGCATTTTTTTGAAAAGGGTCTCGATCAGGGCTCATGGCCTTTTGTAGTGATCGTAGTTTCATTTGAAAAACAGCTACAGAGACCACACCTTCTATACGATTCTATCATTAATATTGCTACAATAATGACCTCAGATACATGTGCCTCACCTCCTCCACTGATATTTGAGCGATCATGCACACTTCAGGTTGCCTCTAGGTTTCTCTTTTATATGGTTTTTGCAGCATCAACACATTTTAAAAAGGGCTATAGTCAGTTCATCTTTAAAACATGCGTCTTGAGACACCTGAAGTTTGCAAACTGGCCATTCTGTTGCGCTAGACTGAGCACAATGAACAGGCATTTCCTAAGGGACCCCAGAATCCCTTATGAAAGCGTTGCAGATTAGAAGCAGAGGAAAGAAACTCAAAGGCAGTGAGAGAAAGAGCGTGCAAAGATGGGTTTTATTGATTTGTCCGATCAAGCTGCTGACCCCAGAAACCCTCAGGTTCACCTTCTGCACCATGCTACGCTGATCCATCGACCTGTGCTGCCCAGGGGGCGCTGATGTGAAAGAAAGCAGCAGACGGCCGTTTGCACACTACACTGGAGATATTGTCAGAGGACGCTCGGCCGCTAGCATTGATTAACTCTCGAGGAGAATCCAAGCAAGCAGGGTGGGCTGCCGTGAAGATGGAGGCAGGTTTGATTGAGTTCAGCGTAACCCTCTCCCACTCATCGCGGAGGCAGCTTGTCTTACTGACAGGTCTGAAATATTTGTTTTTATAACCGAGAGGTGTTGAATTACCTCCTTCATTAACCGTCTGCATCTCCTGCCCTTTTCTATCTGGTGGCATCCTTTCAAATATCTGACAAGCCACCGACAGTGATTGTTATCATTGTTTTCTAATAACCAAGGTCGCAGATGAGGAGACGTGCAAATCAAACCTGGTAAATGTATGATTACATTTGCATAAATCTGCATGGTAATGAGTTGCCTCTGTTACAAGGAGAGTCTGATTTTAATATTCGCCGTTAAGTGAATATCAATGCTCTATTTGGGAGAGGTATCATGACTCCTGAATCTGGATTTATGAAAGCAGGACTTGATGGGCTCAGATTTATCCCATTGAGGAACCCGCAGAGATTTAGGAGAGGGTTGGTTCATAACAAATGCTTTTACTTCAGACCTGGATCAGGTTCTACCAGACAGATTTGATTATTTAGTATAGGGACTACATTGTGATTGTAGTATTATTTTGATTGTTTCCTTGTTTATGTTTATGTGTGAGTGGATTGGACGATTGAGTGGAGACGGAGAGCTGTCTGCCAATCATGAGAAGGGGCGGGCCTATAAAACTCTGCCGGCTCAACACACGAAGCCCCCTCTCCTCTGAAGTGCCCTCTGCCGCTCGTGATTCATGCTCCCTCGCTCATCTACCTGGACTTTGATTCCGCGCTGCTCCGGACTCTGACGTCAGTGATCACCCGCGCTACTGTCAAGTCTCAACCCATTTACTTTTACAATTCATTAGCCATTACTTTTGAGAATCTGATTGCTAGTTTTTTTTTCACCTGTGTGTGTGTGTGTGTGTGTGTCTGGGTAATTGAGTTTTTAGTAGCTTTAGTTAAAAGTTGAGTATGTGAATCCTAGGTGAACATCTTTCAGTTATATTATTATTTATTTGGATTCCAGTGTGTGCAGCGTGCTTGTCGATGTGCGTTTGAATTTATTAGTGTTCATCTTTGAATAGTTTAGTCAAGTTTGCTTTTGTTTTGGGATTTAAGTAGCATTGTATATATGTGAAGCACCATTTATAAATGTTCGTTTGGAGTTCAGGTCTGTGTTAATGTTCCTCTTTGGCCACTCAAAACACCACGACCAGACATTTCCCATTGGCAATCAAAAACCCGTTCTCGTCTCACAGCGAAAAGATACGGTATGAGCTTCTTTAACTTCTGATAAAAAAATCTGGATTAATGTACATGTCGAGGGTCATCAAACAGAATTCTCATTCCTCTGTTCATTTGTTCTGTAGAAAATAAGCTGGTTATTGCTTCCATCTACAAATGTAATTGGAATCTGAAAATGTTGCTCATAAAAATGACAAATCACTGGCTGTGGAATCAGGCTGTGAGGAGGGAATGCTTGGGAGCCTTTGGTGAAACAACGAGGTGCTGCTTCGAGGAAGCCATCTTTGAATCCGGAACAAAACACACCTGAGTCGTCTGAATCTTTGCTTTCGAGAGCATCCTCCGTATCGTCATCCGACATCTCCATTTCTTCCTCTCTCCGAATTCCCATCAGCTCTTCATTGTGGATGTTTCTGATCTCCTGTGAATGAGAGGAACGGAGTACTTCATCTAACCTGCTGCTGGATGATCGCTCACACCTTGCTTAACACATGAAACGCATGAGCTGCAAATGTAATACACCACATGATTATCCTTCACACTCGGTAAAAGCTGACCTTGACTACGTGTGAGTTTAAATACAGCAGAGGGACTCTGAACGTGTTCCTCTGGCACTTTAACATGCCAGGGAAAGATTGGAGGTGCAGGTGAAGCAGATGTTTGGCCGTGGACACTGGCATGTAGGCGCTCCTGATGTGGGAGTTCTCTGGTTAATGAGGCATGGGTACAGAGAGGGGAAAAAGCTGTGCTGACACGATCGCCACAGGGAGAAATATTGAATCCCTCTCAATAAACGTGAAAAACTACCCTCATCATTACGTTCTCACGAGAAGCCTGATTAGACATGTCCAAAGTTTTAATTTTAATCTCCCATACAGTCCATAGCATGTATGCACTGTTCACCACAGTATGAAATAAACTCTTGCAAAAAGCTAGTTTAAATTCTACCAGAAGGTGGCAGTAGACGATTGGTTGCTTATTGTTTTACACTCTCACTGCTTGAAAAATGACCTAAACAGTAATTTCAAAAACGAAGACTAAAAGGAGAATATGGATAGCTATGACCACTGCTTTAAAAATAATCCAATTTAAGATTCATATTATTATTGCAAAACAAGCTTTTTTGCCATTTTTGTTAAATAATCAATTTTTTGCCGGCTTTCACGGTGCATGCTGGGAAATCTGTCTCATGCACACCCGATCAGAAGTGTGTCGGAAAATTAAGAACTGTGAAAAAACCATTTAGTACAGTGTATTCAACTAAATCTAAATCTTTTTAAGGCTAAATTTCTGTTTTTAAAACTTCTGTTTTTAAAAGAGCCTGTGGAAGCTTAAAAATTTGATTGTTTACAAAACACCCATGCTTCTGATTTGCCAAAGTAATATCAAAGGGCACTACCAGATAAAATGTTTTTCACAAGAGTCTGTGAGTTAAAATAAATAAAATACTTTTTGTTTTGTTCATACACTGAATATTTTTGATGATCAAATTGTTAAAAAAGAAATAAAATATTTAAACGGGACCAGTACAATACTGTGCAAAAAGTTCAAGCCAGGTGTGAAAAATGTAAAAAATGATGGTTTATTTTGGGGGAAATCGAATCTTCAAACCAGGGATTTTGTAAGATTATAGGCAGGGGTTTGCTCCACTATTTATATGCAAGTGTAACTAGAAGAATCGCTGCTGTTTAGGTCACATCAGATATTGATTTGATTTATCTTTAGTTCATTACCTGCGTTTATACAAATACATGTCTAAAAACACCTTTTTTCCTGAAAGTGTTCGTTGCTTACAGCATTTTTAAAACCTGCTTTCGTGTTCAAACTGAACCTGTATATATTTACCCTTTTTTTTCTCCACATAGTTTCTCTTAATTATCGCCAAATACAGACGGCAACAAGTTGATGATCCGTCATTAGATTTATTTGCGTTTCAAGACATGCTTTTATCTCTAGTGAAAATTCATTATGAACAGCTAAAGATATGTTTTGGAAGCTGGTTTGTGCAACCGTAGGGATGTAATATTAATGGTTCAAAGCATCACATATTCACTTCATCCAATCTGGCCCTCTTTGCAGAAACCCCTGAGGTAGAGCAAAAGCACATCTGCCAAATCATGAGAGAAATGGAATATATTGAGGAAGTCGACAAGCTTTCAACCATTCTCCAACCTATAACACAGGAACGACCTGTTGCCAGCTTCATAAACGTTCTGTGATTGAATTCAGGTCGTCTTGGAAACTGGAAACAACTGTCTGGAATAACAATCATCCGAGGCAGCAGAACCAGTTGTATTGACTGGACAAGTGAGTGTCAAAAATAACAAGTACTGGAGCTTTGCTGGCAAAAGAATTGGCCCAGTGAAGTTACAGGGAAGCTCAAATAAATGAGCATGAAAATCCTCTAAATTCCACTAAGCCTGAATGTAGCTCCGGCTCAACAAATCAAGCCAAACTGTCATCTTACCGTCTTGTTTGCCAGAGAGGGTACAAACTGCTCCGAGAGTCAGAGCAGGAGAGAAAACAGAGAAACGAGTCTCATCTATTATCCATCACTTACTGCCGTGACTCCAATGAGTTCATGCATCTGTTAGTTTTGCCTTTTTGTGTCTCTCTTCCCTTTCCACTCTCACCAGACGAGGATGAGGCACTTTACCATCATGGCAAAATGTAGACAAATGTAACAGATTATATATCAGTTCTAGATCTAGTAAGATTTTAAAAGCAATTGTTTGAGAAGGTTCAGCAGAAAACGCAGCTTTACTTAACTTAAACATGAAAGCTGATTTAGCTATACCCACATAGGCTGCAATGGTGGGGGAAGAGAAAGAGACTGGAGCATGTCACTTCCTGTTTGTGATGTATTTCCAGTTCCATCAAACAGGATTAAATATGTGCTCTATGCTAAGAATCACTGTAATCCTTTTCTTTGAATGTTTTTGGGGTGTGGCTCATAGGCTTTGTTGCAGGTTGAGTGTTTTGGCCAGATTTTTGCACTATGGCCAATCCTTATTTAGGAGATGCATATAAGGGAGAATCATTTAAATTACAGGTCATTTAAAAAATGAAAGCCACATCAAATATTTTACTTCAACTATTGTCAAATGTGTTCAATTTGTTAAAAAGACGTAGCTTATCAATGTTACATGTTGTATTTTCTGTAGCCACCTGGCGGCGCTGTAACCTAGTTTGTCATTGTATATATGTTCAGACATGGACCGTTAACATTCTTGGTAAATTTGGGGCTGATCAGATGTTGTATAGCCCCATTATAACAACTTCCTGTTTGAGAGAATCGTTGAATTACAATCGGCCGACATTTTTTTTTTTGCCAAATTCTAATTTAAAGTAAAAAAAAAGCTTCACAATCAAATCTCTAGAAAAGGCTGCTTAAATTATGAAGCCTGATATTGAAGGTCTTGGACCATTAAATAAGTTTTCGAAATTTCAAACATGTCCTTCAAACACACTCTGAAAAAGTAGCATAAAGCTGCTGATCTTCATTTGTTGCCACTAGATGGCTCTATAACTGGCATTGTAGGTCGGTGTATAGATTCATTTAACACCCCATTTGTCTTTAGATAAGGCTGACAAGAGTTTGAAGATGAACAAACAATATCTTTAGGAGTTTTTTAAAGTACGACCCAAACAAAACAAAAGTGGTCATTTTTTACATAATAGACAATTTTCTGTCTATTTTGGAAACGCAATAAATACGACTTTTAATAATATTGTGGTAGACAAACTGTTGTGTTATAAGCTGAAATGCATTAGGTAGTGCTATAGAGCTATTTATTATTTTTCGAATTTATATGAGATCATTTATCAGTACATTTTAACAACTTCTAACATGTGCCAAATCCTCTGAGCAATTACAACAGGGTTCTATGGACCTTCGGAGCTCGAACAATAAATACATGGTTCTCAAGTGTTGATCGCAACTTCTGGTTTACATTTCAAACTGTTCACTAAAGTGTTGCTTTAAATACCTCTTGAAATTTTAACCAACAATCATTTTTGCTGTTTATCTCAAGAGTTATGTCCGGGTTTGTTTTTCAAATACAAACGGGTTTGTTTTATTTTTCCCCATCAAGGTTTCCGCCAACAGCGACAGCTTTGATCCGAAACACAACCTGCAAACACAACACCTTTCACTGGGGAGAAACAGTTGTGATGCTAAATGTATTTGACATCGGAGGTGGAATGGAAACTGGAGGTCAAACATCTGCTTTTTGGAATCATCGAGGTTTATTTGGGATGTTAGGCACCCTTTCTTGTCATCTGAAGGTAGTAATGAGAACTCCATAAACAGAGCTCCATAAGGATAATCTATAATTACCACAACATTAATAAGCTCTCTTCACAGATAAAGAAAAGGGAGCTCTCTGTGTAAGCCCTTCGTTTAAACACAAAGTGAAGATTATAATTTGGAATAGGGTGGTTAATTGGAGACTAAGTTAACAATAGCTTTGAATGTTTTTGAAACAGATTCCACTTTGTGACAGAAAGGATTCATTTCTACGCAGTGGTGAAGGTAAGAAATGAACACCTACCTTTAAAATGGTGGAGCACCCCTCAGATTTAGCAGGACCTGTGTCTCAATGCTGTCACAATGGATTTATTGTGTATTTTCAAACGGGAAATATGGAAACCATTCAGAATTCAACATACATACAATTTGGGCTAAAAAGTTTTTAGCAAATTTTCAGATTTTGTGGACATCAGAAAATAATAATGATAATACAAAGCAGAGTTAGTGGTTGGGTGAAGTCATTTATTGTCGAACAACCGTTTACTCCTTTTAAATCATAATGACAACACAAGCTTTCCAATTGACCTCGGCCGGATTGGATCGTTTGGTGCGAAGGAATCCAAAATATATCAAAACTCAAAAAAAAAAAAAAAAAAAATTCAACGGTCTATGCTAAACTAAGCTAAGTGGCCATGAAAATGCCTCAATAGATTGGAGAACGAGCCTCTTTCCAAAATATTGGAGTGTTCCTCAAAGAAGAGTCCTCCAGAGATTTTTCTCTCGTTGTAAATCAGTGGTTAAATATTCTCAGTCG
Organism: Danionella cerebrum; assembly: GCA_007224835.1. NCBI lineage: Eukaryota > Metazoa > Chordata > Actinopteri > Cypriniformes > Danionidae > Danionella > Danionella cerebrum. The sequence continues at coordinate 577,408 of SRMA01026644.1, read as the reverse complement.
TGAAATCGACACTAATCACAACAGCAATCAGAGAAATGCTTTAAAAACTTACCGATTCACCACAGTAAACATAGACGAGAGACAGCAAACCGTTGCGTATCTGCGAGTCTCGATCTTCTTATTGTACCTGTTTCACACCTTTACCTCGCTGTGTCATTGCAATCAAGAAAAACGTTACCTGCTAGTTGTGAAGCGCTGAAACCTCACACAGAGACTCTCATATCATTAACATTCAAAAGATGTTCACAAGGGAAGGGGAAATGGAGGGAGGAAATGGAAAAGATTGGAACATTTTCCATAATTAACACCATAGACGTGACGCATGAACATTAAGGAAATAAGAGCACCAACCTCCGCTTGCTTCCGCCACATGTCCAGGTTCTTGCGTTGGGCTTTGGAGAAATGGTCCCATGCCTTTTGTTTGGAGGCAGCGTGGAATACAGACACAATCTGCTCAACTGTGGCAGGGGATGCAGGGTTCAGTATGGGCGTCCCAGGAAAGAGAGAGAGAGAGAGGGGCGATTGGGAAGGTGCAGAGGAGTGAAAAAACTTGTGTCAGCTTCGGAGGAACTGATGTTTATTTCCCCAACCACCCCCACCCCCCCACTGCACAAACAATCAGTTGGGCTGAACGGAGGAGCTCAACGGATCCGTCTCTTCCAGAAAAAAAAAAAACATAGAGTCGTTCACAGATAATAAATCATATTTCAGGCCAAGAATCTTCTGGAGCAAACATCTACCGTAGCCTTCCATCACATAAATGAATGCCAGATCCTCACCCAAGGACTCTTTAAACTTCCCAATAGAACTAAAATGAGAGTTTTTGCACTTAAGAGTTTCGAGTGGCATCGTGAGGCCCGTATCATGGATTGTTTTCAGACAGTCATTCATTGTTTATCGAGTTATTGCCTCGACTAGGTCACTGAAACAAGTCATCATTGAAATCAATCTTTAACTAGTAGGTTGTGGCGACTATGCTCCTCCTACCTCCCATGCACTTAACCCAAGGAAACTGCAGCTTTGTTTTTTCTGCCAAGAGAAAGGAGTCGATAAGGAACCCGTGGTTGTGTTTTCCAATTTTTGGCACATTTTTGTTGAAGGCTGCTCTGCAAATCTACATGCGTTCAATGCTGCATTCACATTTTTTTTGGACCAACATCGTCCTCGTAAATCACAACCAATTGGGAAAACATTAATAGAGAATCCAAAGCTTCACTTTGCAAACCAACAGTTTATTAAAAAAAGAATCCTACAGTGTTTAACTCAAATTTTTTAACTCACGAACGAATTCAACTCTTCCACATTCCAACACACCTCTAAGCCTCAACCGTCTGCTGACTGCATGGTCAAAGGACCTCCTTCGGAAACAAATGAGATGAAGGTTTGTGTAGAACAGTGTGAGCTCATTAGAGTCGAGGAGGCTTCTCTTATGTAAACTCATTACTGGGGACCAGAAATAATCATCTGCTCACAATTAAGAGACGCGGATGTTCCTCAAGAAGATCCAAGACAGAAATAAAACAAAAGCAGCGACTCAGTGAATCTGTGATGTTTCAAACATAAAAGAGAACGCTGCTAATCAACAGAGCATTTAAAGGTAAGCTTCGAGAATCACTCATGCTGGATTTATGCAGAGAGGGGCATTTACACGATTCGATATTGAAATCATATATAACTATAATGTAGACAAAAAATACTAGTAAGAAGCTACTTGAAATGTATACATGGGTGGTTGACAAACAGCACAAATTTGATTTCTGTGTCACACAGAGATAAAACATTAAAACGATATTAAAATTCTACCAAAGATAATGTTTTATTAGGATTTCTACTTTTTGACGGTGTGAAGTTCACAACTGTGACAAACAGCTTTGTTAGTGGTAATCCAAGTAAATGTCAATAAAACAAGAAACTTAAAATTAATAAAGTTCTTAAGTAATAGGTTTAAGAGAATTCATTAAAAATATTTTGAAATATTTGAGCTGAAATATTAAATATCATGATATAAATATTTGAGGAAGGGAGTTGAGCAAAATAAAGACTCCTTTTTCACTCAAAAATAAAGTTCACTTCACTTCTCACCATATGACAATTTAAGATATTTGCGCAGCATTTTTTGACATAAAAATGTGTTTTTCAACACAACAAGAAAAAAAAATATTTGGAAATTTAAGAGTCAGAACTACACAAAAAACTGCTGCAGGAATGATGCTGGGGGTAAGAAAACAAAACAAAAAAACACGTTCTTTGTATGATTAATTTAATTTGGCTCTGCTTTATAAAGTGTAGATCTGCATGTTTAGCACATATTTGGATTTCAAGAGCAGCTTTGAGATCTGCTTGGCTCAGAAGTTCCTTTACTGAGCTTTAGCGTCATGTTGCATATGAGTCATTCCACAAAATATGAACCTTGTCTCACAATCGTCATTTATTTAATACCTGGGCCTAATCCTAACCTTTTATGAACTACTACTAGCTATTACTTTAAAGGTTTTATAAACCCTACATTGCTTAATGGAGCAACTAACACAAATCTACAATAATCATTAAACACAGAAGCGCATAATTTTAAAGTAAACAACATAAACTACAAAACATATTTAGTTTCTTTTAGTAAAGATCTATATTCATGTGGACATTTGTATGAAAAAGGTCTTTATAACATCACAAAACTGCATTATAACATCACCATCTGGAAAATTCTGATTAATTTAACCATAAAAGCTGTTCTGAGAACAGTGTTGGTTTCGGATTCGAGTTTGTATAATGTGCCTGTGCTTTTGTGGGTTTTCTATGGGCGCTGTGGTCTCCTCCCCTTTATGGAGTAAATGCAATGGGCTGCTTGACTGGTAACCCAACCCCTGGTGTCAAATGTAAGCTGGAGACCAGAAGAACCTTGTGGCTCTCAACAGGAATAAACAGAGATAAAAGTTTTCATCAAAGATCAAGTCTATTTTAGTTTCAGAGTTTGATCTTTTTAATGACCATTACAAAAAAAAAAAGAAAGAAAAAAAAAATAATAAAAAATGTAAAATGTTGTTTCCCCCAGGAGTGCTGGTCTTTTATTCACAAAATGCAGTGGTTTCTGACATAAATTAGTCACAAAAAACACTCAGCTCCTTCTGCTTTAGAGGCACATGTTTCATTTGAGTCGAGTTCTATTTTAATGTCCATTAACTTTCAGTTTATTCAACTAATGAATCCACTAAAATCATTTCATTTCAACTTCAGTAAAAAAAGTCACTTATCTTTCATGGTAATGTAATAAATAATCATTGGATTCATCTGCTATGTTTCCTCACAGCCGTTCTTTTACACATCAATCCCTGAAGAAGATGGAGCTAAAGCTTTACGTTCATTTCAGACTACACTTCAAAGATGAGGGATGTACAACAAGTGGAAAACGGTGTTAGTCAGTATATTAAAATGAACCATACGAGCATCTGGAGAATGACAAGAAAACATCCATCAATCTTTAGTGAAAGAGGCAAAAACATGTGGTGCAAGCAGCTTTATGGATGCATGATATCATTACTGAGGCTATAACATGACCTACGCAGATGCATTCTCTCTCTCTCTCTCTCTCTCTCTCTCAGAGATCACCCCTCGGGGGAGATGCCAAACATCTGTCTGTGGTAAAATCACGCTACAGAGAGAGAGAGAGAGAGAGAGAGAGAGAGAGAGAGAGAGAGAGAGAGAGAGAGAGAGAGAGAGAGACTGAATCAATAGTGACTTCAGCATCCTTTACTTTGACAGATGAGATCAATAGCAGAGCTGGGATGGAGTGCTTGTGATGGAGCGTGAACATGTGCAGGTGTGAAACACTAGCTGCATTTATGCCGACCCTTCTAATCTGACTACAACGCAACGATTGGCATTATCAGATCATGTGACACCTCAGTCGTTAAATCGTAAGAGGGGTTTGAAGTTAGGCATGTGAATACTTGCCATCACCGTCATCTTCATCACTTCTTATGTCTCTCTCTCTCTCTCTCTCTCTCTCTCTCTCTCTCTCTCTCTCTCTCTCTTCCAGGGTCTCTGGGCAGTCATGTGTATCAGCTCATTGTTTTTTTTTTGTTGTCTTGTGTTTGATAAATCCACATATTGTGGATGTCTCCCATTAACAAGCGCTTGAGTTTCTATTTGTCTTGTCTTTGTTTAGTTTACTGAAGTTTTCCATCACCCGGGTTCCTCCATGTGCTCTATTATTAATGAAGAACATTCTGGCCTGTATCTGCTGCTCTTCATCTGACCATCTGTAAAAGCCAACAGAACAATGCAGCTTTACTAGAACTCAGCAGAGGCAGCATGGGTGGTTTTCATCAAGTTCCCATGTTAGTCGAGAGCTTAGAGACTCCTCGGACAGGCAAAAGTACCACCGGCCTGTTTTGTGCTTTTTAGGCTTTTTTTCCAGGATGTTCTGTAGACATTACCAGTTCTTTTTTTGGGCACATTTTGAGCCCAAAGCGCCTGCTTCTCTGATTGGAAAGAAAAAGCAGAACACTGTTGATCACTGACTAGTTAGCTGTTGCTCACTGATTGGCCAGAAAGAATGGTCACTGCATGAAGATTTCCCAACAAATATTGAGGTGGTGATAGAAGCCAGCATCCATATTTAAAAGAGAGGACGAGGATTCTACGTAAAAATCCAATGTCTGTCCGGTTCAAATCTGTTGCCTCTACCCCTTAGGAAATCTTGTCCAGTCTCTCCCTGCCTCCAGCCACAGTTTTCTCTAGAGGAGACGAGCCTATGGATGGAACCACATCTACTGCCATTTTCACACCTCCCAGCCCTGCGTCAGAACTTGCCGTCGACCTTGAGAGTGGAATGAGCACCACGCCTAACCCCTCTGATCACATCCATGGGACCCTTGTAAGCAAATCTGGTTATGGTCAGAAAAATGTTGGTTCCCTGGTAAATCTGTAGCAAAGGAGGATACCCTGATCGAGGATTGTGGTGTGGCTGTAAAGGGAGGTTTATCATTGGTTCTTAGAAGTCCATCCAAGTTGTGCATTCGATCTGCTAGCTCTGAAAGCCACCAAAAGTGCTCTGGCTCCGGATTTAGTTCAGAACTATCGATCCTTGCGAGTTTCTGTATAGTCCTAATAGAGCTTCTCTGATTTATTTCTGTAGAAAACCCAGTGTACCAACGTAAAAATCAATAAATCACTTAAGCAGCTGGTAGTAGTTAATATATGTGTTTAAATGAGTTTGTTTTGGAAGGTTGTTAAACATCATGTTAACATTTAAGTACCAAATCCTCAGTCGGATGCAGTAAATACAGATTGAGTTTGTGACAGCACCTGTCTGCTAACGCAGTATGGAACCAAAGTCTTAAGCTGTGATCGTTTTATCCAGAATTCCCATGTCATCCTCTCCCAGCTGCCACAGCGACAACCTGCTGCTCTTTCCTCCTCCAGGGCTGCAGCCGCAGCAAGTGTTTACGGCATTTGATTATTTGTGTTCAGATAAGACAGATGCTCGACTGTCACAACGCTTCCTTTGCTCCGTGTGAGGAGCTGTTCTACTGCACGTGTTTTGCACTACACTGCCACACTCTTTTTGGATCTATTTTTGCACAGACCAGTATCAAAGGCCGCTGTCTGCTGCTTGCAGATAAAAGCTTTGTGGACTTAAACAGCAGGGGAAGCTAGAACAATGTCCTTCAAAGGTGCCATGACCTTTCTGGTGAAGCATCTGAAGGTGGTTCCCTGATGGGAGATAATACTTAATGTGTTTGGACTGAGGAACAGAGTTGGGACGCAAGTTTTTACCAATGTTTACCGTTGCCACTTCCCAAATCTACTAATGCCACCGCTGCCACATACACCGTCTCTCCATCCTCAAGATGACCTTCCAGAGCCCTTGCTGACAACAACAAGCTGGGTTCAACAGGAACTAACATTAAAACACCCACGATCTGGCTGCTGAAGTAGATCTCTAAAACTAATTGAAAAGCCCTTGAATTTATTCACTAAATTATTACAGGCTTAATAATAAAGCGATAATCAAAATAATCAATTGTGTCAAAAAGAAGGGTTTTAAGAAGCGCAGAAACACACTCCACCACATCTTCTCCATGTTACGTAATCTTGCAGATCCTGTAAATTTACTGTTTCAATGGAATAACAGCAACTTACAGTTTTTTTTTACATCAAATAATGAGATGATTTATTCACTTGAGCCCGAAAATAGAACGCTCTGTAATTAAGCAGCTTAGTATTGTTGTAAAAACTGTTTCATGCTGTTATTTTAAAAACCGGTGACAGTGAAAGTGACATTAGGACCTAGTAAGGAGCGACCAACACAAGGAATTTGTGCTCAGCATTTAACCCCCGCAGCAGTGCACAAACACACCGTAGCAGTGGGCAGCCATAGCTGCAGGGAACTGGTGACTTGCTCAAGGCCACCACAGTAATGGTTGTCACAGGTGGGAGAGAGTTTTCAACACGCAGAATGCCTTTGACTCCCAGTGGAACTGGGGATAGAACCAGCGACCTTTGATCTCCAGGCAATCACCTTATCCACCAGACTGCCACCGTTACACGCCAGCAGAATATTACTATTTTAAATGAATGTTGTGATGTAAAGCCATACTGCTGTTGTAAAAAATAAACAAAACAAAAAAGAAACAGCATCATGCTGTTATTTCAAAAACCAGTAAGGCACTGTTCATTTATCTAATCATGGATGCAACCACAGCTGCCAGTAATTAAACAGCTTTATATTTGTGCAAAAATAAACATTATCAAGCTCTTCTACTAAAGCAGGGCACTTAGTACAGTGTGATGCGGCTGCAAACGGAAATGCTTTACGCTCCGTGTACTGGATTATTTTGATTATTTGCATCATTGTGGGATTTCTTTAAAATGATGATGGTGAGGTAAACGACTTCCTGTTGTTCACATTTAACGGCATTATTAAAATAATGAAAACCAGTGATCTCTTGCTTTTACATTGATTTAATTTTAAACAGCAAGTACTAGTTCCGCAGGAGAAACGCTTTCTTCATCAATCAGCACAACTCACCACATCTAATCGGAATACTATCGTCTAAAGAATGCAGCCTCTGTTTGTAAGTGTCTCCTGATGTCTGCGGATGCTTTTCTCCCAGACATCCGGATGAGTGCAGCTAAACTACAGGGGGCTCAAAGCTGATGGAGAAACAGGGAAGAGAGAGGGATACACTGGAATGGTCCAGGAGACGCCTACAGTGAACTCGAGTTACAGAGAACCTGATCACACAATAATAGAAGAATCACAGAATTAAGGATTTTTTAAAAAAAATCTCAAATTGTAATAGTTTACTGATATATTTCGGTTATTTGTAATGTTCTAGGATACAATCACCCTCATTATAGATGTGTACACATAGCACAAATGGAAATCTTTTCTAAAATAGAAACATAACACGCTCAAAATTCAGAGTACCCAACCTTTTTATAGGAATAAAGAATTTCAATCTACCACAGAGTGCAGCCGGAGTATTCACATCACTGCATTTCCCAACAATCTTCATGTGTACATTCATTTTATTTCAATTCATTAGAAATGGTTACATTCTCTTTTTGACGCTTTAGATGTGATTTTATCCAATATAAAAAATGAAGAAATCACATTTACATAAGTATTTACTTCCTTGAAGCTCAAGATTAATCCCAGGTGCTTCCTGCTTCCACTGCTCATGTCCAGTTGTGGTCAATTCAGTCGAGTGACACAGATTTGTAAGAAAAGCAGTAAAAACTTTTTGAGCACTGCAAATGTAACTGTTTATTGCTTCACAAAACAAAACGTATATTACATTTCATTTCATTCACTGTTTGCTAGTTTGCAGGCTAAAACAACAAAATCTAACTTCACTTCTTTGTTGGTTTGAGGGTTCTATATACGATACCTCTTTTTTGCTCTGAAGAACCCTCCCCAGTGAAGAACAGATTTAAAGGTGCTATATAGCATTTTTTCTCTTTAAAGAACCCCTTAAGCTCGTTTTGGTTCGTCACCAGATCTTCGCTGGTTGTACGTAGATTTGAAGGAGCTATACAGCCATTTTTAGCTTTAAAGAACCCAGTAAGCTTTTTTTGGTTCTTCACAGGTTCTTGAGCTTCTGTTGAAGGCCTTTGTTAGTGTAAAGAAACCATCCTTGAGGTTCTAAAGTAGTTGTGCTATATACAGATGCTGTACTTATATTTCATGTCAAAGTTTATTAATTTCATACATTTACTGGTTGGTTCTAAACAAAACCCTTTGAAGATAAGTGTTAAATGACCAAAAAAGGTTTCCCTTGCACTAAGAGCCAAATAACATTTGCAAAGTCTTATGATGAAAAAAAAAATTCACTCGTCGGCGGAATAGTAAGAAAGGCACTGACCGCAGGAACCCGGGTTGAGCCGTCTGTTCACAGTTATTTCACCACGTATTTTTGAAAACACTGGTTGAGGCTCGACGCTCCATGTCGATATTTGTGTCCGGGGGGTGGAGTTTGTCATTGTCGTCATGCTGTGACAGCAGCCAGAGTAATGTCGACTAAAGTCCGCTATTGTGGCTAACAGCATGTACAGGATTACACGCACGTTTCCCATTTTATCAACATGTTTTGTGTTTTTACACAAACAATGTTAATAAATCTGCCATCTGTTGGTTTGGTAGAGTCATTGCACCATTTCAGGGGTGTTTGAGTGTCGGTGAGGATGCTCTTTTTTTTTCTTTTTTTTTTAAACCTGGCTACGTGTGGACATGGCCGAAGGCATACGGCGACCAGCCCCTGGAGACACATAAACACAGTCAAACCCTGGAGCTTCTCAACACCATCCCTAAAGTGAAGCATGGTGGTGGAGGATGTCTAGTCAAGATTACTGGAGGAACCTAGATAGACACTCTGAATGTGTTCCACTCTTGATCTCAGATCGGGGTGAAAGTTACTTGTTCACGGGCAACAGTTAATCCTGATAAAAGTTTGATTTCTTGTTTAGGAACTTTGGATTACGTTTATTTGTAGAAAATTTGTAGATAAAAAACCATTTTAAATAAGGCTGTTCTATGAAAAAGCGGAAGAGATGCAGTGCTGTGAATACTTTCCAGATTCACTCCGTACAGAACCAAAAGAGTTTCGAGCGTTTGTGATCAGTCTTCTACTCTCAAAGAATGATTTGAGCAGATGTCTGCGTTACTTACTTTTAATCTACGAAGATTCATCAGGTTCTTGTCCAGAGACTACTGTTAGTAGCTAGAGAAAGCGTCAGACTTGTTCTCATACAGATAAGAGGTCTGTAGCGTGATGCTAATGCAGTTAGTTTCCATACTCTACCTTCTGAATTCAGCTCAAGTGGCAGTGGCTTCTGGAGAACTTACCTTGAGTCCAAACCGATCACTATGAAGCTCGGTGCTAGAGAAGATACTAGGTGACAGGTGATGGCAGAATACACTAGCACTGCTTTAAACATGAACGTACGATGAGAACACGTAAGAGCAAACATCATATTTGTTTCGCTGTGAACATTTCAGAGCTGAAGGCAATGCTCTAGATATCGGCGAGTTCTGCAGCTCAAATCTGTCGACAAACCCATTATAAAACCCAGCGCTTGAATCAAACATACACTGAAGATTACAGCCCTTCATGCATCACAGAAAATGTATGTATGCGAGAGTGTGAGTGCTAGTTCCATTCCTCTCTGCATTGGGTCAATCAAGTACAAAGCAGTGCGGTGCTGGGCGTACTCTTGAGATGACAGGAAGTGGAGCGTAATCACACAGACGCTGACATCGACCATTACCTGAAAGCTTCCTTTTGTGTCTGATACTATTGATGAAGCTACAATGACATCACACACCACTTTCGCAGACAAGTAGCTTTGAGCTCAAAGAATTTCCCAGTGCAGAAATCATCACAAAGGGTTTTTTTAAAGCGATGCCAATGAAATGCATGCTATTTTTTTACAGTCAGTATTTGAATATACATCCAGCTTTGGAATAACCGCACTCGGCATAAACGAGTGCAGCCCCTTTAAAAACCACAAGTTTTAATCATTTTAATTTAAACTTTTCCGTTTAAATGAGCCCTTCTTTCCCTCCAGAACAGGTTAATTATCCTAAAATTAGATCACAAAAGCTTCAGTTTTACTCACATTGGTGGAAGCAAAAGTGAATAAAGTGCAGTAAAAACGACTACATCTAGTATTTCCTAGAGCACTGTGACTTTTAAGGACGGCACTGAGTCTTCTGAGGATGGAAGGAACAAGCGACAGATTGCAGCATCCATCGTTCTCCATTCTTCAAGAAGAACCTCTTTTAGAGCTGGATGCTGGACAGTGATTCAGGTGTTCGCTCGGGTTCGAATCAGGAGACGCTTGGCCGTTCGATCTCCTTCTCCCTGATCTTCTTCAGAAAGGCAGCAGTAGCTGTAGACGTGTGTTTTGGATCATTGTCGTGTTGGAAAAGTGCACGGAGTGATGGCAGCATCTTCTCCTTCAGTATAGAGCAGAACATTGTTGAGTTCTCCTGCAGCCCCACATAACAACACTGCCACCACCATGTTTCGCTGTAGGCACCACTTCTTTGATATCTTCACCTTATGACGCCAAACTATTTTAAAACGATTAGTTCCACAAACAGAGATCTTCATTTCATCCCTCTAGAGTCCCAGGAGTCTTCTTCTTTTTTAACCCTGGGCTTTAGGAGATGCTTCCTTCACAGACGATCCCCATCCTGCCATTCCTCTGTTCACTCCAGTTTCTACTGCTTTACCTAGCTGCAGTGAAATCGCAGGAGATTTTCTTGACTGATATCTAAAGCTTTGCTGATTTTCTTGTAACCCTCACATTTCTTTTGTGTAAAAAAATTATTTCCTTTCTCAGATTTTGTGACATTTATCTTCCATGAGGAGTTATTGGGGAAAGCATGAAATGGGAGGGGCTTTTCTTTAGTCCCCTTTCTGCTGGACTCCTCTCAAATGAATAATAAGGATCACCTGTGGTTCATTAGAATGTTGTAGTGTTAAGTGCAGATTTTCTCCTGAGACTATACCTGGGCTTGCAACACAGGCTTGAATTAATTTGGTAGGAAAATCCCTTTTTTGTCTGAGCAAATAAACGAATCTTGTTTTCAATCAATGGCCCACTTTTATGGGAGTATTTTGTAAGAAACAAAATGTTTTCTGATAAATACAGTGGGGCGTACTCATTTATGCCGAGCACTGTAAAAAAGGATACCTGCATTTAAACAACATGATCCTATTATTATTAGGTTAAGGCCTTCCAGTGGTTAAGTAAGCACTGAGGCTTTTGGACAACGGCAGGGGAGAATGTTTAACTTTATGTAAATGAAAATTCATTTTTTGAGAGAGAGACGGCCAGTAGGAGAGAAGTCTTTTGTGTGGCTCTTCAGCTTATTGGTTCCTACTCAGGCTTCATTGTTTCACTGTTGGAATCTAAATAAAGGAGAAGAAAATTGATTGCTGCAATTTTAATAAAAAACTGAAATCCAGGAAGTGAATGTTGGATATTTGCTAAAAATCTTGTGTCTGGTAAATCAGAACTGCTGTATTTGACTTTTTGAACATTTTATCATCTTTATGTTATGTTCAAGTTGCACAAAATAAAACCCTTTTGTTGTAATTTAAGTCGAGATCTTTTCAACCTAAGGGTGTAATCATCAGAATATCTCTCAGTTCACTACAGTTATCTATTAAACACAGCCATTTTACCACTTGTCTTGAAAAAAAAAGAAATAGAAATGAAGGGGGCGTGGCCTAGTGGGATAAGGAAGTCAAAGCACACGGTCTACTTTTGTTTCTAAAATTTACAAGCCATCAAACTGACGCACTATGAAGATGTTGAACTCTCCCTGCCAAGCAGTCTCAGATGCCCACAATATTTCTTTCTTTTAGAAAATGACAACAGTTTTTTGAAGATTCCTTTTGCGATTTTTTTGTTGGCTAAATTGACATTTTTAGAAATGTGCAGTGTGCAAGATTTGAACTAAGGAACTATACGCTATACTGTAACCATCATAAAACTGTCTGCTGGTCTTAAAGCTCAAAGTCACTCTAAAAGACATTAGGTGATAAATAATAAGTATAAAAAACTTTTTTTTTTAACAACAAATAGAACTGGTCTGATTGAGTTCATTGTTCTATGCTAAGCTAATGCTAAAAGTGCTAGCGCCAGACCTGAGGAACTCCTGAACAGATAAAAAAAAATGTTCATAAGAAGTCTGTAAGAACAGCGTCCCTTTAAGGTTCAAGAGCAGACTAAGAAAAGCTGTGGAGTCTTGAAACTCTAAACCCTGTGTGCATCTGAGAGGATCCGCACAACAAACCACGAGAGACGCAAATGTTTTGATTAATCTACATCAGTTAGTGTCATGTGCCTTGTTTGCATAAACGCTGAAGACGATGTACTCACCCAAATGCAAACCTGGACTAATTAAATATGCAAAAAGGGTGAGTTTCTGTTCATTTTCAATCAAATCTGCCGTTGAAATGGGTTACATCCATTGCTTTCAGATAGAATACCTTGAAAAGAGCATGAAAATGCAGCAAAGGAGTATTTCTCAGAGAATTAATGTTCTCTTTTTCACGTCCACTTTTTGAGATTATTGTTAATTTAGTACCATAAACAAATGTTATCAGTACAGCTCTCAGTGATCGTAGCTCACATCTTCTGGCTGGATTTTTTTAATCAGAGTGTAGCTATGAGCTGAAATCAATTAAAAGTAACCAATGAGGACACAGGGAATGATCTTGAGCATCTTAGGGCTGATGAGAAGATGACTAAAGATCTAAAGACGTAAACACAAACTCACATTGTATTAGAATGGCGGTGAGGGCGTTCTTGAACTTCTCTTTGGCGTCCTCCATCTCTTTCTCATGGGTGGCTTTCTCATTCATCAGTCTCCGGATGTGGCTGTTGGAGGACTGGATCATCGAGTAGAAGTTGTTGGCGTTTCGGCGGTTCACCTCTCCTCTTTCCACCCAGGTCAGCAGGACGCGCACCGCCTCGGGAAATTTGGAGTCGTCTGAGACACAGAAAAAAAGCTGGTGGGGACAAACAGATGGTGGAAGGAGAGCCCAGAAGAAGAACATTTCTCATCTGGGAACTGTTGGTGTCTAAACTTATTAGCAGGACATGTTTATTGGGCCAAAAAATTTGGGAGAGAACAATGCAACCGTGAAGGACACGCATGCTGTGGCTTTGGACCTGCACAGCACAACACTGTGTGTTTGAACCGTCTCTTCAGAAATGACTTCAACTCAAATTAAAAACAGTGATGTTTGCGAAGCCTTGACGTGTGCAGAAAGGTACGAATGTGCGGAGAACAAAGATCTGGCTGCTGCTTTCAGCTGGGAACAAGATGAGAAACAGAGGAAGCCGAAACACCCTGTAATGAATTCCACCGGGAATCTCAAAAACGTTCATTAATGCTGCCGCGTTTATCAAAGATACACATATTTTACATTATTACCGTAAATTCTGGACTATAAGCCGCTACTTTTTTCATAGGTTTTAAACCATGCGACTTATACAAAGGTGCGGCTATTCTAAAGATTTTTTCCACCGCTAGGGGCGCTCTAACCGGAATTAGAATCAAAACTAAGACAAAATAAATGCAAAGAAGAATACGCTAGTTCCTCTCCAACACATATAAATCGGTAGAAGCAGATAGAAGGACGACAAATGACCAATCCTGTCAAACTCTTATCTTTTCAAATCCTCACCCCTTCATCATGGAACCCACACGAAGAAGTTCGTATGACCGAAGTTTTAAGATGAAGGCCATCGATCTCGCTATACAAGAAGGAAACCGCGTTGCTGCTCGGAAGCTTAGCGTCAATGAGTCTATGGTGAGACGCTGGAGAAGTCATTCACAAAAAGCGGCCGCATGAGAAAAGCATCCTTTACTGATGTCTGTCAGTGGCTCCTGACAGCGTGGAGTGCTGTGAAAGAATCCGCCATCACCAGAGCGTTCAGAAAGGCTGGACTGCTACACGAAGAGAGCGGCGCACCTCCAGAGCCAACCTCACCGGAGGATCACAGTGACACGGAAAGCAAGACTGATGGAGACAGATGTGACGAGTTTGTTCAACTCCGACACTGAAGAAGACGACTTGTATACTGGTTATTTTCTCTTGGTTCTGTCCCGTTTTAATCAGCAAAGATGCTGCCGTGTTAAAATACAGATTAGGAAAGGATCTATTTAGGTAAATACATGTACATTTACAATGCGGCTTATCTGCAGGTGCGGCTTGTTTATTTTTATTTTTATTTAAAATAGAGCGGATGCAGCTTATCTGCAGGTGCGCTTTATAGTCCAGAAATTACGGTAAATCAGTTTTGGCTGAGGTTTTATTCATGAAATGTACAGAGTTATCTGTTGTGTTTTCATTTCAACTGAAAGCTGTTTTGCCTTTTAAACTTCATTTGTATCTAATATCCAACACTTAAAAAAATGGAAAACAGCTGTTTAGTGTTTCAGAACAGACGGCTTCTTCATTTGCATACATTTATGTAAAATTAAATGTATCACAATATTAAACAGAATGGAGTAAACTTCTGCTTTGTGACGAATATAGAAAACTCTACTTTATATTATAAAATAAGTTATACACCCACTGGCCACTTTATTAGGTACACCTTTCTAGTACAGGATGGATCCATGTTTTTATTTGGTTGATGCCAAATTCTGACTCCAGCATTCGAATGTTGCTGCAGAAATTGAGGATTATTCGACCAGGCGACATTTCTCCAATTTTCTATTGATTTTGGTGGGTCCGTGTGAATCCTAGCCTCAGTTTCCTGTTCTTAGTTGCAGGATTGGCACCCAGTGTGGTCTTTTGCTGCTATAGCCCATCCGCCTCAATGTGTGAGGCACTCTCTCTTTCTGACCATTCTCTGTAAACCCTAGAGTTAATTGAGCGTGATAATCCAGGTAGATCAGCAATTTCTGAAACACTCCGACCAGCCTGCCTAGCACCAAAAAACAAGCCACGTCCAAAGTCACTTAAACAACCTTTCTTCTCCATTCTGAAGCTCCGCTTGAACTGCAGCAGATCACCACCACGTTTACATATTCATTGATTTGCTGCCACGTGATTGGTTAGAGAGGTGTACCTAATAAAGTGGCCAGTGAGTGCATAAAATAATGTATTTTGAATTTCTTGGAGGTGCAGGACGTTTTATTGAAGGGGCAGTGACGCCCCTCCCGACCCCTCCAAAATAATAGTAGGGGAAATACTGCAGAGGGTGATACTTTACAAACGAAAGCCTCAACATTGTAATCTATTATTCCCCGGATTGCTTTTATTAACTAATGCTGATCGTAACAGCAGGTAATTAACCTTCTGCAATAACGCAAATGAATTATCCATCAAACCTTTTAAGATTCATGAACATAAAAGCACCCTCCATCAATAAAAAGATTTTCGACTTAAAGGCCAGAGTGTAATCATTGACAAAGATAACAGTGAAATATTGATGGCACACAGAATCTCGAGACACAGCTCTCGTCCTTTCATCGGTTATCTGTAACCACCACAAAGTGAGCGGGACGGCGCAGAACTCTGAGAGAGCATGAAGGAAAGAAAGTATATTTATCCTCCGATTGTATCTCAAAACCTCTCACAATGTTCTTCCTCTCCCAGAAAGAGAACATGATGCAGCTACAAACCAGATGGTTTCCAGCAAACCACACGGAACGTCAAAACCCAAGACAAATGTCTCAGAAACTCATCCAGACAGAAGAGCGAGGAGCCGAGGTGTAACATCTCACACGGCTCACCTTTGATCTTTTCTCCGAGCTGGCTGCACTCGTGCTCCGAGTAATGGACGATGGGGGGTGGTGAGGGCGGCCGGAAGCGGTCCTCTTCTATTCTTCGCCGGTGTCTCTCCTCACGGGCAAGCATTCGCTGTCTGCACTCCCACTCGTAGAGGTCATCTCGAGCTTGAGCGAAGTCGACGTGCAGCCGGCCGGTGTCTTTCTTATCTGTGCTTGATCCCAGTCGGATCCTGTATCCTGAGGAAGATGAGAGAAGCGGAAAGAACAAAGAGAAGCAGAGAAAGAAAAATAACTATCAAGACGATCACTAGGAGCAGAGAAAACGAGGGATGCTGAGAGAACTTACAAGAAGAGAAAGACGGAGAGAACCTCTTTCTCTGGATAACATGTTTTTATAAGTAAAAGACTCAGAATTTAGGATGAACTTTGGTGGATATTTGGTAGGTATCTGACAAAACTGGGAGTGTGAAAGCTAATAAATACATTTGCTACAGATTTTGATCTAATCATTGTTTGTTTAGATCAGTTCGGAGTGTTCAAGTTAGAAATGAGCCTCATTATTTATGGAGAGCTCCCTCAGATATGATACAGAAGGAAGCTTCAGTGTCGCCCCTCTCTCAGAGAAGGATGAATAATAGAAAAGCTATTATTGGAGCGACTGACACTTTACATTAGCTTTCTGGGCCCTAATATTTGCATACAAAGACTGATTTGAGGAGAGACAGGAGACTTGTCACTGAGATCAGGGGATAAGAGAAGCAGGGTCATGTGACCACTGCTGAGGACACTTCTGCTCCCGGTCGGTGATTCTGAGCTCAAAGGCAGAAATGTTTTACGAGGTGTCGCCTCTTGTCTTCTCGTTGACCTCTCTGTCAGGGACTCGTGATGTTTAGCCTCCACTGATCTCCAGCTGTCAGAGTGATGCATGGAAGCTCCACCCCCCCTCCCCTCGTAATTAATTCTACATCAATCCATCAAGTCAGGAGGGAACTTGTGGCAGGTGGCCCTCATTTGCATGAGATAAAAGGTTAACGCTGCAAAATGCAAGATTTTATTAAATTCAATATAAAATCCTATTGCATGCGTTCTTTCTTTTCTCGTAAACGGATCATTTGTAAAACTAGAGAACTTTAGGGTTTAAAAGAAAAACCCCAGAATGCTTCACACTACATGGTCTGCCTGGCACTGGCCTTCTGGTCACGTAAACAAAAGCTTGTTTTGAAAATGAGGTCCTTTTATTTGAATCGGCACACTCTCTAATCTCATAGTACCATGAGGAAGTTCACGTTATTTCATCATCTGGATAGAATTCACCGATTCCTCACAGACACAAGGACATTCCCCAGAAATGTACCTGACAGGAAGAGGGCCTTGTCCACAGTTTCCTCCTCAGCGAAACGAATGTGACAGAAGTTCTTCTTGCTCTTCCTGATGGCTATGATCCCTCCGCACTGCTCGAATACCTCTATGATGAGCTGCTCAGTAGCATTCTCCGGTAAACCACCAACAAACACTGTCTTACAGCCGGGCGGCCTCTCACGGGTGGCAGGGGGTGGTAGGTCTGTCACAGGAAGAGCACAAATTCAATCAACTGAAAAGATCTGACGTTTGACTTGATTTAACAATTGACCTTTTCTTTTCTCATTATTGAGTTGTGACATGAAACAGACGATACGCAAAATCAATCACTACATTTTATCTTAAATAGTCTTGACATTAAAAAGATCCATTATACAATACAACAAAAAACAACATTAGATTTTGGGGATGATCTTCATGAACTGTGAAGAAACAATACTCTTTATTCATTTCAAGGCATTTTTATTCCATCCATCCATCCATCCATCCATTTTTTCCAATCACCATCAGTCCATCCATCCAACCAACCAACCAACAAACAAAACATTTTTTCCAACAAACAATTTTTCAACCAACTGACCCACCGACCAACCATTCATCTTAAAACCAACCACCCACCCAACCAACCACCCACCCAACCAACCAACCAACCAACCAACCAACCAACCAACAATTTTTCTAAAACCAACCAACCAACAGTTTTTCCAACCAACCAACAATTTTTCCAAACCAACCAATCATCCCATACCAACCACCCACCCAACCAACTAACAGTTTTTTCAACTAACCAACCACCCACCCAACCAACCAACCCATCCAACCATTTTTCCAAATACTTTTTTTTTCCAATCAACTGACCAACCATTCATTTTTAAACCAATAAACCAACCAACAGTTTTTTTCTAATCAACCAACCCCCCCATCCCACCCACACACCCAACCAACCAACCAACCAAGACACACTCCTGCCAGGTTATCCCACTTTTCTTAGGCCCTTGTTTCATTCCTAGCCCTAAGCTCCATAAGTGAGAACAGGAACGTAGATTGAACGGTAAATGCCGAGCTTAATCGAAAGGTGAAGGTTAACCCAAAGGAGACATATTACTGGAGCTGGCTCATCCATCCATCTGTCAATCTTTCCTCGTTTGTGAACTAGACCCCACGATACGTAAACAACAGTCAAGAGAGCAGTGGCCTCTGCAACCCAATCTCTGAGCACAGCGATCGCTCCTCGACAAACCAATTCCGCATCGAATATCATGTGGATAAAAACAGGACGAGGCAGAACAATCAATGCACCTTTAACATGACTGGCTTATACGAGCACGTCCTATCCAAAACAATAGCTTGATTACTCTGTGACTAGATCAAGGCTTTCGAGTGATAATCCGAGTTTTCCATCACGGCCAGTTTAACAAGCTGTGCATGCCGGGCTAGGGGACTCAATGCGATCCAGGCATGCTTGGCTTTGACCCAGTCACTATAAATAACCCCGTCTCGTCGGACCCCACAGCTGCCTCTAAACACTCGTCGTCCATCATCACCAGCATTACACTAACTCCTGTTTATTGTGGCGGCTCATGATGAGCTTTAGGTTTATGTCAGCTGCTGTCACTGTAAAACAACACGACACTCCATTGTCTCCTTCAAGTACATGGATGGGGGCTCAGCTTTGGTATTACAGCAATTGTTTCTGTATTTGGGACAAAAAATGCTGAAATATTCCTCATAATTGTGTATTTTAAGCAGCGAATAACTTTGATCACAGCTGCAATCTCTAACACTCACGGGAAGCACCGAATCCACTGACGGCATGTTCTGCTGCACGCTTCATTTTAGCAACTGATTTTGTTGAAGGAATCATTGGCGTAATGATAGGAACACTTTCGGAACACAGCCGGTCTGGATCAGAATATCCAGTGATCTGAGAAACTTACTGACTTTACCAAATGGAAAATTGTTCATTTTGATTCCCATGACCTCTTGAACCCATGCATGTATTGATGTATAATCAAATTGTAATTTATAGTATCGGCTGATACTGCTGAAATCTTGAGGCGTGACAAAATTTAACCTATTTTTCCAGAAAATACAAATAACTTTTCTTAAAGAAGCTTGGACAGGATCATCCCTGGGATGCTATTAACTCAGCATTTCAAGCACAGAAAAATAATAATTTTCCAGCTTACTGTGTGAAAAGAGACTTCGCTAACTGGATGCGGTGCAGCCAATGCTTCAAGTTCTCGTCTCATTTTTAAAGCACAGGGATCAGAGCCAAAATGGACTCAGACCGATACGACTAATTTAAAAACACAAAACAGGAAAAATGTATGCATAAAAAGGGATTTAAATATATTCATAAAAAGTATTTCTTTAGAATAGAATCTGAAATTCTTTGTATAGTTAATAAACAAATGTTATGCAAATATTTTTGATAAAGCACTGCATTAAATATTCATGTTACATCGGTGTCTAGATTGTAATGTTTAAGTGTTTTATATAGTTATTCTTGTGTAAAGCAATGTGAATTATGGAAGAGTATAGAACATTCCTTTGCTACTTTCTGTCAAATATTTGAGATCTGTTTCCACTAAAGATGCTACAAAAGCATTCACCATTAAAGCAAAATAAAGACAAAGGACATCCAGGAAAACTTGAAAACTAACAGAAGTTTGTTTGTTTTTATCTTGAGGCTCCCCAATAATCTCAAAGGCGTCGATGTTTTCTTCTGATGCAAATCTCTAATTAACGAAGGCCCAGGTGAGTAAATGTTTGCTTTGTCGACAGCACGGAGCACGGTTTAGTTCGACTGTAGCAGTCTCCTGAAAGATGAAGCTTTGAGGAAGCAAGAAAAACACACGGATATTTGCTTAAGAGGAGCTCCACAAGAGAGTTAAGCACATCTAGGCTTTTCTAAATCAAATACAGCACTGTTTTGTTTTCAGAGTCAAGCAGCGGGTGGAAAGCAAAGGATATCATTTCTTGAGTCTCAGTATCCAGTCTGGAAGTGATTCTAACAGCGATAAGAACTTACACAGAGTGCGATCTGAGAAGCTGGGGAGGAGAAAAAGTTTTTCCTACAAGACAAAGAGAAGAATGCATCGCAAAAAAATCAAAGAGTAATAACTAAAGCTCGTCTCGCGGCTCCATGGTTGAATATCATGCGCCATCAAATCCGTTTTACTGAAGAGTGAGTGTAGATGAGGGTTTGGGATACAGACTTGTGCTCGTAAGTTTAACACAAAAGCTTTTTTCCACTCATCGTTTTTGGTTGATGAAGCACTTTTTAAATCATAATCATAACAGAAACTTCCCAGGTGACCCCGATCAAAAGTTTAGCTCTTAATATTTAGTATTTCCCCCCTTTAACATCAACGACGGCCTGAAGTCTCTTGAGGTAGTTGTTGATGAGGTTCTTTATCTTCTCTGTTGGTTCTTCTTGGAAAAAAGCCTCCAGCTCTTGTAAATTCTTGCATGAACGTCACGTTTGAGTTCTCCCTAGAGTTATTTTCTTCTGTTAATTCTGACCAAAGTTTCCAGTGCCTTTGGAGCTTAAACATCTCCAAAACATCAGTGACCCACCTCCGTGCGTCACAGTGGGGATGGTGCTTCCTTCATTTTGTCATGCACATGTAGATTTTATGGTTGTGGCTAAAAAGTTACATTTTGTTCTCATCACTCAAAATAACTTTGTTCCAGAAGTTTGGAGCTTGGCTCTGAGCTCTTTGGCAGATTGTAAGCAGCTGCTTTGTGGCATTTGTGTAGTGACAGCTTTCTTCTGACAACTCGACCAAGCAACACAAGTGTCTCCTTATTGTTCTCCTTTAAACAGCCGCATTTTTATGTTTTTCTTTACATCTGTTACAATTTTTATTGGTTTCACCAGAATCCCTCACTTTCCACTTCTTCATCAGAGTTTGAAGACTGTTGATCGACTGATTCCCAGTCACTTGGAGATCTTTTTATATCCCTTTCCTGTTTTCTACAGGTAAACCTTTTCCCATAGATCCTTCGATGGCTCTTTTTCTTTCCACATCGCTTAGGACACAGAAATGTCGCCTCATCACCGGATGAAAAAGGAAGATGGTGACCTCCACCAGCCGCTCAAACCCTTCTGTGTCAGTTTTGGTGCTCGTTATCAGACCAAAATCACCAGGGTGTGTAAACTATTGATCAGAGTCATTTGGAAAGTTTCTGTTTTAAAAAGAGTAACTGAGTTGTTGGATAATAAATAACTTCACCAAACCACTACCTGTGAGTGGAGAAAAGGTGTTTTGTGTTTTTGTTGATATTTTCTGAAGAATGGCCAAGAAATGTGTGTGAGCACAACTCCACATCGATGGAAGCACTGTGAGCGCTCGACCGATAGACAGTTGTCAACAAGCTTAACGCTAATCAGTTCAAATGAAGAGCTGTATCTCTGACTCACACGCAGGAATGCTCGGAAGTACACAGAGATGATTGAGTCGACGAGTTCACCACAGACCAAAGTTGATAGAAATGAGGAGGTGGAGTGGGTATGAAACAGGCAATGCATCAGAAAAGCTGTCACCTTCACTAAAGATGGAGAAACGTCTGCATCAAAACACAGAGAAGTGCATTCGGGTGATCTTCTCTTTGAAACCCTAGACATGTCTTAGTCTCAAACCTCCAAAGCCCCAACAGCACAGGAAGTCTGATCGGGGAGTGAGTGTGAGCGAGATGAAGGAATCCTGCAGCTTTTGTTTGCTTGAGAGAGGTGTCAAGATTGAGGACGTGTATAAAACGACTTGACTTTTCAAAAGCCCGTCTTCAGTCAACTTGACAACCGTCGACCTGCTGCGTATTGTCCCTCTTGAAAGAGAAGCAGCAAAGCCGAGCAGTGAGTCTGTGAAAGCCTGTGATGATCAGAGCCACCCTAAACGGATTTTCTTTCACCGTCAACAGTTTACATTTGTCGGGTAAATGTAACTTTATTTCTAAAACTCCAAATATGTTGATGTTGGATTGTGACAGCCAAACTTCATGGCCATACTAGTTATTTGGGTCAAAGAGTTAACCCGTTAGCTTTCCACCTAAATGCCGGTGTCATTAACTGAGTCACAGTCTGCGCTTGTTTGAACCTGTGGTTAGCATTGCCACTCGGCGGGCAGAAGCTGGTAAGATAAAGGGGTCGGTAGGTGATTTGCGTAGAACTAAAGTGCCAGACTGACATGGACCCTGGCACAGTGAGGCTTCCACAGTTCCCCAACCCCCCCAGCTCTTGGAAGAAAGAAGTTCTGCCAGAAGAAAAGGTTTAGAAGCAAATGAAAGGCAGCAAATGTGGTCAGAGGGTAGCAGAGCTGAATCCCAGCAAGTCTTTTTTGTGCTCTGTAGACTTCCAGTTTTGGCAGAACAAAAACAGATATTTGCCAGGTGCTCCCTCCTTCTCTCTCTCTCTCTCTCTCTCTCTCTCTCTCTCTCTCTCTCTCTCTCTCCTTCTCTCTCTCTCTCTGTCCTTCAGTGAGCCAGTCTTTTCAAATGACAGGGAGTGAGAAACAGTTGTGGGCTATTTATTAAACACAGTGGGGCCAGAACGGACCTGTGCTGGGGATAGTTTCAGTCAGGCTGGTTCTGAAAGGAGCAATTTGAAAGCCATCTTCCAGACCAATACCATGTTACACTGTCAGAAAGAATTTACAATGAAGCGGCCCAAGGGCGTAACATCTACTGCATAACTGTACAGAAATCTAGTATTAAAGGGAGAAAATGCAGTGGAAATCCCTCAAAAGCAAGGTGCGTTGCTGTGGAGAAGTGCCATTTTCTGCAGAGATTTGCAGCTTTTTGCAAAGAGTTCAGGAACCGAATCCAAAAGCTGATGATCTTTTAACATATTCAAGATGATTCAACACTAAAGCCACAACAAACAGCAACAAAGTGACCCAAGCTACAGATGTGCATCACATGCAGACACTGGATCTCCTTCTGGTCTTCACTCATCATCAATCAAACAAAGGAATAAACGCAGCTCAGCTACACAGGAGCTAAAAGAAATAAATATCTGTATAGTTACGTGTGTTTCTCTGCAATGAGAAAACGATTAACTCTATATTTGCAACAACGCAGCCCCAAACATTCACAGACACTCCATGCCGGCGGTATTTTGGCTGCATCTCATTCATAACGACCACTTCTGGAGAGAATACTCAGAAGATAGGTGTACCTGGGTCCCAGTGGGGAAAAGTGGGTGAAATTAAGGCTCACCACTGACTTCACAAAACCCAACCTTCCATGTTTTTCCATATTTTTAGCTTCTTAATTTCATACATTTGCCAGAACAGCCTGCTTCAGATTAAAGTTTAGCTCAGAGTTGGTTTCACTGGAAAAAAACCTTGTAAATTACAAAGGGTGAGGCCAGTGCGCTTTACTACAGCTCCAATCACAGAGAACGCCCCTGCCCTTTATAAAGCCCTGATATACGACAGCGTATAAATGCTGAAATCTCCCATCGTATTTGCCTTGAAGGGCATGAGAGCGCAGAGAGAAAAGGGTGAATGTCTTTGACAAAAACAGTAAAGGAAGGCCACACAGGGAATGAAAATGGGTCAGCTGAGACAGAACCAGGAGAAGAGATGAAATGGAAGGATTTCTGCGAGAATTACATGAGCCTTTGCACAGCCTTGGGAAAAAGGACTTGGGTAATTTTTCTGGCAACTGAGGTGAGAATAACCATGAGTGATTTCTGCGCATTACTGTATGCCGTCGTCAGGAGAGCACAGCTGTCACCAGCGATTAAATCTACTTCTGCACAGATGGGTGCGGGTAAAAAAGAGACTCGTTACATTGTGAGCGATGTGAGTGATAGCATGTTCTGTCTGAAGGAGATGAGAGGCGACGAGCATGTTTATGGATATGCCCAGACACCACTGGAAACCATCACTGGGAAACTCAATCCTTTCAGGGTTCTCTTCTCATTCTAAAAGCTATAATCTGACATCCCCACCTAGCCGTCGACTGCAGAGGGAAAGTCCTCTGAAAGTGTTTTTTTCCCGTTCTGATCTCGGCGTAATTATCATTCTCTGAAGGTACAGAAGGAGAGAGCATCTTTCAATCTCTTCTGCAGCGAACGGGAAATATACGCATGCTTTCATGATGCTCTGCAATACATTGATCAATATATAGCCAGACTCTCCCTTTGTCACTTTAAGTATTGATCTGAGTGAAAAACGACAAACGAAAATCAACTTTCTTTACAAACGACGTTCACAACAAGTGCTGTTGCATCTAGAGAGAAAACTGAAAGGTTGAAGCCTAGCAAAAACTATTAAAGGGGTCATTTTTAAACTGATACTGTTCTCCAATACCTCCAATGAAATGGATATAGCTGTAAAAATGCATTTTAGATTTAAATGAATATAACATTTTGCTGACTAATGACATGCTTCACCCAGAGTTCGAAAATGGGTGGGACTTTTTGTTACAAAAAAACCCCTGCATCAACTCAAAAATGTACATCTCCTGAAAATGCTGAAACAACTCTAGAAAACCAACAGGTGGCAGTCGATTCGTGCTTTCTCATTTGTGCAGTTTTTTTCAGCATTGAGTTTGCAAAATCACGGACGCCTTCGTTATCAAAGAGGAAACAAATCAAAGAGTATAATTCAAAACATTCCTCCTTCCTTGCATAAAAAAGGGGATGAAGATCGCTTGAGTCGGCTTATTTACTTGTCATGAAATGAAACAAGTTATTGTATAAACTTAAAGATACAAAACTAATCTGCTCACTGGAAAGAAGAGAAACAAATCGAATGAACAGTTTACCGGATTAAACAATCACAAGGATTTTATCCAAACGCATCCATCAAATTCATCAACCACAACTCAAGATATGTCATTGATTTTGCAGAGGAGCAGTTAGTGGTACATGCTGATTTTGACTTCATATCCCACACTAGAAGAAGCTTGGTGGCGCAGGATAATCAGGAGTAAGGCTGACCATGAACAAAATCCACCAAAGGTTCCAGGAAAAAGGCTCAAATTTTTCAGAGAACCACGAAATTAGGTTCTTTGTTTCCACACAAATCATTCCAACTATGTAACTTGCAACACACTAAGTCCAAATAAAAAGCACATTTGCTTTCTTTCATAAAGAAATGGCTGTTCTTATGCTATGGAGGATAATAGAAATTAGAAATAATAGTCGCACTGTCCATGGATAAATGAATAGTACTCTTGGGATGCGCACACTTCTACTGTTAATGAAGGAACACTTTATGTGTCAGTAAAAACTCTAAATTATACTGATTTACTTATGATCCAATGTTTTTTTCATGTGTCATGGTACCAGACACTCATGAGATCACTATTTCCAGAGATCACTATTTTCTCATATTTTCTACGTGAAACTGTCCAAAATTTAAGCCGACAATTTATATATTTTTCTTGTTTCAAATTTATATTTATGTGAATAAATGATAAAAATTAGGCGTGGCAATATAATCAATGGGCGACATGGAAAACCGTGGCCTTCCAGTTAGAACGTTGCCAGTTTGAGGCTCGCCGGTGACCTTCCAACATTGCTGAGCTTATGTGGGTTTCCTCCAGGTACTCCAGTTTCCCCCGAAACATGATCCCAAAAACATGAGGTTAGGTTAATTGAATAATCTAAAATTTCCCTTTAGATGTGAATGTGTGTGTTCCCATGCAATGTACCCCACCTCAAGCTCGAAGTGAGCTGGAGACCCCCGTGACTGCGAAAGGGAAAATGAATGAATGAATATGATGGATAGCTGTCTGCAATCATCACAGCTAGACTTTTGAGAGGAAAAGCAATGCAGTCAAACCCAAAAATATCTTCATCACATTCTTCGTCATTGTGCCAACAAATAAAATCAAGGGTCATATAGTTTTCTATCGATTTAGTACTGGGTAGATACCAAGTCACAATTTATTCAATATTATCCAGTGGCTTAAATTAATTTTGAAACGTGCCACCGTAGTCATCTGGGCATGGCATTGTGGAATATCAACCTCAATGGAAGTTCATAGAGAGAGCGTTTGGTGTCTGGTGGACATATTTAGCATTGTGAGATGCGGATAATCATGGAAATGTTGTCCGATGATTCCTCACCCTGTTCACTAGCAGGGGCACGTTCATTCTAACCAACTGAAAATCAGCTGAGGAAATCTGCTCAAATATGAGTTTAGACAATAACTAATATTGACATTGTTTTTCTTTAATCCACTATAGTCTGCACTCCAGCGCTCTGTGTGGTGTGAAACGGGACTAAACCCCTCAAACAAATGCTACAATGGATTAATTTCTCCTCAAAGTCTGGACCAAATGAAGCAAACCACAGGCGTGAAAGCACCCCAAGACCCATTGATTACATTCTAGAGGGCAGTTATTCCTTTTTCATTATTCTGTTTGATGTCACTAATGAAGTTTTATCACAGAGTCTCAATCAATTATTCATCTGATCTTTTGCAAACTCCTGTAAAAGTATTTCCTCTGCTAAAAGCCCTTTTGTAATGAATGGACTGCAGTGAAAAGAATAACCTCCATTCCAGATCACAGCTGCACTTCAGCTCAGGCATCAATCAATGTCCCTCATCGTTTGTTTGAGTCTTGAAGCTCGTGGAGCAGCGGTGTCAGGCTGTCATTCTCTTTTAGGACACTCTTCAGGTGACCGGAGCGCTATAACCTGCGATTATAGATGTGCATGGCGTGTGCGATTGGCAGAAAGAAAACTTAGCTGCATGAAGGACACCCCCCCCATCTCTCTCAGGTAATGATGTCTCCACTGACCCCTCTCTTGCAATGTGGCACATTTTACATGCCAGAATACCTCAGTCTTTGTAGAGGTCAACTGTCCAATTACAGTGAGAGTTTCACCCTCTCCCCCTGGACAGCTCCCTCCTGTTTCCTTCTTCTAGTCGTGATGGGAGCGGAATGCAGATGAGCTTATTCAGCCGCTGGGATGTGAGAGTAAATATGACAGACCCGCTCTCAAATAAAAGCACTGCTCTTCTATCAAGCGCAAGTCTGAAGAGTTGACTGGCAGCTGGCTTTTGAAAACTGGTTTGGATCTCATCTAGGTGCACGGCCGGCTATAGCTTTACACGATTAAGTCGCACACATCTGGTCAGTCATTCAGATGACATTGCTCAAGTCAATAACATCATTAAAAATGCATGAGGGTTACAAATGCTGCTGATCACTGCATAAACAATGGTGTATGGGATACACTGTCGATTATTTCACATTTTCCTCAGGTTGTAATTGGTAGAATCAGTAGGTGCACCTCAAGCTATCAAAAGAAATCCAGAAAGCTATGCTTTTTGATCAATTATTTCCATTTCCTTGCATCATCAACCAACTAGACGGAATTCTGGCACTCACTGAAGTTAATTTGTCTTTACTAAGCCTCCACTCATTACACGGATTGATTAAGCTGTTTGAACTTTTACAAAAGACACATCTTCAATCATTCAAACTCAAACATCTCAATGAGCAAAACCTAACAGCTGTAAAGGACACTAGGGACACAATTGCAGAACAGCAAAAGGCAGGGAAGGGCAAAAGGGTAAAAGCAAACAGCTTGGTGAAAAGAAAACAACTGTTGGTGCAATTGTGTAAACGGAAATATTCAAAATGGCTCCCGTATAAGCCAGCAGCAAGCTCTAAAGTTCAAGTAAATGAAATGGAGCATCAATGATGCTGAGAAAGGTAGTGGATCAGATTAGAGCTACCTGGACCGACCTGGCCATCGATGCGAGGAGAGCCGGAAACACAGCCTTAATGACTGTTGTGTAACTACACTGCCTCCTCATGGTAGGAAGATGAAAAAGGTTGTAAAAATTGGAAGAAAGAAAAAGGATCCAACACTTCCTTCCACCATGTTTCTCTAGTCTTGTTGGGCAATGAGGAAACAGAACAGTCACTTATGACCTACGTTGCCTCTGAACCACTCAGGAGGTTGTGGTTATAGTGTCTTCATAAGAGCGGGACCTCCAGTGTTCTGCAGCCCAATGTGAAATGGTTGGGTTGAGAATCCAAATATAAGGTCATAGTGGTATGCTCCTACCTGTCCCAAATGGAGGAATTCATGTATTTTGGGGAGTTCACGTATTTTACAAGTAAAGTGAGAGATTGACAGACGGATTAGTGCAGTTGCTGGAGTGATGCGGTCGATACACCGATCCGTCGTGGTGAAGGAGCTGATCTGCGAGGCAATAACTCGATTTACAGAT
This sequence comes from Danionella cerebrum, assembly GCA_007224835.1. Taxonomy (NCBI): domain Eukaryota; kingdom Metazoa; phylum Chordata; class Actinopteri; order Cypriniformes; family Danionidae; genus Danionella; species Danionella cerebrum. The sequence goes on along the minus strand of SRMA01026644.1, from coordinate 549,069 downwards.
CAACCTACATCCCTACCCTTACCTATGGCCATGTCTGCTTAGACCCCGCCAAGGATAGGTGGTAGCAGAAGAAGATGAGGAAGAGGAAGAAGGAGAAGAATATGAAGAAGAGGAAGAGTGCACTTATAAACAAACCTTGATTGATTGATTCTAGAAATTATAATATAAAAATTATTCTGAACCAGAGGACCGATGGATACACTGTTGCTAGTTCCCCACCAATGAGCACATGAGAGAAAAATGACAGAACTAGAGAAAACTGAAACGGAATGAAGAGTGTGTTGCAGTGAAACAGAATCTTTGAAAGAAAATGAATACAGCTATTAAAATATTAGCATTTTAAACGTAAATAAACATTCAATTAAATTTCATGTCCAGTTCCACTCAAACAAGTCGTTATGTGGCATCTTCAAACGTGCCTCATGTCAGCTCACCAGACTTTGGCACTCAGCAGAAAGAGAAAGCGGATCATCTTACTGGGGTTGGGTGGAAATAGTGTGCAGCTCTTGCAGTGGATGATTTCCTTCACGATGGGGATGTCTTGTGAAACTGCCGTGGGCACAATCCCGAGGCCAGGCATCATGGGGTTCATCGGAGCAATGCCAGTCATCATGCCAAGGCTGGGGTCGAAATCTGAGCCAAAAGAAGGGAAGACACCAGAGTGAACCATTGCCACTTTATTCTGTGTAGAGTTATACTGCAGCATTGAGAGCTAAACATTCCCTCTCACGGATAAATAAACAAATGGGTCTATTAAATATTTAAGAGAGTTTCCGAATGAATGGGTTTTTACCGACTCATTCCCCCAGCTGTTTACTTTGGCCTGTTACTATGCGCAACCGGCCCATCTGTGGGTAAAGGAGGCACACAGGCTTTCATTTACAGGTACAGGTCGGACTCCAGCTGCACGACGGTGAGAGGCTCTTTGAAATGGAAATGATCAAGACCTCGCTCTTCTCTCTGTCCTGCAGCTGTGGAGAGTTTATACGTTTGTCTAAACTAACTTAAGAGCACTTCCCTCACATTTCAAATACCCCCTTTATTTGTAGCCATGCAAGATAAACAAGCTCGGCCTCTGACACAGTGGAAAAAAAAGAAACAAATGCATAATTCTGCACTGGAACAAAACACTAGGCTCATATAACAAGTTAATAACAAATCAATTCGTTTTATTTATAAAGCCCCTTAAAACAAGTGCAGCACACACACCGAAGATCAAATAAAAGCATCTCAATAGTTAATGTAGCACTTGAAAAAAACAATTGTAAAACAAATTAAACATTGCTAGCTAAAGAATAGTGGGTTAAATGAGATACAGATCAATTGAAATGAAATAAAAGTGCAATAAAATTCTCAAAGAAAAGCTAAAGAAAACTGTATTAAAAGCTTGTAATAAGGAATTCCTAATAAAGAACTAGAAAAGAGAGTCGTTTCTTTTAGAGGTTTAGACCTGTAAAAAGATTTGAAAACTTGATCTACAAACAGCATGACTGGTTTGGCACGGGGAGGTCCGACAGATAGTGTGCGATGTTTTAAAACAAACAAAATTATTTTTAAATCAAATCCAAACATACAGGAAGCCACTGAGGAGATTTTGAAACAAAGTCATGGATGTGGATGGAAAATAAGAAACATCTCTAAGATTGTTAGTTAATACCACCGTGCAAATTTATAATGAAAATATATAATGAAACCAAATATAAAGACCACCATGACAGAAAAGAGCACTTTCATGGTGGTCTGCAAGCACTGTGGTCAGAGCGGAGCATGAAGGACCTCAAACAGGCGAGAGCGAGGCTTTTCAAGCAGAAACCCTCATCATTTATAACTGATTTAAACCCATAACAACAATCATCTGATTAAATAAAACTTTGCAGTCATTATTAAACAAAGAAGTGAAATAAATATAGATTCAGTGAGGTCAAGATGTTTTGTGATTTTACAAGTTTTCTCATCACATATAGACCATGGAAGGGTCTAGAATTTTCAGCATAGGAACATTTACAATGACAGACTGAATCTAATCTAAACTCCAGAAATCACATTGTATTTTTTATTTGCAAACAAAAAAGACATTTTCCCCAAACTTTACCAATGGAGAAGATAAAGAACCTAATCAACAACTACCTTAAACGACCTCAGCTGTCATTGATGTTAAGAAAGGAGGGGCGGGGGGTGGGCAAAACATTAGGAGCTTGTGTAAGAGGGTGTGTAAACTTTTGATCATTTGGAAAGTTTCTGTTGTCATTATGATTTTAAAAGTAAACACACTTGTTTCCCGCAGCCACTAACTATGAGTGAAACAAATGCTTTTGTGTTTTCATTCATATTTTCTGCAAAAGAAATCAGAATCATTTTCACTGGTTTTCACTATATTTCACTGGTTTCATAGAGCACCACTGCCACCATCATCACCACATCATGCAGAAGATGAGCGCTGCCTCCGGCCCCATAATACAACCGATGTAAAAGCCTGCGCTGTTACTATTGGGAACGACAGCAGAGTTCCTCGCTGTAACTGAAAGGCCTGGGCTGTGATATCCTGCCTATGCATTGCCACCACTCTGCTAACTATAAATAATCAGCTCCCAGTCACTACCAGTAAATGGTAGTTTGTTGTTGTTTAGCACTGAGCAGCAGGGTTTCTAAATCAGAGGAGACTCGTTCAGCAGACTCACATTAATACAACTCAATATAACACATTAAACTTTGAAATGTTCACTTTCAATCTGTTCTACAACTAGAGGCAAAACCTTACAAATCTGCATATCTAGTGTGACCACGCAGTAGAGATAACGGGGTGGGGGGTACAGAACGAAGAGAGCTCAAGGGTTTTAACGCTCGGTTGAGTATGACTTACATCATTTTCTCCTCATGACTCCTTTATTCACGCTGAGAAGAAGGGAGACTTTTACTCAATTAAATAATAATCAAACATTAGGCTTCCTTCGGGCTAAACAGTTGGGTTTTGACTGCCGGCCAAAACATTGAATGAATTTTGCTCTAAATCAACCAAGAAACTTTAAAATGTTGAAACTAAACTTGAAAAGAATGCAACTGAAACCCTTCAGAGAATCCTTACAGCATTTTACATATAGCACTAAAGCGAAGTTTCAGGAATCAAAATGTACGTTAAACTGCTTTTATTTCAGCCAGTGACAAGGGGCCAAATCTATTTTCTGATACAAGGCAGACTTTATGGTTCCACTATCTTGTTCTACTGGAACTGGTACAGACAGGTTTGGTCTCAACTGCCACATGATTCTGCAGTGGCTTACAACATCCAAAGGACTACCTTCAAAACCTGGTGGTTAATCACCGAGGACTTCAGCCAGGGTAAGTCAATATTTTGGCCTTTCTTATCATCATGGGGAGTTCTTGATTGAAATTTGGACAGCAACCCTTGACAACCCACAAAAACCAACAAATTCATGCAGTTTGGGAACTTCCAAGAAAGTAATAATTAGGGATGTCCCGATCTGCTTTTTTTGAGTATCTTTACAAAGAGCCAATGCAATACTTTCACGCAAACACAAAAGAGTAAGAAGAGCAAAGAAACACATTCAGGTTGTTCCTTATTTCCTTTTTTTAACATGCGCATGGTGCACAATTTGAGCTTCTGTGGGCCGGACCAGAGAGTAAAATAATCCATTGATTACTTGAATTGATTCAAATGAACATTTGGCGAATTTTTGACACCCCTGCAACAGTGGTGCAAAGAACACACAAGTCCTGTTTGGGAGGTAACGGCAGATTGCAATATAACCTAGTGATCAACCCAAATTTCCAATCACACGATCCCTAATTGGGCAACAAATCATGATGCCATGGTATCAAAACGATCAATTCCCGAATATGTAGACATTTCCTCAGGCGAAACAAAATTAATTCTCAGATCAGAATTTTTAAAAAGTTATTCTTTGATGTTTTCAGGTCTGAGAGCTATTTCAAAGCTTTTCCTAGTCCATCACTTCACTATCCTCCACAACTACAGAAGATTTTAAAACCACCGGCAATCTATCCAGGCCAGGACATCCTCAAAGTCATGCAAGACTTGTCTCCATCAGTGTCAAAGAAACAGAAGCTGTCCAACAGAAAGAGACATCTGCCCTAAATCACAAACCAGAAGGGAAGAGGCAGCTGCTCTTGAAATAAAAAAGAAGTACTACAGGTGCAAGACTACAGTCGAAGGCCGTCCATGATCCTGACAAGGACCAATGTGCTCTCTGTGGGAGAGACAAAAATAGGAATTTGGTATGATCCAACCTATGGAATCAAATGGATTCTCTCTCAGGGGTGGAAGGGATAACATTCACAGTGGAGAGTGACAGGAAATTAGGAGAAGAGAGAATGTTGTGAGATGGGAAAGACAACGGGCTCAGGATTCGAACTCGCGTCAGCCCTGTGCAACCGCACATATGCGTCCTGTGGACTACCACTGCACCACGCCGCAGGACTAGGGGATAACATTTTACTTTGTAAAATACTTTTTCAATACGGTCAACCTGGACTTTCTGTTCCCAACAGAGCTACACTCAACACTGTTTGGATACTTCTCACTAACCCCTGAGTCGATTTGCCCCCCAAAAATCGAGGAAACATGGAACTGACTACTGAGATTGGCAGCTTAGATGGAACTCTGCTTGCATGGGTGGGCGCTTGTCTTTATCACCTCCTGGCCAAAATGTCCAGCTCCGAAAACTAAGCAAAACAAAGATGGCACAGAGCTTCTGGGAAAGCAGCAACAAAAAATGTAAAAATGAGCAGCAAGACCACAGATCAAAACTACATTAATCACTGGAAATCTAATAGTAAAAGTACAATATATTTTGGGAGTACTGTGTATTCAGCTGGAGACGTCCCCCCCCCCCCCCCTCCCCCTCAATCTTATACAACTGTGAAGTTTGGTGATGGTGGATTATGGTGTTGTTTATCAGGAACTTGGCTCTTTGCTCCAGTAAAATGAACTCTTAAAGTGTTGGCAAACCAACAAATTTTGGGTGGGTTCCAAACGGTTTGTATGGATTATGTGAGTTTGGTGTGGAAGAACTAAACTTTGGTTAAAGCAGAGCGAAGACTGTGAGCCAGGCCTTAAAGAAGGGTCAACAATCTCATAAACCTGCCCCTGAAGCTAAACTAAGGGGAATTTAGAGGTCACTCATGTGAACCAATGGTGCTACTTCACCAGCAGCATCTTTGCACCGTGTAATTAAATAGACCCAGTCACATAAGCAATGGTTACGGTTCTGGAAAATGAAGCATTACAGTATGTAGCTTTGAAAGGTTTAATCAATTTGGTGGAATTCATTACTATTCGAATCATGTCTGTCTTTATCTTGGTGAAGCAATTGGCAACTGGAACGGTCCCATCTCTCCAAGCAGTTTAGCAGTTTCTGCTTCAGCAGGACAGACGTGGGCCCCTGTTAAGGCCTTTAATGTGCCTCATGGCAGCAGGTGCAGGTCTGCTTGCACTCTGGCACCGAGGTAATAGGCAACGGATGGATGAATTATGGAACCTGTTCTAGGCTGGCTCCCAGCACATTAAGCAGCTTGAGAAATTACAGTCCAGTCCTGCTGGAAAAACAGCCTCTTAAAAAAATCTGCTAGAAAATATATTTCATCTAGATGACAGACGGTCCTCAAAAAACAAATGTTCTTCTGATAAATGAAATGATACTTGTTTAGAAACGGAACCCGTTCAATCAAACGCTGATGGATCACATAGTTTCCCACTGCTGGATGCTCACTTCCTCAGGACCGTGTTCGGAAAAGAGGGGAGGTGTCCTGCAGCAGTGTTGCAGTAGATTATTTACATTTCTTCTCAAACCAAAGCCCAGGAAGGATTTTCCCCAGCCTTAGGAATAATAAATGTGAGGAATTCACTCATGATTTGTGATCTCTACTCTTGGAGAAAATGAAATACTTTTGAAAGTTGAACGAAGCAATATCAAGGGATGTGAAGGTCGACAGAACCCAAGTAAAGAGACAGCAAATAAACAAAAAATAGCCTAGGGTTATAAGGCTGAAATAATGCAAAACAATGACATGGAAAACAAAAAATATTAAACTTTTAAAAAGTTCCAAACAAACTTAAAACAAAGCATGCTTGTGAACCCTAGCATCCAATAAACACCACTATAAAGTGTTGGGAGCGCTGCACCATGTTCAACTTAAGCCCTATTCAGACGACGTCTGTCAGGTCTTGTGCTGATTCAGACGGGACCAAATAAGTTAATGGTTTTAGAGAAAAACAAATCTCTTGATTGGTGTTCAAGACATTCATTTAACATTAGACGTATTACATATCTGTTAACTTATGTCAAATTAAAACCTTAAACTGATATTTCCCAAAATGAGTGAGATCTTTGTAGCAGTTTGTAGCATGCAGTAAAACAAAAACATACAGAACCTGTATAACCATAGTAACACACTTTAAACAAGTGAAAACTGCAGAGCTGGGGAGTAAGATGGAACATTGAATCACTGTTTTTAAGAACAAAACTGATTCTAAACAACAGATGTTGTATTTCTTCACATAAACACATACAGTAAAAAGGCCACTGTGAAAAGCCACCGTGAGTGCATTGTATCAATCCAAATCTTCAACGATACATTTCTTTTTACCACTTGGGCTCTTAACCTTCATTCTCCTGAAATAGCTGAGAGTCAAAACATAGTTGAAACCACTGCAGTGTTAAAAAGTGCTTTCACACTGGACAAGGAGTTTATTGCAGAGAAAGTTGCAGGTTCTGAGATGAAACATGTTCCGATTACATCACACTTTCACAAAAACAGCAATACATTTTATTCATGAGGGAAATTGTGTGGTGCATCGCTTAAAACTCCTCTTAAACCTCTTCTGACCGTTTCCTCTTTGCTCTAATGAGCACCAAAGTGGTGGAGGCCATGATTTCTCTATATTGAACCTTCCAGTAATCATGTCAAAGGAAATCGATCAAATCGACCATCAACTCAAATCACAAACTCAAACAGAGAGATGAGATGTATCCATCAGGCCGCTACACATCACATATTCACTTTGAATGCATACACATGGTCTTCACTGTCTGGATATGAATTTTTTTTTCTTTGAAACTTTACCAATTATCCAGCAGTTTTCCTCTAATTTTGGAATTCAAAATGAAACTATTTCTCAAAAATGCAGGAACAGCTCATGCATGTTTTATAGTGGGATTGCACTGAACAATTTAAATATTGATGCTGACTGGAATGAAGGGCATGTTCGGTATTCAACTAATAGCACACATCGCCGTCAAAACCTTGATTCGCTTTGAGCAACTCCATTAAAAGGCAGCCATCAATCAAAAGTGCAAGAGAGTCCAGAAAAGCATCCTGGCATTTAACAGCGGAGAGCCGCTGGCGACCACTGCCAGGAACGAGGGAGGGGTTCACCACACTCTCCCGCTTCCTCCACAAACGTCCCCCTCAGCGGTAGCTGAAGAATCACACAGTTAGATCCCAGGAGGCATGTTGGCTATTCTCAAATGAGCCATGCAAACCATCTCCCAGGGGAACAAGTCAGCATGTGTTTATGGGAAATCTGCAGCTGAGGATTTGTCATTTCACACAGCACTTGACCTCAGCATTCCCCGGGATTCTGGGGGAGGGAACGGTTTTAACCATCCAAGGTTAGAACAGAGTCAGAACGGCACACTTTTGTCTCTGAAAACCCTCATTTTCAAGGACTTCAGAACAGGTAACACATTTAAGTAAGTGGGGGTATAAGTAAACTGAACACTTGTATGTGTTCAAGGCAAACATAGAACAGATCCACAAATAACAATACCAAACACAACTGTTCACACGGTTAAAAAGATTCCGTAAGAGCCTTTTAGGTTTTCAAAATAACAACATTAAGTGACAGGCAGCAGCACAAAAAAACAAAATTGGTTTGAGGAACCACAAATAAGAGAATTTTAAATATAACTGGTGCAAAACTGTCATACTTCCTGGTCCCAGTCAGTAGACCTTCTGCCGCATTTGGAGTTTGGAAATCATTTTTAAAGTTCCTTGCACTGTATAGTAATACTATGTGTGCTGGGAAATAAGAGTGTTCTAAAAGTTTATGAAAAACAAAACAAACAGAGAAAAACTAATAATTCATGAGGACTCATTCTCAATTTAAGTGGAGGTGCGTCTACCAGCTCCTGGGTCTTCTAATAGCCACTCAAGCTACAGATGAATCTGTGGTGACTCAGCTGGAACTTTAGATTTGGTCAATACCCTTCTACAATTGCACAGCAACAGAACTTCTGTAAATAGATGTGTCTTTAAGAGAAGAGAGCTGATTACACAGGCTTTAGGCCCTGATTCGAGGGCTTCTGGCCTCGGATTCTAGATTTAGAAATCAAAAAATACTTAAAACTTTTTCAAAACACTTCACTAAACTTTTTTTTTTCCTTTGAATGAAACCAGTCTACACTGAAATCCTACTCCAGGGCTCTTCATCTGGAGAGTTTTGTTATCTGGACCTGTATTGTCTGTGGACCTGAATGGGGGGTCGACCCATACGAGAAGGGAGTAGAGATCTTGAGTACTTTAGCAGGGCCAAAGAGAATAATTCTGGATTATCCTTGATTAATTAAAAAAAGCTAATTCTTTACATAAGCTAGGCATGCTAATAAACAATAGACTCATCCACCTTAAGATGAAGCTACAGCTCGAGTATCATCAGCACCTAGTAACATTTTTCTCAAACCTTATGAATACATTTAACAGGGCTGGACTTAAAATAGAGCCTTGTGGAACCTACAACGAAGAATGAGAACCAAGTTCTATAGAAAAAAATAATTATGCATGAGATAAGAAATGAATCGGTCCAATGCCAACATCCGGTTACCAAAGAAGTGTTTGAGGTTCCGGAGTCGTGAACAATCATGTCAAAGGCTGCTGCTGAAAGATCAAGAAGCGAATATAAATCAAGCTCCCATCTTCAACTGCTATATTTTTTACTGGCACTAGATTTCTTGTAGCTCCACCTACTGGTTCATTGAGAAATAAGTTTTATTTATTGAGGGCAAAGACTTCCAATGTAAACAGCATATATACAACATATAAAACAAGTCTCATTTATAAATGGATTTTTCAAGCGGAGGGAATAGTGTTATTAATGCTTGTTATTATCCACCAATAAGTGTGTCAGTATGTGGAGTAGGCATCTGCGGAACCATATGATAATCACTGATGACAGGCATTAAATGACACATTAACTCTAGGAGAAAGTACTGTATTGTACTGGATTGACTATAAACTTTCATCCAATGCTTTTGGACATCACTACATTAGTAACTTAAACTCTGACAGTAAATCATCTGAGACGTCTCCTGCTCAGATTTTGAAAAATAGCCCTCTCATCTCAGCAGCAAAGGACAGTGATTCCCCCGTGACTGCTGCAGGCTGCTGACTGACAACTTTAAAAACCCGAGCTGCAGGTTGCATTTCAAACACCCCATAAATTGACAGGTCAAGTCAGGAATCTGAGACTAAAACATAGCTTTTCTGGAGAAGCATTTAGTGAGAAAGAAGCAAGCACTAATTTGAGCATCACGTCTTCATTATTCCACATTGACAACAATCACATGAGAAGGCTGTCATGGGTCAGAACATGCTCCTGATTGTGTGCATATTAAAAAGCTTATAACCCTGATCATAAGAGACACGGCTGAATAACATTTAACGCGGATGTGTTCAGCTAATGGGTTCCATTATTCTGCTCTTAAGAGCAGAGCTAAATGCCTTGGAACTAATGTAAAAAAAATGTAGTAAATAAACAAACAAGTCAACATTTCTCTGAAAAAACATTTCTAATCGAGCTATTGACATGAAATTTTCACCAGATGTCGGCATCAACCCAAGTAATGCACACATAGAAAGAGATCCAAACATTTATGTCCATAGATGAAGTTATGTGTAATTAAGTGAAATGGCACAGGGAAAAAGTATTGAACACGCGTACTGAAATTTATTTAATACTTAAATAAGTATAAAACCTTTGTTGGTGATTACAGCCTCAAGACGCCTCCTGTTTGGAGAAACCAGTCGAATACATTGCTCAGGTGTGATTTTGGCCCATTCATCCACACAAACTGCCTTCAAGAATGTCAAAGTGCCTTCATATTAGAAATATGTTTTTTGAGAGAAATGTTGACGTGTTCAATACTTATATATAATACGTGTTCCATAAATTTACTTTACCACTGCAGCTTTGCACTTTTGTCTGACCTCACAACCAGAAAAATCTAATCAAAATGATTATTAATCTGACGTGTAATGCAGCAATTAATAGCTGCTAATGACCATAATGGTCGGAGGTTGGTTGAAACCCAGCCATGAACAGAAACAAAAACAGGGTTAAGGTTGATCTTGTCATGGTAAGATTGAGCAACAAGACACAATGTAGTTATTCTGCAGCAACAAGGACCCTTCCACAAAAAGAATTCTAAAAGGGTTGTAGAAAATGTAAAGAATGGACAGAATCGGGAAATGTCGAGAATCGTAAATGCAGAGGTCAGCCAAGGGATCTTGTGCAGCAGACAAGACACATCAAGCTAATCCCCCTTCAAAAATGCGTCCAGCAGTGAGCTCCATGAGCTTGTAACTGGTGGAAAAAAGGAACACCCAACAACTGTCTATAGGAGTCTGATGAGAAGTGGTCTTTGAGGAAGAGTGGCTGTAGCAGAAGGCAGTTTGTTCACTCAAGAGTTCCAACGTCTGCAGGCGGTTCCTTGGGGCAGCATTTCTGCAATCTCTGAGTTCTCGATGCTGAGAAATACAGGGAGACCCTCCTCCATCACGCAACACCATATATTCAGTGCATCTGAATTTAATCCATTTACTAAAGAAAAAAGTTTGGATGAGGATTTGCATTCCACAGTCATTCAGTGTGGCTCAATCACCAAAGGGTTGTTGGCTTTGGTCTGGATCAGATGAACCAAATCAACACAGTGAAACCATCCTCAGTAGCTGCATTTCCATCCTACTATTTTAATTTTGCATAAATGTTGAAAATTCTGCTAAATTCTGCTAATATGATAAACTTTTATCCAATTAGAAAAAATGTGCATAAAGTATGATGAAAATGCATTTACTGAATAAATCCCAGCATGCACATAAAAAAAAAAGTCATGTGAACTTAAGTGATGCCAAATGTCTCCCCTGTATTCTGTATTTGGCGCATGTCGCTAGTTTATTCAGCGTAATGGCTGTGATTTCCTGTTGGAACTGGGTCTTTGTGGGGTGCCATTAATAGACTAATGAGTTCATTGCGTAACAAGAAGTCTGCAATGAAACATCAAAATGGTTCAGGATCATCACCACTGTCTTAACCGGCTGCATTCCCAAAGAGAGGTCTCCCGCCTCCAAAAGCAAGATCACATGACGGCGTATTTATTGCTCTTCGTCTATGTGTTCTATGAATGCAAGAAAGTTATTAGATATAAAGGGCCTTGTCCAAATGGAGCAGCTCCAATTTTTCTTTTGACATTTGGCGCCAGTTTATCTGTGAATGGTGATTTTATTCTCTTGGACTCGTTGGATGTAAACAGTGCTTTATTTGCAAATACTTTATCCGATATTCCAGTTTTGCAAATAAATTGAATTTGAATCTTTGGATGAAAACAAGGCTGGTGACTGCTTTGAAAGTGAGACTCATGTACTTGCACAAACATATTTGCTAACTATAATACAGACAGAGATAGGGTTTCAGAAAATATCAAATGACTCTTTTGATCTCACATTTAGATCAAATCTAAATTTTTAAGATTTGAGTGATGGAAGAACCAGAGCTCGGGGGGGAGTCTGTCCCAATTATCCGTCTATCCTGATGATATTGATCATAATATGAGCTGCCCATGAATCCCGTGGAACAGTGTGAGTATAATGTATCACAGACCAGAAGCATGTTCCTGCTCGAGGAGAGTGGAATGTGGAGCGGAATAAAAAATACGCTGCGGTTAAAGCCTGTGGACCCCCCTGAAGTGCTATAGCACACATCTCTGTGATGCACTCGGAGAAGTATTATTTATCTAGATGAATGGAGAGTCAAGAACAGACACACTTTTGGGTTCAGAAAAGTCCACCAGAGACGAGCAGACGAAAACTGCTGCGGAGGGCGCAGAGTGCGAGGGAGAAGCCAAGCTTCAACAGCAGACACAAAGGAAAAGGTTTACCCAGGCACAGGAGACGCGTGTATGCAAATTCTTGAGAAGTGAGCTAAGATAAAGAATGAGCGAGAGCATAAACGACGCCGCTGTGAACAGTCAACAGAAGTGGGGGAGGTTTCGGGTTGTTAAGTCGGCTGTAACACAATCCGTCAACATCGTTAGGAGTCGAGAGACATCTCACTAGAGCCCAGCCGTACTGGAATACCTCCTCTCCATGCATCAATCCTAAACCGTGCAGCTCAATACTGGTACTGAGTGCAGCAATGAGAGGACTGGAGCTATTCCTCCAAACGAGCACAGCGGGTCAGAGCGCTGAATAATTGATCACAGTGCAGCCAAGAAAAAACAAGAAGTCCAGTAAGGGTTTTTCCAAAGAAGAGTGTAGTTCCAAGGCCTTGTGAATATTCACGAGGATCCCCAGCCCCCAAACACAAGAGCAAGTGAAAAAGAACAGATCTGTTGATGGTGATTTTAATCCATAACTAATGGAGAAATTTGTATAAGCTGATCGCGTTGCAAGTCCCCTCTGTTTTCACATGCAGTCAATTTGTGCCTCCAGAGGGAGCTCTTGCAAGAAGCACAAGAGTGAGACAGGCCTGTGAACATGTACTGCATAGAGGAAGTCACAAGTTTGAGTCAATCTGTGATTCTTTGGAGTACAACATATAATTTGAAGCTCGAGTTGAGAGTGAATGGTACGTTAAAGCAGTGTTCAGTGGGAGGTATGGATGAACAGCAGTTATCGAGTCATTAGGATGCATGCGTGATTAGGATGATGCCTCGAGGCGAGTGTGAAAGGGATTTGGTTCATATTTGTTGAAAAAAAATATGGAAATATATTTTCTTTCAATTTAAATTAATTTGGTGCCGCTTTTATTCAGGTGCTATATTCAGTCCAACCTATACTTTTTATTTGCATTAAAAAATGTAAACCATGGCAACATGGAAAAAAACTCACTTTTAAAACTTCGTACAGCTCCAGATCGTTCAGGTTGTCTATTTGAGGTCTTAAAAAAGACCCTGGACCCTGAAGAGCTTCTTACGGAGCCACAATTTAGTCACTGGCTCTGTGTTTGGAGTAATTTCCATGCTGGAAGACCAGGCACGACCCATCTTCTGTTCTCTTATTGAGGTGAGAAGGTCGTTGCTCAAAATCTCCATCCATCCTCTTTCTCCGTTCCATAAAAAGCACATAAATTTGGTATACTAAACAAATCTATATTGATTTTATGACCTTCTCCCAAGCCTGGTCTGGCTCATATAGATTGCAAAGGCAAGACTTTATGATTTATAATCTGTGTTGTGCTATTTTACTGATGGTAAGCATCGAGTTTAAGGCATCTTGTTTGGTTCCTGGCGGATACCTCACTTTCCCAAAATTCTCCACATTGAGAGATATTGCAGGAAACCCCAGTCTGATGAAGATTGCCCCTTGAATTTCTTGCATTTCATAATTTCAACAGTTGTCTCCTATTGTTGTCCAGCCTTTGCATGTTTCCAATTTTGTCCCTGGTGTTCGCAGACAGCTCTTTGTTCTTGCCTGTAGTTGAGAGGGGATTGAGTGTCAACAGCAAACAGTTTGTCTTTAATAATTCTGGATTGAATGCACTTCGGAGTTCTTCTAATTGGTGATCAATTACTTCTTCCATGCAACAAAACCAAAATTGATTGGTCAGAAACCATACAACTTGCTTTAAGTTTATGTTTTATGCTTCAGGTTCAGAGTTTAGCTGTTTCTCAGATGAAATGAAAGATCTCTGTGCTATAAATGAGGGCTCTGCATGTTGAATAAAACTCTTTCTCCGCCTGCTCTGGATTGATGAGGCTGTTCTGTGTCATGTTCAGAAACATATGACTCCACAAAATACGCAGAGGCAGCAACATCCAAAAAGGGGGTACGGTTTGCATCTGGTTTTAGTTTCAGAGCCCGTTAGCAAGTCGAGGCAACAGCTGTTCCCTCCGTGTGATTAATGAGGTAGGATTCAAGGCAGACAGTACCGTCTCTTCTCTCCTCCTCCTATTCAAATACAAACTGCGCCATGGCCCTCTCAACATAGCGGGTCGTAAAAACATCATGCAGCGCTTGCTTCTCAGTATTGTATCAGCATGAATCAAAGCCTGTGTACAGTAGTGTTCGTTTCCTTTTAGCATCAAGAGTCAATGTCAATCGAACCAGGAAAACAAGAAGTCGTGAAATATCTTGCAAAAGCGACCTGCTGTGATGTCCTGACTTGAAGGCCGTCTCCAAGAGAAGGCTCCCAGAATTCCCGGCGGCTAGATTGATTAGAATAAAAGACCCAGAACCCCGGTGGAATGAGCTCCTGGGAGCATGGACACATTAACCGCACTAAAAGCCGCTTGATTCCAGCTCATTGCGTGGCTCACAGATCAAGGCGCTACAGTCTTTGTGACATAAAACAGCCATCAGCATTTCTCTCCTTCAAACGGCGGTCTATAAACCGCTCAGCAAACCCCGTAAATTGCTCTTGGACAGTGTGACTGGAAGACCGGGATGTTCCACGTAAACAGTGCAAATGAAATCTGAGTGCAGGTTCCTAAAGCATCCCCCCAGCTCACTTAATATGAAGCATGTGCTTATGGAACATCAGCACATATAACTGAAGCAAATCTAACCCTGAATTCCACAGAAAATTGATTTCTTAAACACAGAACAAGACAATTATTTGATAATGAATGCATCGAATTGAACAATTCAATGTCGGATTGAAATCCCTCTTTGTTCTGATTCCCTTGGAATGAAACATATATATGGAGTTTTCGACTCGGCACTCACCTTTTGCATCAAAACAAATAAGTGCAAAATAGAGACGACTTCTGAAACGAATTCTGTGGATGTGTTGATTTAAGTGATTCATGCTCAGCATCCGTGAAGATGAACATCCCCTTTTCCATCCAGCCGGCAGAATGCTACCAGTCCTTTACAATATGCAGCTTTTGCAGCGACCGGCTCCGCTCGACGGCATGCACGTTCTGTAACCTTTAGCTGTACTTTCCGTTTCCAATCTTACTTTTCTAAATTTCAAAAGTGGCTTGATGAATTTAAAAGAATCTTGATGATTTAGCATCAAAGGAGCCCCCTAATAAAACCCAGATTGAACCCTGAAAATAGTCAGATGTTAATCCAGTTAAACTTGATATAATGGTATTTTACAAGTAGACTCCAGTCGTCAGGGATTCTGTGTGTCCAAAAAAATGCCTACAATCAAGATGAATCCCTCAAATCCACCCCAATGGTGTCCTCTGTTGTTAGATCAACACTTCACAAACTCTGACTCTCCATGATTGCTTCCCACCTTCTTGGACTCTTGGACTCTCTTGTGCTCATAGCTGTGCCTCTTCTGGGCTTCCATCAACAATATTTTTGTGGATACTCTCCTCTTACTTACCTGCAACTCCCGTAATCATCTCTGAATACATCTACTCCCAACTAAAAGTATGTAACATCTTTGCAAAACTGTTGCTTAGGCCTTCTTTTAGAATGATGAGATTTCACACTTTGCTGTAGTGTAAACAAAGCAAATAGCAAAGCGACGCCTCACCTGGCATGATTGGTTGGCCAGTTAAGCTAATGGGGGCCATTCCCAGGTTGTTCATGGCTGTCGCCCAAGCGTTTGGATCTGAAATGGGCATCGATAAAGAGTTGGAGTCCATGGTGATGTTCCGGAGCCCCTCTGTAAACGAAAGAGATAAGTCTGGATTAATATTTGGAACTCTGTGGTTACCTGCAAACTTAAGTAAACGTATTAGGAGCCCGATTATTTTCCATCTGCAAGCACCGTGTGAAATGGGGTGAAATAAACAATCCTGGTTAAATCTAACAGAAGGTGGGGCAGAGAGCCTATGGAACTGACTGATACACAAGGAGAATGATTCAAGGGTTCTCCTGTGAACCTCGATTTGCATTGGGGAGCTTTGAGGCTTACATTACCGAGAGAACACAGTGAGGACTATCCATGACGTTTTTTTTAATTAGTAAAATAGAAAATATATGTTGGTTATATTACAACAATGATATGATGGGGGATGAGGTTAATTACTGTGATTTTCCATTTTGAACATGACATGAATTCCCAAGAGAGGCTCAGATCTTCTCTTCCTCATAACAAATAGCTCTTTTGGTTTGGCTGAGGACACGGTTTGTCCAGCAAACCCTCCGTGCTCGTCTCTTGAGTTATTATGTGCTCTCTGAAGCATTCTTTTCTTCCTCCACTGAAAGAGCTTTTAATGAGTTCCTGTGTCTGAGCAGACAAATATCAGATCCTCGGCGAGTACACAAGATCTACGGCTCTTCAATGAACCGTAAACTTTAATGTCTGTCTTTTTAAGGCATTGCGTTCTCTTTAAACACTCGCACTGTGAGAAGTGTTTGTTCTGGATAAAGCTTTTGAAATACTCTATAGGAATTATTTTTAAAAATCAGTACTTTGGCAGAGAGGGGTTGGTGTTTGAGGAGAAGGAAATGGATTTGGAGCGAAAGCTGTTTAAGTGGGAAGAGAAATTGCCTGTCGCTCCAGTTTGCTCACACCACTCCCACCGATACAGATGACTGAACAACTGTTTCCTCAGGAACTCTGCGCTCTGATTGGATGAACGGCTCTAAAGGAGTCATCCGAGAGATTGGCTCGAAAGCACGACGTTCATTGAGTCGGTTTTCTGCCATTCCTCAAATAAATTGGGGAAATTTCACTTTATAAGATTGAACGAGCCCTTAATAGAATTTCCTGCTGCATGCTTTGCTCTGTTACGAGTTTCAGTTCCCTCTTCACATGTTTTGTTTGATTTGTCATTTTATTACAGCCATTATTACCTGGGCTGTTTTTCTGGAGGTGAACAAATAGAAATTAATTATCTGCAACAAAGCCGCACATGGATCCATGTAAGCGCTCAAGGTTGCCATGGAGACCATTCATTTCATATCGCAAGTACACGAGCAACTCAGAGCACCATTTACAGAGTTGTTGACACATAATTATGCTAATTTAGACATGACATTGTGTTATTCAAATGTTAAAAGATTCAGTAAACCCTTGAGAGGCAATTTGTCTCTAGATGAGAAAATTAAACATTAAGTCACACTGGGCTTTTTTGTTTTTTTACTTAAAACCCTCATTGAAATCCCTCAATAAAACATGAAAACCTGCAGTTTTCCATTGATTTTCACATAATGCTCTAATCACATTTTCTCAATAACGTGCAAATGATATTCTCTGTGTGTCTGCCACCCATTCACATGCTTTCTCTCCGGCAGAGAAGTCACTCAGGCATTCGAGATGAAAACTTCCTCAGCTCCTTTTCTATTTCAGTATAGTGAGCCCCAACCAGAAGCCTACAAGGACACTGGTAAAATGGTAAACCCTTGGTAAACTGAAACAAACGACTTAAAACGAGTTCAAATCTGACTACATCAAGATCCATTTCTGCTGGTGGGGTGAGCAAATGTGACTAAGGACCTTGTTGATACTCAATGCTGATTGGTCAAAAAACTTAACAAATTCTCTTGAAACAAGGAGTTTAATGACAAGCAGTCAAAATAAATATCAGAAAAACCTTTATTTAATCTAACGAGAGCTTTACAGATGGACTGGTGCAGCTTCTGCAGTAATGAGGTCAGGAACATGACAGAAGGAATGAGATCGTGGTTACAGGAGCTTAAAACGAGTTTCCTCCGGAGGGTGGCTATGTACTCTATTAGAGATAGGGTGAGGAGCTCAGTCATTCAGGAGGAGCTTGGAGTAGAGTCGCTGCCAGCTGAAGTGGCTCAGGCATTTGTGTCTGATGCTTCCTGGACGTCACCCTGGGAAGGTGTTCCGGGCATGTCCATGTGGGAAGAGGCCCCTAGGACATGCTAGGCACAAGGT
Organism: Danionella cerebrum; assembly: GCA_007224835.1. Taxonomy (NCBI): domain Eukaryota; kingdom Metazoa; phylum Chordata; class Actinopteri; order Cypriniformes; family Danionidae; genus Danionella; species Danionella cerebrum. The sequence goes on along the minus strand of SRMA01026644.1, from coordinate 531,008 downwards.
TTCAATATGAACTGCTAGAAGGTGTCTGGGGAGAGGCATCAGGGCATTGCTGCTTAGGCCCCTCCTCCCACAACCATTTACAGGGAGGGTTCTCTTTATTCAAGGGAGGCAAGTCCAGGAGAGAGGCATCTAGCTGTAGAAGAGAGCAGCAGCTGTCTGTGCTCAAGTGAAGTCACACACACATCCTGTCAAAGGAGAACGAGGGAGGGCCGGGGATCGGGTCTTCTCTCTGATGCAGCATCGACTACAAGCCTGCTGCATGCTGTCGGTATTAAACCATGCCAGTAATTACATCCAAATGAATCACATTTAATTTGCAGTATTAAATGTTTCCAGGCCTATGATGTCACAAGTAATATTTCCTGGGTTGGTGTGAAATCGCAGAAAAAGAAAATGTGTGCAGTCTATTGGTTTACATTGTGTTAGTCTTAGGACGGGGGTTGAAGGGTGTTGATACAGGGGAGCAAAATGAACACACCGAACAACAGGAGAAAACAAGGAGAAAATAACAAAATTACTTTTTCTGTAAACTTGAGCACTTTTAACATTGCTGTAAATGGGGATCTGCTCTTTCTGACGCCAGCCGATGCAGTTTCAATCACTTTCTATTATCCTTCCGGAAGGGAAAGTGGGAGGCTGCCGCATGCTTTGAACCGAGTAAGAAAGACGAGCCAGCTTGTTATAATGTGGCTAGCATTACTGGGAGAGTGGATTCAAATTAACTCCTGCCGTGGGTCAAGTAATAACCCAGGAGCCTTTCCAGCCCGATGTTCACAAACATGAAAGCAGCAAGGTCTTTCCCAGCAAAACGACGGCTGTTGTGATCCCGTGTCTTCGTGTTTACACCAGTGATTTAGTTTCTCAGTCTCTCTTCAGGCCAGATTAACAGAATAATTAGTTTTGGGTTTCGGCTCAGTGCCAGAGACATCTCCCTGACTGCTGCATATTTATCTCCAGAAATGCATTCGGCAGAGAAAGAGAGGTAGAGAGAGAGAGAAGAGTGTTAGTGAGTGAACGAGAGAGAGTAAGTGAGAAAGAGAGAGAGAGAAAGAGAGAGTGAGAGAGCGAGGGTGAGAGTGTAATTGAGAGAGTAAGGGAGAGAGACAGAGAATTGGAGGGAGTGAGAGAACAAGATAGAGAGTGAGAAAGATTGTGAGAGGGGAGTGAGAGAAAGATAGTGTGAGTGAGTGACGTTGAGAGTGTGACAGAGTGAGGGAAGAGAAAGAGAGTGAGAGAAAGATAGAGTGTGATTAAGAGTGTGAGACTGAGAGAATGTGTGAGTGAGTGAGTGAGTGTGAGAGTGAACGAAAGAAAGAGTGAGCACAAAAGAGTGTGAGAGAGAGAGACTATGATTGAGTGTTTGTGTGCATGACAAAGATAGGGAGGGAGATAGGAGAAAGAGTGAGAGTAAGAGAATGAGAGTAAAAGAATAAGAGAGTGAAAGAAACAGGAAGTGAGAGGAGAAAGAATGAGAACGAGAAAGAAAAAAAAAGAGAGAGAGAGAGACTGTGCGAGAGTGAGGTTGAGATGTATAGAGAGAGAGAGAGAGGTTTCAGTCTGGCACCTCCATGAGCTTCCACACCTGAGGACTGAGGCAGACATCAATACGGACAAATCATTACCAGACATTTCACCTCTCTCTCAAGAGAGGCGCTCGTGCGTGCAAAGCAGCGTGTTACAACTTCCATCGTCATACACCAAATTGACTGCTGTGAATTCCATAAATGTAAGTGTTGAAAAGCAGGTAATGGAGAAACACAGAAGCCCCAGGAAATCATGCGCTGTCATTCGATCCGAGCAAAACAAAAGCTTTTTGTTCTGAAGCAGCACATTATGCTCGAGCGACTCTGATTGTAACTTTGATCAGGGAGTTATTGAAGCCGAAACGACTCGCAGCCCGTCACTGACGGAGCACTTCCACATCACACGTCGACCTGTCAGGAAAAGCCTCTGGTCAGATGCCCTTTGGAGACTTGAGCATCAGCGTGATTTAATTAGCTTGTTTCATTTGCTAATTAAATAAGTAACAGATGACTACACTCACAACGAGGTGGAATAAATTAAACGTATACACTCTAAAGTTGAGAAAACTCAACATTTCAAGGCAACCTACAGCGTTAGATGAAAGAAAGGCCAGAAGCAAACCTAGAATTTTTTTTTTAAATTCAGAAAACAGAATGGTAACAAGGGGCTGCAAAGTAAACAAAAGTTATCTGAATAAATTAGTTAGTTGGCATAGAAAGCAGACATAAACTTTGTATTGTTTTTAAATGACTTTAAAAGTTAAAAAACACAATTTTGAGGGAACCTCCTGCAAAGGATTTCAGTTTTGAAAATTATCTGTTACTATTTTCTCACTGTTAGATAAAAAAAAAAAAAACACTGGCCAACTATTCAAAGGTGCCAACTAAGATTCTTTTATCATCAGATACAGTGTTTCCCCTAGGATCATGGCCTTGGGTGGGGGTGTTATGGGTGGAGCGGCAAAACACTCTCACAAACACTTAATAGTGTTTATATGTTTCTTTTAATTGCAGTATACCAATATATTATAATGTCTGAACAATTACTGTAGAATAACTAAACAACTGTACACTGAACTAAACACTAAACATCAGATTTATTTTAATATGTTAATTATTCACAAAGTGTGCAGCTTTTGTCACTGCAGTGCATCTTTCTGGGCTTCTGAAAGAACATTTCCAGAGCATCTTGGTATGGATAGTCTGAAACTTCTGGCCCATTTATTGAGATCCGCATGCAGGCTGCAAGATGGCCCCCTTGCAGCCTATTGCGAATGTCTGTTTTGACCTGTAAATACATTAACTGTTAGGCTTTAAAAGTGATAACTGATAGTAACAACAGTAAAAATCAACTTAACATAGTGACAGTTTAAAGCAGGAAATGCCATTGTATAACTAACTAGCTAGCTATTAATTAAGCAATTCATTTATCAATTCGTTCATTCATGCATGTGTGTATTTACTTACTTACCAAGATCAGTCTTGTACAGCCAGGGGGAGTATTTCGCCTCTGACAGCCAAGCTGGGTCAAAACCTGTCGTTCTGTGGTGGCTAGACTTTTGCTGCTTGTCAGGGGCAAGACATGCAGCACTTGGGCTCTTTTCTGTACTTTGATTCGGAGAAGGAAAGCTACACCGGCTGCTGCTCGCAGCAGAACACGTGCTGTCATTGTCACCACCTTGGGAGCGTTTAAAAAACGCGGATATTTTTGCCTGCTGCGATATACTCTCCGACGCGCGGTCTCTGTCCGCTGATGGGTGTGTGTGTGTGCGCGCATCGGGGCGGAACTCCGCCGTGCGCGACACGGAGGACAATTGTAAACGCGCAAACGTTGAGACAGAAATTACATGCCATCGTATAAATAACATAATGCTATTTAGTTTAATAAAAGAAAAAAGCAAAGACCTGTTATATATAAATTACTTCTGTCGTTATTCGACGAAAATAAAATAAAATTAACTTGACCTTCAAGGGGGTCGGGGGGTGCCGTTGGGGGGGCGGGACGCCCCCCTAATATAATGGTAAGGGAAACACTGAGATATATTTGTACGCCTTGCAGCTCAATGGAACGTCTCTGGAAAGCAAAAAAAGCTGCTGGACCAAAACATTTTATCCTTCAAAAGTTCAAAATAAATAAACGTAACAACTTAATTTTTTTATGAAATCATAGTTGGCTCCCTAGCAACCAAGCTGTTTACCCTAGCAACAAAACTTTACTTCAGCTTTGGTAAACGATAGAGAGATGGGGGTTGGTTTACGTCAGTCGTTGTGACATTGTCAACATTTAAACATTTTTTTAGATGGCACTAGTACCCAACATCTAAGATTGTGTGGAAACTTTAGCCGTTTCACTTGAATTTTATTATTTCACAAATCACCGGGGAACATTTAGCCAACGTAAGTACAAATAGAAGTGGAAAAAAAAGAAGAAAAATAATTCAGAAACATTGTCTTTTCTAAAATACTGTAAAAACATTGTGAGATTAATTAAGTTATTGGATTCATTTAATTCTAATGAATGCGACGAAAACCTCTTCTAAATACTTAAAAGTGGAATTTATGAAAATAAGCAAAGATCTAAATGAACGCATGCATTACTCATGCAATCAGAAATCAGAAATGCATCTAAGTGAAGCTTCAATGGTGCGGCTCGACACAGTGAGAACCAGATGAAAGCAGCAGCACTTGCACACGGGGGTCAGCCGTCGTGATAAGCTGCTCTGAATCTCACATGAGCCGCTCAAACACACTCATCATCTCGAGCTCTCTGTGGAAGCCAGCGCTCGCCATCGAATCACACACTATTTTCGTTTAAAAACTAGCTTTGTAGCATTTGAACTTAAACAACTTAAAGATGGTAGAAATAAGTGGCGATCAGACTTCAGCTCTGCTCGGAGGCGTGATTCATCATGTCTTCCAAAAGCAATTACAGGTGCAGCGGAGCTCATCTCCATCTCTCAAGTTATATTCCTCGCCACTAAACGGCGGCAGCCCAATGAGACTGAACTCCATTTTTGCTAAATTAACAGCAAGTCATTAGCTGTTCATTGTTTGATCTGGAATTGTTATGGTACAGCTGAAACAACCTTTTCCTTGTACCACAGCTTTCACATAAAGATAAGTGCTTCCAGCTCGGGTCTGGGGCCGGACCTAATTAAAAACACACTTTCATTTCTTTGTAAAGTAAGTTACAAGAGAGGGACATTCACTCAATTCACTTACGCTACGGTAGAGAGATAATGGTTTAGAAATGCTCCGACACATTTAAGAAACTTAAATATTATACCAACATTAGGTTTATTTCATCTGTATCAGCTGTATTAGTAAAACAGGATGTGTAATGGCATTTCACAATGTCTTTGAGTTATTTTGGGGTGGTTTAAACAAGCGAACAGTGGACTAACTGCTATACTTTTTCTCAAAATTGAATCCTTAGACTCAAGGGAATAGGAGGTTGCATCACACTTCTTCCACTTCACACATAACAGAGACCCTGAAACATTCCTGAATTTTAATTCTTCTTACAATGAATCAAAGTGATTTTGAATCAAATCGCTCTGGAATCAAATCGGTCCATAATAAAAGAATTTCGCTTTAAATCGAATCTCTTTGGAATTGAATCAGTCTATAATAAAATGACATAGTTTTTTAATAGAATCACTTATAAATCGAATCGGTCTATAATAAAAGGATAACGATTTTTTAATTGAATGGTAACCTGTATTTCTAGATGCAAACCGAATCGTTTGAACACTATTCAAGATGTGCAGCCATACCACAGACCAAACCAGTTGGTCAATTATTTACTTTATAGCACACATACAGTAAAGTGTTACTTGTAAAACCTAAAATACTGTGACACCTTTTCTTTTTGATTGCACTTAAATCTAGCTCTCAGACTACACTTGATTCTGAAAGAGGGTTAAAAGTGCTACATTTTAGCATTTATTTCGCTTCTAGCTTTCCCAAGGGATGTGCCTTTATTCCTGCGCCGTCCATTGGCTGACTTTTCGAAGAGGATTGGGGCAGTGAAGTTGAAATGTTCTTTCATAGTGAATATATCTGCATTCAAAGCTAATGCTATTAATTCAGAAAGCTAATGTGTTCATCTGCAGAGATGGAAAAACATGTTTTCTTTTTACTGCTTTGAATCAGAAATGATGTTAATGCTTCGTCAGTTATCAAATTAGTGGGGTGGGTAATGAGTTGAGAGATGTCTGATTAATTATCATTCTGTTTGCAGACTTTAGTTTGCAGTATTTCCCCCTTAATTGATAAAACCAACATGATTTACAGAGCTTCATTGTTCCAGAGGAAAGGCTAAGCTGTCTCACCGGAGAACCCTCAAATGCACAACATTCACACAAAACTGAGCAACTCCCCTTTCAAAGAATCCAGGAGGCTCAAGTATGAAATAAAGTCTGAGTCAAATATTGAATTAAAGTCTGCATGAATATTGAATAAAAGACTGCAGTCAAATTTTTAACTAAAACAAAACAAAACACTGGCCATTGGCTCACAGAGGTTTCTATGCTGTAGTGGATTCTAAACGCCTGCAAAAAATGGGGCCGTCTTATATCGGTGTGCTTTTATCAATCCACACTCGCATGCCATCTCTGTGATCGAGCCGTTAGTTTTCGTGCTGGGGTGGAAGCTCTGGAACTTGCTTCTGCTAGTCCATTACCAGAAAAATGTACCTTTTTATAGGCAGCGGCAGGATGCCAGCATTGCTAACGGTTACATTATATCTCTGTATTTGTATCTTTATGCTGTATCTAGTAATCACGACATGTGGTTTATTTTATTCCTTTTCAAGTAATTTATGTAAAATTCTAAAGAATGACCAGTGCATTTATAAATGATAATGGATTAAAAAATGAATCAATTCAGGACTCTGTCACACATCAGCCTCCATCTATGTGTAGCACTTCCTTCCGACGCGAGAACCCACAGGAAAAATTATCATGAGAAACTTCAGAATCTTTGCAAAATACTACAAGCCAGAGGCGAATCGTACGAAGATTTCATTCACAATGGTAGGGGATTGGAGGAGGACGAATGGTGGGCCAATCATTGGTGGTGATCGCACCAAGTATGCAATGCCATGGAAATCCACAAAATATCAACGATTTCAACCATCTATTTTTTTTACCATTCCAGATTGCACACTTTGCTAGTAGCATCTATACAGAGCAATGTATTCTACCCGTTGTGTGGTGGTGTGGTGCTATACAACTAAAGCTTGGCTTTATGTGTATAAAACAAACGGATTTCATGTGAAAAACAGTCCATAAGTTTATTCCAGCTTTTACAATTTTCCTTGAATCCTATTATAGTGAATAGTGAATTCTATTTCCAAAACTCAACTCACAGATGAACTTGCTGCTGTTCCAAATAATGAACCAGTGGAACCAAGACCGCATTGAAATAATTCTCAAATAATTATAACTTTCCCAAGAAGTATCGCAAAGACAATGGCAGAACTTCATTTAAATCTAGAGAGCAGAGGATGGAGTTTGGAACGCCTCATCGTTAAATTGACATGTCAGAAATTCATCTTAATGACTTTGCCTCACGTGAAGCTGCACCTGTCACGAGGTACAGGAGGCCTCATCCTCCTGAGCTCTAGTGACATAAGTCAACACACCTCAGACGCTTCTAATTAAAGAACCTACTTTGTGTCTTGACATAAGAAATCTTCTGTCAGTCTGATAACTGATGTAATGTGCATCAGATGACGGAAACCAAAAGCAATTCCCCCCCCCCCCCCCCCCACCCCCGCTAAGGTCGTAATTCGATCACATTTGAAAATATACTAGAGCTCCGCTTTCTGATTGGCTGAGATTTGCATATTTTAGTGGGAATAGCGTTTGGTGAGTGAGTGAAACTAAACAAACCTTCAAGGATGGAAAAAATTAAGGTATATCACAGAGTATTGCATAAAAAGTAGACATGCTAAAGGAGAGATAACTTAAGACAAAATAATGAATACTACAACAAAAATAAACATTTTTGAACGCATTCATTGCTTGCAGCATCTTTCACTCCTGCCTCAAACTTTTGCACTCTACTGAATATCATGAGTATAATGTTTTTTTTTTTTGTATTGACATTTTGTTCCATACCCAGGTGATTCATTTGCATTTATTTTTTTCTAATTTTCTTATTCAGGCTTCATTTATTTGTTCTCCCCTTCCATTCATTTATATTCCCCTTAACCCATGGTGCTGCAGGACCCCAAACCGAACATCAAAAGTTGATGCAGAGAACATTCAGCGTGCTTTTACAAATCTATAGTCAAAGTCTGAAATAAGAAGTGCTGTATTATAAATCAGTCTATCGGTGATGTCATTTGAGAAGCTGCAGTGTGTGACCCAGAAGTTCTCCAGGGAAAGCAGGTCTATAGACTTCCTGCTGCAGCACTTGCCCTTCTGCCCACTGATGCACATCTGTAGCCCGCCGCAGCAGGAGAGCTCGATTCAGAGCATCCCTGCGCTGTTCATATTTCTCCTCACAGCTCTCTCTTGGGAAATACCCACAAATATGCTGATGTCAGCCTCGAAAGCTTCCAACTGAACCTCAGCATGTGAGCGAGGCTGCATTTAATAAAACACAAACATTTAATCTGAAAGAAGGAATTGAGATGGTAAGGATTGAGAAACTTGGGAGATGGACTTCAGCTTTCGAGAATCACACACGGTCAAATCATTAGTTTGGATTGGTTTAGTGTTTATGTGACGGGTTAAAGTTAGTACTGTGCATGAAACATTTACACTCACTGGCCACTTTATTAGGTACAGATGTCCAACTGCTCATTAATGCAAATTTCTAATCAGCAGCTCAATGCATTTGGGCATGTAGACATGGTGAAGAGGATCTGTTTCACTTTAATGTGGAATATGGAAGAAAGGTGATTTGAACGTGGCATAATGGTTCCTGCCAGACGAGCTGGTCTGAGTACTTCAGACACTGCTGAACTACTGGCGACCATTCATTCCGCCTCAGCAGAATTACACACCAGAAGATTGTTTTCTGATGGTCTAATGAGCTTAAATTTCTGCTGCGGAATTCGGATGGTAGAGTCAGAATTTTGCACCAACCAGCAGCCGGACCCATTCATACCAGGCAGGATTGAACCATACTTTCATGTCGAAAGTATGGTTCAATCCTGTCTGGTATGAATGGGTCCGGCTGCTGGTGGTGGTGTAATGGTGTGGGGGGGTAATTTCTTGGCTCATTTTGGACCCATTAGTACCGACTGTGTTGCCACAGTCTCCCTGAGTATTGTTGCTGACTGTCTCCATCCCTTTATGACCACAGTGTTCTTATCTTCTGATGCTACTTCCAGCAGGAGAGCGCTCCATCTCAGACTGGTTCCTTGAACATATCGATGTGTTCACTGTAATCAAATGTCCTCCGCAGTCACCTGATCTCAATCCAGTAGAGCACCTTTGGGATGTGGTGGAACGGGAGAAGCGCATTATGGGTGTGCAGCCTATGAATCTGGAGAACCTGAGTGATGCTTTCATGTCGATACGGAGTAAACTCTCTGAGTAATGTTTCCAGAACCTTGTGGAATCAAGTGTATGTAGAGTACAAGTTGGTTTCACCAAGAACATAAGGTGTATGCAATTGATTGACTAAGACTGGAAGATCGGTAGTTGATTGATAAGTCTGAACTGAACAACAGGAAGTCGATGAGGAACTAGCATCGAGCTACTCATCAGTTATTTCTCCCCTTTTTTAATGTTTCCACTTTTTCGAATGTGGAATGATGCTTCAAATTAAAGGCTTCTTAAAAATCTAATTGCGGATTAGTGAAGGGTGTGGCATGAATCGAATATCATATATTTATACACTTTCATCAACAGAAAAAGGTGGACAGTGAGGAGAAATGCAGGAGGATGAATTTTAAAAACAAAATGAGCCTGTGGAAAATCTGAATGAAATTAAATAGATGAAAAACACACGGACGGAAGAAATAGGATGCAAAAATACCTCTTCACAGAGTGTGCTGCAAGGAAAGAATAATGAGAACCTGAAAAAAGAACTGCTATTATTGTGAAAGATTGAAAGACTTGGTTTGAAAGGAAGACAACAGAGGAAAATAGTGTAGCTTCTGAAAAGCAGCAGGATAAAAAGTCCAACTCTTTCATCTTTTAATGATGACAAATGATGAGTAAAGGTCACCTCTGAAAGCGAATCGTCTGGTTACCTGAAATCAACAGCTATCGATCACAGCAGCCACTACGGCTCATTTTAACAGAGAAACTCTGGCCGCTCATTTCTGGAAGCTACACATAAAAACACTAGGAGAAAAAAAACGATGGGGCTATAAAAGCAAACTAACATGATTTTAGCTTTTAAAACAACCACAATATAATTATAACACTATCAAAGGTATGTTTCTTAAACATGAGCTGTTTGTGACATCACAAATCCTAGGATCCCGCCCACTACACCTTGACCTTTTCTTTTGAACACGATGTTACATATTCCATTATTCCCACTGCGAATATGACAGGCTATTATGATGTCTGCTAAATATCACATCAAAGGAGGGAAAGAGTTGTTTTGCAATAGCTTTAAAAAAAATAATCAAAAGCCTTATTATTTAAAGGCTTTTCCACAATCAGTTCTGAATTTCAACAATGATTCTGGCTTTTCAACCTGAATCATTGCAGGATGTTACACATTTAAAGTAAAAGCTTATGAAGGATTACGCTTGATTTAAATATTTATATTAACATACAAGACCCTAAAAAGCCTCTTGCCCCATTGACCTTGAAGTCGGAGGACCTTGTTAGTCATGCAGCCCCTAAACCTGGGAATGATCTCCATGACTCTTTCAGAAACTTTCAAAGTGAAATGTAGACCTTTTCATGCTTTCCCATCCTGAGGTCTCTGTTTTTTTGATGCATTTTGTTTTGTTTTCTATGTGGTGTCCTTGAGTGTATAGAAAGGCACCTAAAATAAAATGTATTATTATTATTATTATTATTATTATTATTATTATTATTACAGTTAATTTAAAGCCTGTTTCTTTTTCTTTTGAATTATTGGATAATTTGATTAGACTTGATTTTTCAACTTTTATAAAACAATTCTAATCTGTAGGCATTTATTAAGTTATTGTCAGTTTAAATGCATTCATGGGAAATCTTAAAAAAGGAGAAATCTGTGAAAGTGATCAATAATTAGAGGAAATTATAAATGGACTAGCTGCAGTTATGGTTTAGGTTTAACAGTGAAATCAAAACGGTTTCACTGTACCGTGTGATGGAAACGCTTTATGGCAAGTAATGTTTTAAAAAGTATTACATGTGGTTAAAAATATGTGTGAATTAAAAAAAAGGTTTTAATGTGCATCCATTTAATATACATTACCAGGTTTGTTTTAATGTTTTGAAAAGTATCAAATGTGGCTTTAAAAATTGTAACGGTAAATAGCACAAATAGCAAATAGCAAATTTGAAAATGAAAAGTCACAGCACTACCCACTGCACCACCATGCCGCCCTTATTAATACCTTATTTATTCAATTTTAAACTCCGGTAATGGCCCATGACAGGTCAGGTTTTACCGTCTGCCATTGCAAGATAAATAGCAAATTTTTCTTTTGAATAAAAGGCATGACGCAAACACAAGAAACATGACATATCTTGTCTTGCCGTAAAGCGTTTTCATCGCGACATCACCATGTTGGGAAACCGTGAAGTTTTGCAAATCGAGAACTGACACCCCCTATTTCCGCTGTGTTTTTATTTGCCTTCATGTTGGGGCCACAGTAGGCCTATTTGATTTGCAGAAGTATTTAGAGAAAATAAATCGTATCGAAGAAGAAAGCAAAACTTCCTCTACATCATTTCCTTCACTTCCTGTAGATTTTTATCCATGCTTTGCAGAAGAAGAGGATGAGTATGTTTCCTGCTTCATTGCAAACAAACTGCAACCACTGTTTAGAAATGTACTGAAAAATGTCCGTTTGGGGTTCTTAGTGCGAACTGTGCCTCATTTGCCCCGATACAGTTCGAATCAGGCAATTCATGGCCTGTTTGTGCTCCACAAGAGGGAGAAATGGATAGTTTTGGAGTAAACAAGAGTTTGACAGACCCTTACAGTTAGGTCATCTTTCTCCAGCAGCGAGGCCATGTTTAGGATTAAATTGGGGTGAGATGGAAGGGTGTTTCTGTGCTGAGATGAATGTTGCAGTTAGTTGCTTTCAAGACAGAAAATCTATGCTGGTATTTGAAGATTCTTTAGCCTTTAGCCGAGCTCTAAGCTTGCTACAAATATCAAGAAATGAGGTTTGCACCCAAAAATGTGTACGCTGAAATCTGAGCCAGAGAAAGGTGGTAAAGGTAAGAACATCTACGTTCAGGGACTAGATTATTTTATTAACTGATCCTCAGAACGTAGCATTCGCTCTCTTATAGCTTCCACCATTGAGATCTCATCAAGAAAAGCCAATTATGAAATAAAGGAGACGAGAAGAGCTAAGGAAATGTCAGCAACTCTATAACCTCCAACTCATCTTATCTGCCCTCTAGAGTCCATCAAAGAAGCACCAGAAACCTCCCTATGAAAACTAGGAATCAAATTAGAGCAATTAGCGACAAAACCGCTGTGCACTGATTTATTAAACAAGAGGATGATATAATATTTATAAGACAGAGATTAATAAATGATAACATGGGGCCTTGAGCCGCTGTTTGGCCCATTGCATCACAGCCTTTTACAGGATTAGAGGAAGATGACATTCTTTCATTCCCCATCAGACAGCCGCAATGAGGGAGGTCTCTTCATGATATCTGTCCATCAGAGCCGCATTCAACGAGGACCAACCCGTTCCAAGAGCTAGACGCGGTGACAAACACTCATTACCATGAGCTAATGGTCTTCCAGAAGGGAAAGGGATCTCTGAAGTCAAGATGCAGAAAGCACAGGTTGAATTTGAATGACAAGCCGCACCACTGAGAGCCATCAAGCATGTGCCTTGCAATGATTAGGCCATTTGACGCAGAGATCGGTCAAGCGGCTGTCAGAGGCAATGGGCTCAGACCTAGTTCTGCCACATCACTTCACATTAGGTGTGACGGAGACGCGACACAACCCCGACTGACATTCTGCGCTCTCCAGACACTCAACAGCTCGCAGAGATTACTGCATGGAGCATTCCTGAGTGAACTCAAGAGCTGGGCTTTTTCCATTTGGAAAAATAGAGCCAAGCGCGGATGGTGCAGGAACCATGTGACGAGGCTGCCAGACAGAGACTCTGATTCTTTAAAGGTGGTAGATAGGAAGATGATTGACACGTCTAGGATCACGCATCCATCTCCTTCGGGCATAATGTGTTTTTAAGTTAAAGTCTTTGAGCAACTCACTGACAGAATCGTATCCAACGGAAGCTCAAATCTCACGACTATGAACAGGGTTTCTGTGTGTTATCAAAGATTGTTTGTCTGATGTGTTTCCAGGGGATCCAGATAATTATCCCATTAGATCATGGGCATATAAACAAAAGCAGCTCATTCCATCTTTGACTCGTTTTGAGCCAACCACCACCATCCTCCACTCCGTATATTGTTAAAGTAATGGAAACCAACCCTGTGTCAAATTGGTTGCTCAGAGACATCATATAACAGGAGTGTCAAACTCTCTTCAGCTTGCGGGACCCGACAAATCACATCGAATAATCATTGATTACCTTAATTGATTCATTCATTAATAGATCTTATTACTCCTATTAATTGTTTTTTTTTATGCAAAGAAAAAGATTCTGAAAGTTTAACATTCTGATTAAAATTTGTGGTAAACTTGCTTTCATAATGTTGTACAACTTGAATGTAAATACCATACAATACAAATGATGCATAAACATTGTGAGAATTTCTGAGATTTGCATGTGTTGAACATTATTTAAGACGAAAATGAGAAGGTGAAAATAGTCTTTATTGTTTAACGACAAACAGAAAAACAGAAACGTCCCTCAGTGGTGAAAAACTAGAGCCCAACAAATGGTTGAAGATAACAACACAAAACAACGCCAGAATCAACAAATTATGGGACTAGAACTGCCAAACGGAACTAAACTTTTCACACATTTCATTAAGTTCTTGGCTGTAGCTTGCCCCCGTCGTGAACTGGCATCCTAGGTATCTTTTCTAAAATCGAAGGTGGAGGTCCAGTTGTTTCATTTATGTTAAACAGTCTAATCACTTTCCAAATCACATCTCTCTAGTTTTTAACAAAAACACACAATGTAAGATGCTTTTTCAGTTTTACACCTGAATGATTAAGTGATAAATGAGTCAGAGTCCGGAAACAATTTAGAGATTTCTTCATTTGCACTTTAGGACCCGGAGCACCTCTGCTCTTACTGTTAGCTCTGATCCGAAAGCACAACCAAAACCTAAAATCGTGCATCCAATCACAAACCCCAGCACCGCTTCAGCAGGCACTTGTTCCACAAATATTATATATTTTTAATAAAAGTGACAAGAGAACATTTGTTTCGAGAAGCATGATGTTTACATCCCTTACGTGACACGTGCATCCCTTCGGAGACAGGTTGAAGGTTGAATAACAGACTTCTGCGAGGCGGGAAAGAAAAGCAAATTGTGGCACTCGAATGCCTCAGGGAATGAGCAGGCGTAAAGGTTGGAATGCTAAAGGAGATGCTGTCACGCTACTGCTATGGCAACATACGGCTCGGAGAGAAGCGCTGTGATTTTTAATGGTGGTAGACTCACTGTACCTTTTCTTAGATTGCTACTTAAGACTTTGCTGACTAAAATAAACAACTTGGGGGCAATAAGTGTCAGATGCTGATTCATATCATCATGGTATTATTGTGGGGGCAAATATTGATCTCTGGAAAATGGAAATAGATTGTACCCGCACACCCGTACACAGGGAATGAGAAATTCACTGATGCACGGTATTCAAAAATAATATCAATTTCATTTCAGTCTTAAAAAAAACCCAAAAAACTCTAATTAATCTATTTTGCTGATTCAAATCAGATGCGCAAGTCAGTGTCTCCCTAACAACACCGCAACAGACTCAAGGAAACCACCCACACCAGGAACTAGTGAAGAGAGGGACTGGATTATTGCATCATCCTCAGCTAAAACCACAATGCTGATGGACAATCGTCTCCATCCATCCGATATCAATTCTAACAGCTCATCCATCCATCTGATCTTATCCATCCATCCACAGTTCTAACAGTCCATCCATCCATCCATCCATCCAATCTCAAATCTTGTAGTCCATCTATCCATCAGATCTCAATTGTGGCAGTCCATCCAGTGAGCCATCCAACATCCATCTATCCACACTATATCCATCCATGCATCCTTTCATCACTGGAGATCCTGAATACCTGAATAACTGCAGTGAACCGCATCTGTTTGTTTTCTATCCCCCATGGGTACATTTATCTATCTCTCCATCTATTTACTCATAAAGCAAAGCCACCAAATCCTTGTTAGTATTCATCAATTTGAATAACCGCTGTAAACATCGCTGTTGCATCAATTACTGTTAACTTTTCATTAAAGCCTAGAGAAGATGAATGCAACCCAAATAAAGGAGTGTATCATTTGGGAGTCGGTATAATATATCGATGTTCCAGCCTGAAACCAAACAAACAGTGTATACAATGGACAGCAATTTGCATGACAATGTTCCCAGCACTCTCAGCAGCCAGCAGTTTTGGCAGAATTACAAAACATAGAATAATCACATACGCACACGAGCCCCATTAAAAACACTCATGCTGTTTCATGTAGGTTCAGAAAGAGCTGGTAGATTGCTAGGGTGAAAGAAATATGAGCCACGAGGAGGTATGGCTTTAAAGAAAAGACCTAGACAGATCCAAAGAAGACAAAGCTTCCGAGGCGATAGTTGGAGGATAGGGGGAGAAAACTGCAACTAATAATGTGTTGATACCCTGTCTGGGCACCAACATCACCTCCAGTGACATGAATCATTAAACGAAGGCCTGGAAATAGCATCACAAGTTGAGAAGGTCAGCGAGAGTGTCTGTCTATCTACATTCACACCGCTTCCCTCTGGCGGGGTCTGTGCCCCAATGCAGAGAATGGGCACAATCATTGATAAAGACCATGCATCTGGCTGAAGGTGAACCGCGGTGCAATTGCCAATTAAAACTAACGAGAGCTGGTGTGTGACACATTTGTCATCATCATCTGATAGAATGAGCAAGAGAAGAGGTATAATGGTATAATCATGGCTATGTAAACCATCCCCTTGGGAAACGACCAAGAGATCGCGTCCTTAGCACACAAACATAACTGTGTTCACCAGACCCAGACATCCTGTTGTCACACTATACTCCATTGATCTCAGCCCCAACACAACAATCCAACCTAATCCTCAGATATCATGCCTCTTCAGGTGCCAGTGTTCCTCTTTTTTTCCAGTGGTATATTTTCTCGTTCTGGAAGCAAAATAAAAACACCCAAAATATTGGGGCCTCGTGTATTAACCCGATGTTTCTCAGCAGGGTGAAACTTTGCATCAAAAATTGGATGAAACGAGCCTTCTGATTGTTCGAAAGGACTTCAGGGCTGTAATCATCTGCCACTTTTGAAACAAGCACGTGTGGAACATATTTTTTCCGAGAGACAAAAATAAAAAAAAAGACCTTAGTCTGGATTTAAACATGGCTGTAATTTTATATAGAATGTGCACTTTCACTTCAACAGATTCCTGCTAAACCAATAACTTCTACAAAATGAAATGATGAAAAAAAAAACATGCCAGCTTTACAATATGTGATCGTGATCATAAAAAAGCTAATATGACACCAAGTTTTGTGAATTTCGTTAAATATCAGGTCAAAACTTAACACTTATAATTATTATATAAAATGCAAAACATAGGCAGAGCAAAGAAGTGAAATAAATTTCACTTAGTTGATTTGTCTGGAATCATCCTAAAACTTGAGACTCAATGCTAGAGAGAGTGGTGGGCGTGTAGTTGGTGAGCGGGTCTTATCACAATATACAAACACTAGGGATTCAATGATCCCCAGCTCACAGTTTGGTACGTATCTCGGCGTTTAGCCACAATTTTCATTTTAGTTCATCTCTGGCTGTGAGTGCCACACTCCTCTAACTTTAGCACTTGCTGATTGAAGCAGTTCATTGATATTTACTCGCAGATGTGCGTTTCGTTCCTTGACATCTGCTTTTTCACACGTGAAACTAATAATAACACATACAGGAGTTGAGGAACAAATGAGGAAACGAAAAACCAGTTTGGTTAATCAAATTTAACATTCGACTTGATGATAAATGCCAGGAAACAGGCTGTACATTTATGAAGAGCATCGTTATGTACTCGGGGTCAGAAGGGGTTAAATAGCGGAGCCGTCCAGGGCACAGTTAAACGAATGCTACAATAAAAACACAGTGATGCAAGCCGAGCGTCTGCCAGACACACAGCGATAACAAGATGTTTAAGCAGCACGTGTTAGCACAAGCTTTGTAATTCCAAACCCATAACAATCACAGTTCTGGATGAGAGTCTGTTCGCCAGCTGCACCAAACGTTTATTTAATGCATGCTCCGAGGCCCTGAGCTAAGCGCTGATGAGATGACGACTTGTGTCTGGATGTGGATTGATGGCGGATGCAAATAGAAAAATCCCTCGCTAGGCAAGCGATAGAGAACACATTACAGCTGAGCGCGGCGTTTCCCCAACACCGTTACCACCGATAAGAAAAGACATGTTTGAGAAAAGATAATACTTCTGTCAGATGCAAAGTAGAGAATTGTCTTGATTGTTTTGTTTCTATAGAGGCCTCCTTTTCTGAATGATACGTCCCTATTGTGTAAAAAAGCTGTCATGAGTAAATACATTCTGTGAATAAATATATTCTTCAGGTGTGAGACAGCTGATGTCAGCTTATTATTTACTTAGTTTTTTCTTTTCTACTTTTACAAAGCATACATTAATATTAATATAATTCAAATTAAATTGAAAAAATCCAGTGAAATGACAGTGGTGTCACTGGAAATCCACATCAATAGATTCTTCAGCCGTGACACTTGAATCCAGTCCTCACAGGAACATGTAGCGGATCTATAATAAAGCCAGTAGGTCGGTTAATCAGCTCCAGTAAAAGCCCAATTGATGACTGCTCAGCGGTCACACAGGTGGATATATCTTCAGATTGAAACGCTCACTGAAGACCAGGGATGGCATGTGTGTGCAATCAATAGTTTTCTTCCAAATGCCATTTCCAATTAGACTTAACAGATGCTCTTAGCTGGGCGACATGTCCTAGAAAAATTCCCTAATTTACAATTTAAATCGATTTTTTCCTTTTATACTTAAAATCAATCTGCAGATAACAAAGAAAAAATGTTCAAATGATACATTTTGGTCTAATTTATTTTTTATTATTAACCACAAAATAAAATGTGCACAGTAATTTTAATAATGAGTGGTAATAATAATAATATTATTTATAAAGAATGGTCAGAAATCACCCGCAAACCTCCAACTGGCAACCTTCTAAATGAAAAGCCACAGCGCTACCCACTGCACCACCATGCCGCCCTTATTAATACCTTGTTTATTCAATTTTAAACTCCGGTAAAGGCCCATGACAGGTCAGGTTTTACCGTCTGCCATTGCAATTGCTGACTTTTTTTAACTGATTTCTTTGCAGACTCTTAATAATAGTTCCACCTTGAATGGCATGAGCAGCTGGGAGCAGTTTCTTATTCACATTTTTGAACTGGATCTGGAAAATTTCAGAAGCTGGATTCACATTGTCCCTTAAAGAGCATTTCCTCATCTGCGTGATGCACGTCCACAGAGACAAAGACGTCTAAAAGATCTCTCTGGAGCTGTTTGCTGGGAGATTTGTCTTTTCTTTGTTTTCTCTTTGTGGCACTAAAAAAGTGCGGCTTTAAAGGTTTGTGTGGAACAACAACCCAAGCCCACTTCTGGAAACGGAAAAAAGTGGAAAAGTGTTTTTGAGTAAAAAAAAACAGCTCATGACCCCTTTTAATTAAGTTTAACCTGTATTTGAAATGACTTCTAATGTGTGTTTATTTCTTTACACGCTGTACTACTACTGTATTAAACAGTGTGATATTTTGTGTATTTTGTGACAATGTGTAAACACCTGTAATTTGATTCAGAAAATATTAAAATAAATATATAACATAAAATAAAAACATTCATAGTATAGTACAGCTTTACTCACTATTTAAAGCACAAAACGGTGGCAAGCAGCAGGGTATGAAGAGCTTGGAAGACCACTGAGACATTCTCGGCGGAAGCAGAAATGGATGTCAAGTGGACGAATCAAAACCACTTAAATCCTCTACACGCACCAAAGGCATTCGTTCTTAGCAAACAGACGAAGGAATGGCTCCCACCATGGATCAAAGCAGCAACGGCACCAATTCCTCATTACTGTAAGTTATACTTAGTGGCTTTTATAGCTCTAGCACGCCACAAGAACATAAGAGGGAGAAGAAACTGGGAAGATGCAAAGTATCTAAACAGGAGACGTTTCAGTTTAATATTCTAAAGATTAAAATAGGTACAGCGTTATTGAAATGCTGTTATTAACAGTTACGCACCGGAATTCTTTCTTTAGCTAAAAGTAGACGTGAATGCCACCTGTCAGATCATCGTTGTTAGAATTCAAGAATAAAATCTTGGTCTTTGAAAGCTTTTTGTGATCTTTCAACAAATTATAGAAGAGCTGTCATATGAATCAACTTGGCTGTGGTTAAGTGTAAAAAGTTCAAAAGAGGCAAAGGAAAAATCTTTGAATGTGTTCAGGGCGACACTCCATTGAACAGGGAAAGAAAAGGATTTAGCTCAGTCAGCCATTCTTTGTAGCCATCCTCAGATCACATACTTTCGAAGAAATCAAGATGGGTTATCCTGCCTCATGAGATGACTTCAATCTGAGAATCGAAGAACTCAAGAGTGAAGCCAGAACGAGATAGGAGTCTCATTAAAGTAAAACTGATGAAACCATCTGAAATGGGGAGACAAGGAAGACCAGGATGATTTAAAGACATCCGTTTTCAGCTACTGTAAAAAAAACAACATACAGCGCAGGTCTTTAAGAATATTATTGGACGAGAGTGAGGTATTTACATGAATAAAGTTTGTCTAAAGGGGAACATCCTATTTCATTTGTTCATAAGTGGATACGATTATTTAGTGTATTTATGAAAAATCTAGAGAAATAAATGCAATTCTAAAAACAATCCAACAACCTGATCTTGCCAAGAAAACTGTGCTCACAAGTTTACATACACTGACAAATATTCAGATTTCTTGGCCATTTTTAATAAAATATGAATAATATCGCTCCTAGTTAAGCCATTTATTGTCAAACAACTGTGTTCACCATTTTTTAACTCATAATGACAACAGAAACTTTCCAAATGACTCCGATCAAAAGTTTATAAACTCTAGTGATTTTGACCAGATAAAATGCACATTTTAGACCCTTTCCTCTATCATCCAGTAACGCACTGTAAAAAATAGTAAACACGGTCGTTTGACAGTAAATGGCTTCACCCAACCACAAAGTAAAAAAAAAAAAACGTGTTACCATTCAGATTTTCTGAGAAATAGCACAGCAGGTAAATTAACGCATGATTTTTTTTTTAATGTTAGAGTCGGGGTAACCCTAAACTTAACCCAGGGATCTTGAAGGTTTCTTCAAACTCTTTATAAAGTCCTTCACAATCGCTATTTCACAGTCTTCATTCTAAGAAGTGCATAATGAGCACCTACTGCATTACTCCCAGCACACCTCAGCACACAAAGGTAAACTGCGATTGATATTTCAGATCTCTGAGGTAAACTGACACAAGCTCCCCACATCTCATCATGCAGATGCAAGCCTTCACAACAGAGACGGCTGAGAGTTGAGTCCCAATCACCGCAGGGAGGGATTCCTTCAAACACAATCTTTCCATCACGTCCCAATCACACGTTCCATAAACAAGCAAACTCTCGCGCACGCAGGCGCAATGACAGAGACGCCTGGGATCACTAGCGATGCTCCCTGCGGGAGAGCAGTTTGAGGGTGAGGGTGTGAGCCTCAAGAAGGAGACTGATTGATTGAAGTGCCATCAGTATGTGGCACAGCTCGGGCGCCTCAGCATTTAGCTCGTTCATCAGCCAGCAGTCATCCTAACGTTCACGAGGTCACCCCATGCGCTTCCTTCTGTAGAATGCTCTTTTATTTCTATTAGTTAGAGATGAAAACATTACATTTAAAAATTCATGTAATATATTTTATGCCTACTAGAGCTTCATTATAAAACAAAACACATTTTTTGGTTTATAATGAAAAGTGAATTAAAAAAGTGCAACCAAAGTTTCACCTACACAGTGAACACCATTCAAAAATGGACCTTCGTTCATCTGGACCTGCCTAACTTTGAGAGTATGTGCTGTGGGTACGAATGTGCAGGCTAGCCGTCTTGCTCAAATGCGTCAGGGGAAGACCTCTTTTATAAACAATAAAAGGCTAATTTATTTGCAAATAAAGCTCAAATCATTTCAAGCAAATCATTATTATATAAAATGGAACACTTCAAATGTTCCAATATTTTATTTGGATGATTGTCTCGTTTTTATATTTTCCTGAGGATTATTCCCAGGATAATTCCAAGACCAATTACGAGAAACCAATAGCCCATATTTGGCAGCTAGCAACAAGTTAAGATCAGTAATCCAATTAAAGCAGATTCATATCAATTTTTGGAACTTACAATTAATTTTATTACAAAAAAATCTACAATTCTTTTGCAACTGACAGGAACCAAAAAGTTTTTTTCAGTATTTTGCAAAAGCAGTAATTTCAAAATGATTTTAAGAGTTCAGAATTCTTTTTGTAGTTTTCATCTTGGAGCATAAACAAAATTAAGCTTTTTTAAACGATTGTAACAGGTTACCATGCTTGCAAACCCATTTATTAAGATATACTCCTCATCTCTACCTCAAAAATTTTTAGCAACTGACTGGAACCAAAACATTAGCATTTACTGTGTTTTAAAAAGCAGAATTTGGAAAACCAGATTTCATCAAGAAGGACACATTTATGAAACAAAAAGAAAAAAAAATTGTTTGGAAAATAGAACTGAAAATTTAAGAACCAGATATTAATTTAGTTTTTCGTTTTCAAGATCAAATATAAATGATACCACCTCCGCTAGCTGTAATATTTACAATACGCTTTAACATATTTAGTCAGACATTTGGAATCTTTCCTCAAAACCCCATCAGCTCCACCAACTGCTTTATCAGAAAACCTTCGATGGAGAGCTCCATCCTCATTTGGCATCGAGCTGTGTGTTGCAGTTATTAGTAAAGGGAACACACACAGAGCTGGCAACCATTGTCGAGCTCTCCAGTCCTCCCACACAGAGTGCTTGCAGTAGTGCCTGCTTGGATGTCTTTTGTCTCCGTCATGTTAGGGGCTCATCTGCACCACCCTTCTCGATGCCAATCAATAGAGTTTCACACCGCACAACTCGAGCAGCACTTATAGAAGGCTAATGGTGCCGCAGGGCTCCAGAACAGCTGCCTGACTCACAGATAAAACCACGTATACACATATATAAACACGAGAATCCATTTACTATGACCTATGCAGCAGCTGATCTGGACAGAAATAGGTCGTGTTTTCTCAATCTTTATGATTATTGTAACACTTTGCGCGCTGTCGTCAATAAAGAGCTGCTGCTAACTCAAAGTCCAGCAGCTAGGTTTACAACAGAGTTTCAGGAGGAATAATCAGGGGTCCCCAGTGTTTCCAAACAAACCATTAAGCCCACACCACTAACCACTCTTACCGCTTATCGATGCCAAAGTGTTGTGTAAGTTGAACAGCGCAGAGGATCGTTAGCGTGGTAGAGCGTTTCATAGTTCAAAACTCTCTTCTCTTAGAACCTAAGATCACTTCAGAGGGGTCTACCTATGAAACCAGTCTGAAAACATACTTTTAAGCTTTCGTCTGCAAAGATGTTACAGTTCTATTGTTATACTGATGGTCGAACTAGCACATTTCACACTCGTTCATCCGATACTGCGCCGTGATTCTATAACGATTTCTAAATAGTCAGAGTATTCCAACTGTAGAACAACAGAGACTTGAGGAATCTGCTCAGGCCTTATTCAACAGCAAGCATTGCATTCATATTGAAGACTTATGAACCATAAGAAGTACTGGGGTGGTAGAGCATTTAGTAAATTTACTTCCCAGCTATGGAACTTAGATCTAAAATTCACTCAAAAGTAGTGTACTTTTAGATTTGGAATAAAAAATAATCTAAAAAATAAATGCAAAGATGTTATAACTTTGTTGTTATCCTGATGATTCTCTTTCCTCATTGTGACTGAACTTTAATAAAGCAGGTGATTTTACATGTTAATATGTTTTTATATATAGAAACATGTCGCATGCAACATGCATTCGGTTCAGCACCCTGGCCAACCACGTGTTGTGAGTGGCAAAATCTAAATAAAGTTACCCTATGAGTTTGCAGGTGAAATATTTTAAGCTAATCATCCGGGTGTCTATTCCAAGTCAGCACCCACAGATCCCAGTATCGTATTCCACTAATATATGAAGAAAAGTCTTCCCATGATTCATTACACACAAAACCGCAGTGAGATGCCATTAGCATTGTTGAAAAGAGAATCTATTTCTACGCCATGTCTGCTTATTACCCAGTGAGATTCCAGTATATCAGAGGTGATCCGTGCAAACAGCTGTATCACAGAACAGAACAAGTAATAAGTTACTATTTACATCCCGAGCTGTCTGGTAATGTATGCGTTCAATTTTCGAGAAAAACAGCAGCACAACGGCTGTTCAAAAGGCTGTGATAAATCATCAATTATGAGTGTAAATTACACATCGCTTAAGAGCAAAGCGCTTGAAGGCTGAAAGAAAATCTAATAAAGTGAGAGAGGAAAAAACAAGAGCAAAAAGTGGTGTAAACCTAAAGTAAACCGGGCAAGACTTTACAGATTAATCACCATTTGACTGATTTGGATTTCATACTTTGTGTTTACTTCCAGGTCAGAATATTCACCTGATGGTGAATTTACATACGCATAGATGCAGTTAACAACTTTCAAATGAAATAACAATATTATAAAATATCTTTGAAAACATATGTATGTTCTCAACTAGTTTACTGTGCAAAATAAACTCAGGTTTTTAGCCAAGAATACAAGTCTGTCGGCAGCATCTCTTACCATCGAGACACTTTTTATCGTAAGGGATGTAGTGGAAAAACAAGGTTTTGTTGATTCTGTTGAGGTGTTTATGATGCTTACATTTGTTGCACGTGAGCTGAAATTAATTTTCAGTTAAAGTTGCATGAAATGAAACACAAAATAGTGTTTTTATTAATAATAATGAATGTCGGAATGCAGATAAATACCTTTGCTGAACTCTCTCAGTTGATTCATTCATTTTCTGTAAGTTTGGGGCTTGTAATAATGTTTAAAAATGTTTTTGGCAAACATACAGTCACAACGTTAGTGAGGGTAGGAGAATCTTACGAGGTATAGTGGAACCTACACGTGTCACAGGGGCACAACACCGGTACCACAGATGTCAAAATGTCAAGGTGTTAAAATATCTGCTGCCGGTCGCTGCCATTGTTGGCATTCTACGGAAGCTCACAGGGCGAATGCGCATTCAATGGAAAAGAGGCAGTGTTTGAATATTACGTCAAAGATAAAACCGATTTTCATTCAACCACATCGATGTTACTCAAACCAGTCGAGTTACTCAATAAAATTGGCTTATCACCCAGCTCCACCCAGACGTAACACTGTGTGAATGCTTTTTAAGGTTGTATTTCAACATGGTTAAATAGATTTTTCGGGAAAAATAACACAGAAAGTTGATTATATCTGGGTAACCTTTTGAAAATGCAGTTAAATTAAAAAAATGTCAAATTAACAAAACAACTTTACCTGCGCACATATTTTACTCTGACATTTCTGTCCCAAGTTCCTCTACTTTAAAAGCACATGTTGAGTAAAAATTAAAACAGAGCAATAAAAGACTAAAAGCAGCAAGTGACAAGTGCAAATGAGAGTTCAAGCCACGCAGTAAACAACCTGCAAAATGTCCAACAAGTGAACTGGAGATTCCCACCCCCTCACTTCCTGCAGTGCATCTGTAATCCAGTTCCATCAACACCAGCGAGGCGGATGGAGGGAGGCTGGTCGCCTAATGGAGTGCCAGCACTAATGAGATGAATCTATCCATTATAATGCTTTAACGAGAGTAAATCTGCATGCCTTGTAATTAGTCCACGCCCCTGCATTAGCTGCACTCCTCAGAGGAGCGTGTTGCCAGAGGACAGACATCAGAGCGCCTGAACGCATTCAGCTCCAGATGCTGTGTATTTTCATCATTTAGATGTGTTTCCATCAGGGAGCGGATTGATCAGGTACGGTCACGGCGGATGAGAGCGAGGCATAATAACTGGACAAGAAAGGAGCACTGCTGGGGCTGCTCGAGAAGAAAGCCCATTAGGCAGCTCCCGGTTGCTAAGCAGACACATAGAGTAGAATGGTGAGGATGATGGTAAGATTTTAACAACAGTCTGTTCCCATAAGCAAGGGTTTAACACATCAGGCAGATGCTAATTGTAATGGAGAAGCATACCGCAGTCCCCCACTGTGTTCAGCTAGTGTTGGTGTTGAAAGGAAACACTAATCTCTGACTTTTGAGCTTTAATTAAACAAAGATGTCTCATATTAAATCTCATATTGTGTACGCATAAATGAAGCAGATTACTCTGCAGGTTTTGATGCTCAAATCTGATTTGTTGCTTATATTCCATTACTTTTGCACATTCTTAGAGCATTGCTCATGGATAGAGAGCAGTGGTGTGTGGTGAGGAGCAGAAGATTAGTATACAAACAAATCACAAAACATTTTATTATTGACTTGCTTTTACGTATAATTGAAGTCGATGCACCACTTCTTTTGAAGAACATAATAGATAACTTGTTAGTAGAAGTGTTGCTTTTCATTTTTTAGTTCTCTGTCCCGAGCACTCTGGTGTTGTTCTTCCTTTAATAATTATCTCCTGCTTTGTTTGAAAGTCCAATTAATGCAATTTCTTGCATTCGTTACGTAATCCTCCATTTTTAAAATGAGGCTAAATGTTGAAGAATAACTGAAGGGCTTCACTTTACGTAACTATTTACAAGCCCTCCTCTCATAACTAAATTAAATAAACCAATATAGTCTCTTATATTGATGATAAGCGCACATGAAAAGCCTTCTACATCCCCATCGTCGTGTTTTTTAGTAACTTTCTTCTCCACTATCCAAAACCACATCATCACAGTGTCTTCTGGACCATCATCTGGGCCGTCTTTGCACTTAAGAAATGGTGATCTGAAATGGGCAGATTAGATTAGCGCCAGGAGCCTTTGATCTAAAGCTCGCTGGCCAGCTTTGATCTGCACATGTAGCACTGCCTCAAGACCAGAGGACAATATGAGCCCATTTCACTTCCATTTGTCTCTATACTGCGAGGATGAGAAGCTCTGCTCACCGTCACTTGCTGCCATTTACCCCTAATCAGAGTCACTTCAAGCCGTGAATGGCGATGGTGTTCAGAAAGAAAATGACCATCAAGGGTCTGGAGATCAGAGCAGCAGACTTCAAATGCAAATTATATTTCCCCAGAATAGAGGAAACACATGAAGGGTAATATTTAGTTATTAAGCGAGCTGTTGACTCAAGAAAGACAGCAGATATGACTACGTCATAATGGTTTTCCCATTTTTTACGCTCATAAGAGGTCACCAATATTGCTTTTAATCCAAGTATTGATTTTGTAGAGGACATGAACTAAGAAACCTACTTGATCTACAGCTGATGGAACACTACAGAGAATGTTTTATGACTCAAAATCCTTTTTTACAGCCAGCAACAAAGTGACCCGAGTTACAGATCTACATCCCCTGCGGAGATGGACCCTCCCCTGGTAGTGACTGGTATACACACAGCTCCGCCTTCACTCTTGCTAATGTTAAAGCTGGGTTTGTACTCTGCGTCAAGCCTTTCGCTTTCCTCTACGTATAACTGGCGTGTGCTAGTGCGTCATAGCCACCAGTTGGTGGTGTACTATTATTCGGTGTAGCTTCTTCTTCTTTCTTGATTTCATGGTGGAGACAAAAGGATATGCAACACCGGAAAGTTTCTTTTTCTCCATCAAAGTTGCGATGCTTTCACAACCCAATTTCGAGACTATCATCCTCCGGCAAACGCTTACCAATGGAAAAACATGCGTACTTTATTTTATATTCCTAGTTAACAAATATGTTGAACTATTGTGCCTTTGACAAGCTGCTTTTTGGTTCTGCTAATAATAATTCAAGCAATTAGTGCACCATTAGCATCCTGATGAATATTAATGGGCTCCTCTTTATTTAAGTCAACCTGTGATGGAAAGGTTGGAGAAACTCCCCGAGCGTTACTTTTAAGTGTGCTTCTGAAGGTCATCGGTATCAGACAGCCTCTCGTCATGATTGGCACATATCCAGCGGCTCTCTAACTCTCCTCTGTATTTTAAAAATAGAGGCTGCAAGGTGAGTCACGGTATAGAAAGGCACTGGCATAAATTACAAAATCTCCCACAGAAACGTCAACTGATAATACATGTGGTCTTTAGTTTTTGTTGTATTTATTTAGACGGTTTATTGTCTTTGCTCCCAATATGATTTCAAAGAAGTTAAACCAGAGGAAACATTCCTAGGTGTCTGTTCTGACATTTTAATGAAGGTGATAATTTAGAGTGAACATCCCACAGAACACAGTGCACCCCTGGGCATTCACCTCCCACATACAAAGGTCAAGAAAAGAGCATCGGCAGAAATAACCGTGCGGGCGGAGTTAACGACTGTAGCGATTGATGGGTGTGAACGAGTTTGCTCCGAGGCTCTGAGGAAATCATTAGGTGTACCTGGAGGAAGGCTGGGTCTTTTCCTCTTTTTGCTGTTTTCTGTTCCGTTTTCCACTGGACAGTCTGAAACCAAAGGACCATTGGTAGAGCTGAACTGCAGAGGTTCGTTATTTGAGGCCGGGTCAAAAGGTAGCGGATTCAGACCTGCAGAGGGAAACACAGCAGAGGCATCTGGTTTGATCAGCTTCTCAAAGCACTTTCAAGTTTTAAATACATCGAACTTATTGAACTTATGAACATATTTAGAAACTATTTTAGAAACTTTTCAGCCATTTTTGAGAACTTCAGATTTTGAGAAACACTGATGTCTAAAGTGTTTATCAGCCCTAAAAGAAATTCCAGTCAATCTGTTGACTACAACCACTTTGATGCAAATATGGTGAACCACAATGAACTTTCACCCCAGAGAACTGCAATTGTAGAAAGTTGCATTGTTTCGCTTTTATATTAAATCCTCATAAGAACGAGGCCTGATTCTGATCTCAAAAAAACTGGATGCATGCCTTTCTTTCCTGTTTAGATCAGATCTGATCCGAGGCACACATGATTGGAATTGGGTCACATTCGACTAGCGGATAAACAAGGTCTTCGAGACAGGGTGAGAAGCCCGATCAGGGAGTATCATGGAGTATAGCTGCTAGTCCTCCACATCAGGAGGAGCCAGCTGTTTCTGCCATGCCACACTGGAGTGTTTCTCAGCTAATCTGGGAAGTTTGAGGAAGCCTCTAGTGAGAATGATAGGTCTGGACTAATGACGATGAACTCAGTAACTAACGCAACCAATATTAACTTCAGATTTTCAAGGGTTAACCATTACAAATTACACACCGAAGCTCCTGCCTTTAAACATACATTATGCATTAGACCTTCAGAGCATTTTAAGTAGTGACTAAACTCACCAAAGTGAGAGAGGACTCTGATTAAAAAACTTTCCCATGTTTCCGTCCAGGCTGTGAGAGAATGATTCATGAAGTGAGGACTGAAGAGAACTAATTTAATGCTGCAGCTTCATTTCAACGATGGCATGCTTCTCTTCTCAAAGCCACAAAGACAGGATTATCCCCGGTTCCACACCACACACACTCATTCTTTATTAACTACTTAGTGAAATGCATGGCAGAAATTGATTGCAGGATCTAAAGCTAAATTTGGAACGGTAATCAATACCCAACATCACAACATATCCTTTCAAAGAAAGTGAACGTGACTTGTTCTGGTGGTATGCTTCAGGTGTTTAGAATGCAGCATGAGGCTTGAGATATGCATGCAGACCTGATTTCATGAAATATTCATCTCGCTTCTCAGTTTACATTGTTTGCTTGGCATTATTTGCCAGAAGGGTACAGAAGAACTAGGCTGGGGGGCTGTCACTGCACATCCCCTATGATAAGACAAGGTGACTC
The DNA here is from genome assembly GCA_007224835.1 of Danionella cerebrum. Classification (NCBI taxonomy): domain Eukaryota; kingdom Metazoa; phylum Chordata; class Actinopteri; order Cypriniformes; family Danionidae; genus Danionella; species Danionella cerebrum. Next base: position 502,049 of record SRMA01026644.1, on the reverse strand, counting down.
AGACAGAGTTCAGGAGGCAAGAGTCAAAGCTCCATGAATAATCTGCTAAATCTGTGAGATCTTGACCTCTTCAGTATCTACGACGGTAGAGAAAAGGAGACGTAAGATGCTGATTTGTGAATTAGAAATAGAGCATGAGTAAAGTGAGCTGATGGATTGAGACAGAAGAGGATCCATTCACACATAAGATCTGATGGAACTGTTTCAGTTCATTTAAATAATGTATTTATTTGGAGCGAGTGCTGGAAAAATATTACATTAAAAAGTGAGCTTATCTGTGTATTTACCAATGGTGGTTCAGTGCTTCTCACAAGTTTATCAACTTTTTGGGTTGCTCCCAAGCAAGGAAGGGATTGGGGGGGGGGGGGGGGGTTGTAATCATGAGCTACGGAAATCCATGTTTGATTACAACAGGGTGGTAGGGTGCCTAACTGCGCGGCACTCCAGTATTGCAGCTGGATAATAATGCACAGCGCATGTTCATCTCCTATCACTGCACATCCTTCAGAAGCTTTTATCAAAGGAATCAAGAAGCCTATTCTAAGATCAAGGAAAAGCCAACAGAATCTCAATACCAGCTCATGAGAAACATGTAGATCTATGCTCTATGCTCGTCACCCTCAAAGGCTGTGCCCCTTTAAAGACCCTGTGTTTTACTTATCTGAGCGTATGCAATAGATAAGATAGCAGAAGATTAAGATTCCTCTTACTTTCTCTTCCACTCTTTATGTTCCAAAGGGACTCTTTAATGAAATTATTTGTGCCCACACTTGAATGTTGGTTTTATACCCATGAGTGCAAGACTACCTCACAGTGAAAGGCCCTTGCGATAGCGCTTTTGTCAAAATGGCTTCATAATATAGACTAGCTATTACTTGGGGCCAGATGAACATAATCTATACAGTAAACATCTGTCTGATGAAGGGAACAAATAAGGTAAATCCTTGTAATGGTAATTCTGTACAGTTGTAAAACTGAAAAATCTAATTAATGATAAAGCACCTTTGATAAACATTACAGAGTGCAAATGCAGAGTTTGGTTCCAAAATGCGAGGAGGAAATATTCACAGCCAAGTCCACAAGTACGCAACAAAAGACCTTCCCAAGTGGGGGTCAGAAGCCATGCTTGACCTCGAACAAGTCTCTGTGCACAGAGCACAAATAAATCTCTGAGTGATGTGTCCTCTGCTCTAGCGAGGAAAACCTCTGTTATTACACACTGAGAGGAAACCACCATCCATGACAGAAATGGAGATCATAAATTCAGACTATGCAGACACAAGCTATTTGTGATGGAAATAAAGACAAAGACTATATATGTATACCAAACATTACATCTTTGAGTGCGTTTACATGTGCATCAGTATTGCTCAGTTCACACTTTATCTTTGCAAAGATCCCTCCACCCCCCGAGCTGTGGCATATCTAGATGCCTACTGATGAAGAAAAAAGTTCTGCTCTAAAATGTTCAGTTCTTTAATGCAGAATAAACCACAGATGCTGTGAGAATTGGTGCAGCATTGGCAAGCTGCGGAACTTCACCTTGCCTGAAACCAGCCACCAGCTTCCATGTGTGTATGTATCCAAAGGATTGTCAAACTCATCTCAGAGAAACTAAAGGACTGATCAGGGTCCCAACCTGACTACCACAAATCATCAGAAGAACTGAGCAGCTGCTCCCTTTCAATGATATCTGGCTCTTCGGAGAGGTGTCTGCTTCAAGGACGCTACCAGTTTTTGCAGCAATGGGGAGACGGCAGACAAAAGAAGAATTAGGTTGCTTTTTAGCTCCGCCACTGTTCTCCCGGTCCTGATGGAAAAGCTTCAGCAGAGCCGCTGATGAGATTTAAATGAATATCAGTGTTCCTGTTAGCGCGGGTCACAGAGGAGAAAGATTCATGCAGATCACATCCTCCGTAAAGCAGCAGGAGAACTTGCATGACACTCTCTTATCTTTGAAAAAGCGGGAGAGAGATGAAGTGAGAGATGAGGAGCGATAGATGTGATGAGGGAAAGACTTTCGAGCAAGTGGAATCTCCAGTAATTCCGAGGAGAAGACTTGCAGCCAGCCAGAGGCCTCTGACACTGAACGAATCTCATGCATTTATGGATGCGCTCAAACAACCGATTTGATGAATGCAGCCAAAAACACAAATCACAGATGTGTTTGCACAGGAAGTTTAAGTTGTTTCATAAAGACTGACGGAAGGCATGATGCTGTTCTCCTTCTTCAAATCACAGACATACTTCATCGTGATGTGCATTTGAGACCTGGATCAATCTTTCCTCAGATTTGGGCCTCCACGTTTTGATCTAAAAGAAGTGTGCTCATAAACAAGAGACAAACTGTTCAGGGAGAAAACAATCAACTAAGAGTTTTTCCGCCCACTGTGAATAAATAAAATGTCACTGCGCTGGGAAGGAGAGTTGAACACTTTGTGCCATTTCTTTTTTTTTATAAGTTCACAAAAAGTACTGGAGAATGTCAGGAACCGAATGCTCTGACTTATGTGGATTCATTACATGGAAAACCTCTATAAATATTTGCCCTTGAGAGGATTGTACAGCCTGAAGGTTTTCCCAAGACTCAAAACACCTTAAAGAGATTAAGAGCAGCGCACACTCCTTATTCTGTTCTCTGACGACAACCAATATATACACAAGTGGTAGCTGTTTTTCCCAAAACACTGGAATGCCAGATTACTGCAAGAAGTGAGGGTAGCGAGGAGAACTAGCTACCAGGAGAATAGGTCCTGGTACCACATTGCAGTGATTGAGAATTAAAGAATCTTAAAGAAGTTTTTCATTGCAATTATTATTTTCATAACACGGAACATATCAGAGAGTTAAAACCACAACAAAAAAAATTGGCCGTAATTGGATATTACAAATTCTGCAGATGGCAGAAATACAGTCTGATGTACAGGCTAAGAGAAATAAATCGAGAATTCCCAAAGAGGTAACAAACAAATCCAAAATGATACCAGGCTACCTATTTTGTTGTGTATAAATTTTGTCCAGATGACACATCTCTGTTGTAGATGAGATATCTTCTTGCATGACATCTTGAAACATTCATGCAACTCATCTCAATGTCTTTCCCCGAGCGCTTCATTGATCCACACTGAGCTGCAGTTGACAGGCACCACAGCTGCGAAGCATCTGAAGCACTTAACACCGACCAGTGGGCACTGTATAGTTCATAACTAGAATAAAAGAAGAATCAATAATTGCGATGCCGATACAGCAGGACTAACCGTGGCATCATCCCTGCCCCTAAATCCAGCAACGGCTGAATTGACGGATCGTGACTTTTGTTGCTTTCCATCACTTTGCACATTAACCAATGCCACGAGTTCCGTTGTGCCACATGAATGAACACAAATTACACACCTATGGGCTTGGATTTAGCACCTCCTGAAGTGGCAAGCTATGTTTTGAGCTGAACACATACCAGAGATGTTGCCAAATTAGTAGGATCAATGTAGAAGCACAGATAATAACATCTTTGGTAATGAGAGACGAAATCAGTAGCAGTTGTGCTGCTGGGTTGAGAGAAGCTGCATTTTCTCAGGTTCTTTGTATTAAAGGTAAAATCAGATTGAAGGGTCTCTCTGTTCAGAAGAGCCATGGGAACTGCCAAGACGACTGGACCGGACTAAGAAGGCCAAGCAAAAATCATTAGTATAGACTATTAGCATCCAGCACTGATCTTTTAGTGGGTAGAATTTAAAGCAGAGATTATAGGTTATATTATGTTTAAAAGATTTCAGGAATTGATGGATGTGCAATGATGCACCAATTTCAAGAAAACAAAGGTTTAAAGGTAATTAAAAACCTGAGTGTTAGCTTGATTAATTATTCTAAACTAGCAATAGGGTGGCCTAGATTAGAACCGTTACTAAAAGTATACCAGAACAATAATGATTTGACATTATCTATTATTTTCTTTCTGAAAAGTGGACTCAGAAGTAAGACTTTACCAATCTGGATGTAATAAAGTTAAATGTAACTACATTTACGACACATAAAAGGTAGAGAAATCTGTAATTGCCAAGTAATTACTTTCCTACAACATGGCAAATATATAATGAAATTTACATGTTTTTAGTGAAAGCTGCCTTTACAAAACCAGATATTGTAGACATTAGGACATAGTGACTCAGCTGGGACTGTACAAAGATGACTTTGTCAAAACTGGTAAGTAAGACCAAAAACATGATACAGAGTACCTGTGAGTACCAAGGCACTGGTCCAACTGGAGAGCATCAGCTACAAAGACACAACTAGAGCTGGTTAATAAAGAGTCTGAGACATGGCTGAAACTGGAGAGTATGAGACCCAAAATATGGAAAACTGGACTAAAACCAGATTAAGTCATGCCCTGGACCAGAAAGTAGTAGGACCAAGATACCTAATAACACAAAGATAAAACTGAAACTAGAGAGGAACAAGACCAAATTGGTTGGATAAGTGTAATAAGACCAAGGCAAGCCTGAAACTGTACCTTGATGAGACCAAGAAAAGGTTAAAACCAGAGACTAGTAAGACTTTGACATGGCTGAAACCAGACATTAACATGACCATGACACAACAGAACCAGAATCTAACAAGCCCAGAGACGGCTGTAACCAACAGTAACAAGACTAAAACATGGCTGCGACCAGAGATGAACAAAAACAACTCCAAAAAGAAAATATACAAGTGTTAGAAAAAAGTATGACTTTAGATCAATCCCTTCCCCATTGTGTTAAATTAAAAAGTCAGTTCTCCTTCATTGTAATAAGGCAAGAATAAGGCAAACCCAAATGCACCAGAGCATGGCCCTAGCACCACCAAGATAAGGTTTAGAACCCCAGTAAATGCAACAATTGATCAGTTGGGTTTGTTCTTAAAAATGCAACCTTATATAAAAGCATCTGATTAACAGTAAATATAAACAAAGCGACGTACGAAACCATGACACGACCACAAAACTTTGGTACTGCGCACTACATCGCTAAAGGTAACAAAGGCCTGGAGAGTTTTAAGAATCTGTCCGCGGAAGTCTTGGCTAAACTCTGCAGGCAAGTTCCAAAGAATCACAGAGATGCTTAGTGGAAATAACTTTTAGCCGGCTGCACCAACGGGGTACCTTCAGGGCCATGATTTTCTTTTACAATGCAGATGTTATTCATTGCAGCTGTGGAAATATCTCATGAATGATTTATTCCAAAGCAGTAATTCTTTGTCAAAGTTCAGTCAGAAAGTAGAGGCTCGACAACGAAAGAGCTGCTCCATGCTGGTCTTCAGAGCACAGGGCAAGCCATTAATCTTCTGAAGGCTTATAACAATCAACTTAACTGAGAGATCAGGCCTTTTCGATCAATCTGGGAGAAAGAGAGAGAGAGAGAGAGAAAGACACCCTGCTTTTTTTCTCTCAGTGACATGCTAATGATCGGAAAACACAACATTACATGCTGAAATAATGCTGAGCATTGACCTCCACTATCCACCTTAATTTAATCTTTGTTTTGAAGAAGTAAAGCTATCGGAAAACTCTGCAGACTTCCAACAATCAATCAGATCCAACAAGGGCCTTGAACAGCTTCCCAGGGGAAAGAAGGCGGATAGTTGAGCAGAGTCCATGCAGAGGTGACATTGTGCAGCTTAGCCAACAATGCACTAATATAATTGTACAAGGGTCAAATTCACACCGGACAGCATCGTGCTGGCCAACAGATGTTGTGAAATAAATAATGTCAAGCAGGAAGTTGTAATATCTCAAGGGCGACTGTCAGTGTGTCCTTGCTTCTCTATTACTGCAGCGAGCACCTCATAGAACAAGATCCAAAATTAGCTAAAAGCAAGCACCATTTTACTAATGTCTACGAGAGCGGTGATGATGGCTTGTCACAGGATTTATAAGCAACACTCAGGAAGGTACAAAGGTGGAATGTAGACCAGCGGTGTACAAAGCGAGGAACTGCATGGCTATTCCTAGCTGAACATGCAACGCATTAGCAAATACACACATTGACCGTATGAGACCGACTGCTATGTTTGGAAGGTGAATAAACAAGGTGCTCGTGGCTTTAGATATGTCATCAATGGTGAGGAATGTTTCCGTGGCTATTAGGACTTGGATCAATACCAAAAGTTTAGGTTTGGGATGATATCAGTCTTTGAAGCAGCAGACTCTGAACTAAATCGATAGCTTGGGTTACAAATCAAAGGACACAAAGAAAAGGACGAAAACCACACCACCTCAAAACTTTCCGCATTTCACTTGATGTAGAAAATGTGGGTTAAAAAATACATACTAGTTCTACAGGAATACAGTATAGCCTAACAACAATGACTTACACAATAAGCTCATCTACGGCTTCTTAACCTCTTAAGCCCTGAGGCTTATTTTCCGAAAATCCTATACTTTCACTTTTTAAGGCATTTCTCAGCTTTTACAAGGTCTAAACTGCAAATCTTGGTATCAAAATGAAGATAGGTTCTTGGGGAGTGGTGTGGATGAGTTAATTTGACAGTCAAGAACACTGGGTAAGAGTAATTGATGTTGAAATGGCCAAAAAATAAATCCGCCTAAAACAAAACCTAGATGTTTCCTCTAAAATCTCCTTATTTTACTTATAACCAAGCAAATAAACACAATCAATCAATTGTAACCACTACATGTCGAGGACATCTGTAGCAAGTTTGGTGTCCATACTAAAAGAAACTAATATTCTGTACAGGTTTTGATTGAACAAAGTTCAGGCGTAATCCATGTTGGCACAGTTTGGCACAATTTGGCACAATAATTGAAATATGGAAAAAATCTTGTCCAAAGCTTCAGCTACGTTCATAGTCTTCTTTTCTTGCTTACGGGACATGATTTCAGCAAAAAAAACTCCTAAAGAAACGCTGTAAAAGGGGGGTGGAAGCCCATTTGCGCCATCTTCCTGCGCTTTTGGGAACGTTTCATTCACAGTACTCCCTACGTTCGAGATTCTACGTGTCCCTACCCCCCGACCATCTGTCCAATTCAGGAGCTCTATATATCGCTGAAAAGCTCTGAATCTGAGGAAGCCAATGATGACAACAATTTTGAGACTGACGGGATCCGCGACGAATCACAGGACACACTGCGTGGAGAGACCACCTCTTACGCACGGGGAGTTATTCCATATTTGGTGATGTTATGCGTGCACAAAGCTACAGAAAAGAGCCAAAATGGAGTTCCGCGAAGCTATCGACCGGACATAACAACAAACGGAGCTTTATCGCTATGGAAATAACTTTTTGTTGAAAAAACGGCAAAGGTAAGACAAGATTTAAGAGCTTGCTTGGTTGTTGCTGGCGTTTTTTCGGGGAACTTTTGCTCCCTGCTCTGAAATACTTTGCGCCATGTAAATGAGTTGCATATCGCTGGATTCAACTGGTTGTTAGCTTTCATTTGATGCCATGGTTTTGGTGTTTCCGTTTATATCGTGGATACATATCGCACATAAACAAAAACTTGGTCATGAATTATAATCCGGACATGTTGTTGTTTATTTGCATAACGTTCGAGCTGTGGTAAACGGATATGAAACTGAATTTTTAGAGGAGTTTCCGCTGAGCACAACAGTATTTAATATGTGTGGATTATTCTCAGGGTTAGTGAGCTATGAGCAAAAATGTAACGCACAAGGGGGCAAGTCCCCGGTACCGGGGACTCTCGGGTTTAAGAGGTTAAGGTTTTAGTTGATTATGGTTATGTTGAATATTAAATATCAGGAATAATGCATTTTCTGATCCTTTGGGACCATTTGGAAGATGAATAGAGCTTTGTAGGGGTGTCCCAATATGTATAGGTATGTTTTTGGCCTTCCCCTTAGCTCTCTGTCTCAGGGGCTGAGGGGTAGCCATAGAGGTAAAATAGCGGGGTAAATGGAACTGAGCATAATATATTTTTTAATGAACTGAACCTATAAAACACTGATTAATATGTTTATTATTATTTTTTATGAGATTATTGTTTTGTGAGAGTTTGTGACCCAACTAAGGGATGTGACCAAACCTAAGGGATGTTTTGTTTAACGTGCTTTTGGGAGGAGCAATCAGGGCATGCCACCAGAGTTTCCAATTAAACAATCAACACTTCCTTATTTAAACCAGTCTTGTTGGACTGTGCTTTGTGTCTGAGAGCCCTGGTACAGACAGAACCAACTCACGGAAGATAATAAAACCTCTTCAAATGAGCATAGCATACCTTCATAGAATGCCCGATAAAAATACAAACAAGATTTAGTTTAGTTTGAGAGGCGCTAAACTTAGTTTACGACTGCATTGTAAACAGATGATGCTTATTTCAGGACTCAGAATGAGCCTAGAGTTCATAGAGTTTCTGGTGTTGCCACGGTTGACCTCTGAGGGTGAAACAGCCCCTTAAAGAAGTGTGCCCCACGACCTGCTTTGAGACGGGTTTGTCAATTAAATGCGTGTAGGCTGCTACTGTGTAAACACTGATGTAAACTTGTTTTTGCAGAGTGCGTCCCGCACAGTGGAGGCTTTTATTAAGTGTTTGTCCACAGGAAGCTCCAAGGCCACTTTAATCAGAGTGTGTTTCTGTAGCTGCCCGCAGTGAACACATTGCTCTGTTGTGGGAGGAGTTAAAGCTGAGGGGTGACGCCTTTAAAGCGCGCATCGGCTTGTGGCACAAAAAACTCTCTATTAGCACAGAGGTGCAAGGAGAAGTGGGAAACACTGACGTCTGTTTGGAAAACTGCTGGAGTGAAATACTTTTATGGTCTTTGCTCACTCATTACGCTGTACTCCACAGTCTGATGTCAGCCGAGCTCACTGCAGCTCGTTGTTGCTTTGGTTTGAAAATTACCGCTGAATAACCATCTGTGCTCGGTTAAACTGAGTCAAACATGTAAACAGCAAAAGATGAGAAACTAAAGAGCAAACCATTCAGTGCAGTACCTTGCTCTAATGAGGCACAGCAAGAAAGGACAATATCTGAAGTTGTGCTTGAAATATGAATTTATTGGAAATATGAGACTCCCACGCACCAAGCCTGCGCTGCATGTCACAGGAACGGACATAAGTGACAACTAACTAAACAAAAAGTGACGTCTGATGCCCGTCGTTGGATTTCTTCATTGTGGTAAATGTCATTTTATCGAAATTACCTATATTAAAGTAATAATTTAGAGTTAAAAAGCTTTTAGTAATGGATTACTGTAAAATGACGATCATATTGGAGTGTGTCTGTGGTGTATTAAAGAATTAAAGAACAGTTTTAAAAGAAATCATTAATCAAACATCACTTTTGGTTTAGTACGAGGCGCATACTGAGCACCGCTCTGTGACAAACATTGTCTAAATTAAACCAGTCCAAGGTGTGAAAAAGGTTGGGGATGTAAATGTCTAAAGATCTTGACGTGAAGTAGTGGTAAAAAATCTCAAAATAAATAATCCAAACTAAATTGGACTAAACCAAACTGTGTTAATACTATTATCAAAACTAAGCGTGTTTTTTACAATCTAGTACAATGTTCGACAGGAAATGCCGCCCGTGGCATAGGGCTGGACACATATGGACACGATGCGTCGCTGGTTTGATTCCCTACCGTAAGGATCTTTCCCTCCCCACTCTTTCCCGCTATCCTATCTCAATCACGGTCTGGGTCAACAAATATATTAATTGCATTGACCTGAATAAGAAATCTTAAACCAGAAATAAATTGAAGCCAGTCTGACTCATTATTAGATCTGGAATTTAGAAAGTAAGGAGACTTGATTGTTTTAAGGGATGAATAAAACACATACTATTTCGATCTGTTGTTAACTTTAAGGAAAATGAAGTTGCTATATTTGTATTATTTATCACTAAATCAGAGTGTTGTCTGGAAGGTTGGATTATTGAGTCAGCCCTTTGGACTCATACACTCAGGACTAAAGTTAGCAATGTACACTGCAGCTCATTCAAACACAGAAAGAAACAACTCTTGCGGCACAAAATTACAAAAATAAACCAAGGTTCAACCATCTCAATGACAGCCAATACTCTGCTTGCTCGATAACTAACAGGTGAATTGGATGAGAGTGTGTCTGGCCATGTGACCGCAGACAGGTTCACCCCTGAGGCAGTGCCCAGAGCTTACAAGAAGATGTCAGCCAAACTTGCTCTGCAGTCGACACAAGGCGTGCAGAAACACAATTCAATAAACATCTTTGTTTAAAACTGCAGACAGCACTAAATCAGCCCCTAATGAAGGTCAAAGTCATGCACATCAGCAAAAGACCACTGCTCACACGGGGTCCTGCGGAAGATAATGTATTCCCATCACAAAACATGACATTTTTATCCTAAAAAAATGTTTTACCAATTCCTGTGACATTTTTTGCCTGGATGGTACTCGCTCTGTAACAATGTGTAAAGCGTTTGCATGCTTTACGGACCTGTGGAGAGAGATATTTACTGGCTTTAAACAATGTTCATCCTGGATCACAAAGCTGCTTTTAAGACAGACTAGAATTAATAGAGTCTAAACTGGTCAGACTGGTTATATAAAATAAGGGCTTGTCCATGATAAAAGAGCTGATTACTTTACATTTCCCTGCAACAGCCGATGAACCCCGGCATTGTCATCTTGGAATACTCCTGTGCCATTAGCGAAGAACAACGCCCTTGTTGGAATCACAAAAGATTCACTTCCTGTCACTGAACCTAGACCTGAGCAACTGTAGCGACTCCAGATCATAGCGGTTCCACTACAGACTTCCCAAATGCACCATTCACTGTGGAACAAGGTCAACCTGGCCTCAGCAGATCATATGAGCTTCTTCCATTGCTCCAGTCCAAACTGAAGCCTTTTTTCCAGTTAGCTTCACTAATTAGTGGTTTTCTTAAAGTTCCAGAGTCCCAATCCCTTGAGTTCCTTCACAATGAAGGAATTTTTGGTGGAATTGCTCTCAATTTAACGATTTATTATATATTTTTTTCCCATTTGTTTTCACCGATCACAATCTTTCATAATTTTTTGAGTCACATTTCCTGCTTGAAGACGATGCGACCCCACTATCCTCTAGTTTTTAATAATGCTTTGGACAGTTCATAACCCAATTTTAGTAGCTGAAAACCAATCCCCTATGGAGCAATAATCCAAGAGGGGGCTCATGCCTGTTTTTCTTTGTTAAATTCAGGTGGTAACTTTTTTTGACCAGGCAGTTTAGTTATTTCCTTGACTTGTTGAAGCCCTGTAGAACTAAATGTTGTAATTTGCAGTGTTTCAGCAAAATCACTACAATGTGGGGCTGGGCAATTAATCGAAAAGTAATCAGAATTGGCATTTAATCAAATTCAATCAAAAATTGACATTCAATCGAAAATTTACAGCTTAATTTTTCAACTACTTTCACTTTAAAAATAATATCGCATATGGGTCATGTGACCCTGCCCTATATCCTTCAATTCTATTCTTTCAATTCTATTTTTCTTGAATCAAGCTTTTCTTCAGTCAAAAGTTTAGGCCAAATTGTCCCAGACCTACTGCAATTATTATGACACACGGTGAACTGCAACAATCAAAAACCAGTTATTGGTCTCTGGGCCAAACGTTGGGTAAAAGATTAATTGGTGAATTAGGTAAAAATAAATAAGTATTATGAGAAAATAAAAGTGTTCTAAGACATTTCAGCCTGTTGTTGGGGATAACTAAAAACGCAATATGAGCTTTTGGAATCCCATAATAGCATGTATTTTATAAATCTTTTGATAGGGGAGGAGAGTTATGTCAGAGGTATTTGATTGGTGTTAAAACAAAAAGGATACACAAGTCACTGCGGTGTAGTCAGTCAAAAGCATTTTTTTTTTGTTTTGTTTTTCTAAATGCTTATTAGGGAGCCCTGGGGTAGAATCTTATTGTGAGGTGCCATTTAATAACTCAATTAATCAGAGAACACCTCTCTGTCAGATGTTGCTTAGAGGACAGAAAATGGGCTTTAGTTCAGACAATAAAATGAGAAAATTGAAAATGTATCAATTGGATGTCACAATTCTTAATGGCATACGTTTGTTGTTAAACTATTAAAATAAGCCCGTAGGTTAGAATATGTGCAGTAGGTTACATTTGTGGAAGCAACCATCATCAAAAGTAATAATATATATATCGTTAAAAAGTATATATATTCTAAAAAAATATATAGTTTGTTCCCGGCTAAGGTTTAAAAGAAATCCTTCCTTTTTAAATTTTTTATTCAACAAAGTGAATGGAATATTTCCTCTAATGGTGTCCAATATTGTCTCAATTGTAGTTAAGGACCTAGAGTAACAATGGTCTCCAGATGGTGGAGTATGCACCTACTGGACCATATGAAAAGGGATGATAATCGATTTTGGCCATGGTATGGCATGATAACATCTGAAGCATCTCTGAAGACTTTCCTTCTCATCTTCTTGGAAACCAATGACCAAATATTGGACGTTTTCCCTGAGAGATAGCATTTTCTTTCTTAATGGAAAAAAAACAAGCAAACATGGCTCTGTGGCCCCCACTTCATTGGCATGAATGCTGAGCGGCGGGGTCCCAAACCGCTACATTGAGCTAGACACAATGTTCAGAAAGATTGGAGAAGGTTATGATTACACACAAAGGTAATGTGAGCTAGTATCGCCGGCAGGAGGATGATGAGACAGCAAAAATGACCAGACTGCCAGACCAGACACACTCTTGTTAGTGATTGGCTGATGTGGAAAACCATGAACTTAGCATTCTTTGTCCTCAACATAAACATAATTCACCAGACCCACGAGCTAAAATAAAAGTGGTACAATGCTAAACCACTAATCACCCATTTACAGCGTGTATTTCTTCCAAGACATTAAATAGTATATTAGCAATAACTCACGATGCTCAAAAGAATTTCACTTCATTTACTTCAATCTTGCTGTGCAACCAGCTGCTTCCTCTGGTGGAGGGTTAAATGACAGCTCAGTCCCTTCAACAGCAATGCAAGCTACACTTCCAACCAGCGCCTGTGACAAACAATTCTTTGCCTCTTCGCTAGTCTGCCCCAACATCTTGGGAAGCACTGAAGGTTAATTTATTCAAAAATCTTTGCTATTCTTTTTCATTTCATTAATGAATGTTTGGTTTAACTCTCTTATGCCACATCTATAGGAATTTCTTTAAAAACACTAAAGCCACACGTGAGAGATGAGTAGAAGCGAAGCAATAGAATCATTAGCAGTGACTCCACATGCAACTGAACACAACAGAGAAGGAAGAGGTTATTAACCAGGTGTTAAATGATAAAACAGCAAGTGGAAGAGGAGAAGTGTTGCGTTAAATTCACTCCTGATTTATCTGACAAAATTCTCATGCAACATCGCAGATACAGCAGCACTGCTTGGAGCCCTCAGGGCCACGGATGGCTAGCCTCTGGGCTAGTGTGGTTGAGGAGCTGGTCTGGGTGCAGCTGTGAACAAGGCTGCCACTTCACCTCCAGAGACCACCCCTGAAATATGGAGGGAGCCCAGTGCTAAATCACTCGTAGACTAACTGATAACTCGTAGAAAAGCACCAGCAGACACCAGATTCAGAAGCAACAATAGCCTTTTCCAGTAGAATACTTTTATTGTGAATCAAGGGAATTCAAATGAAAGCCTATAACATAATAAATGTGATTCGTGTAGTTTAAAGTCACAGGAGGTAGACCAATAACTCAAGGTATTGGACATCTGATGGCTAATATATGATCATTCTGATATGATCATCATGAAAATGGGGACTTTTGAACGCTGGCCCAGGTGAGGCATTTTGAAAACACTCCATCTCTGTTTCCATGTGGATGGAGCAAACAAAAAGAGTTTTGGAGGTACAAATTCAATGCTGAATACTCATTTTAAACATCTAAACATTTAAATATCACTTGTTGGTTTGGTCAAGTCTTTACAGGGGTTTTGCATTTTCGTATGGACATGGTGTGAGGAGAACCATTTTCAACAATTTGTGTTCATGTGGACAACTTACAATAGTTTCCAAAAAAAGAAAAGGAAATAACAACAAAGATTGTAGCACAGCTATTAACATATTTGTACTGTAATTACTGTTTCTCGAATTGTAGCGAAATCTGTTTTAAAGTAGTTCTACAAAGCAGTGTTTATCCTTTGCGGAGTGAACACTATTCCAAGTCTCTATATATACACAGGTTTTATATACAATCTTTTAATTTTATGGGGGAAAATATGTTTTTTTAATTGTTTAAGGGATTTTTTTTGTTGTTTTTCAATTCACGTCCAAAGTAATTTTTAAAAGTGACCTGGCTTTTATTGTCATGTGGTCTCTAGCTGTTCAAATAAAACTACTATTAAATTTATAGACTGATTGTTTCTTGGATTGGAATCAGCAGGGAGTCAAATATTTATTCCCCTCGCAGTAGACACAGTCACATTAAAAGGAAAAAAATGTACCAACTAAATCTGTTCTTCATTAAAAAGTATTCTTCACACTATGATGTGGCATCACACGCTATGCACTACTAATGGAGCTTCATTGGGATGCAATCTAAATTCAAGCAGAACTATTGTGCAGCCTCAACTCTTTCCTTCACAGTTTAATCCTGTATGAAATGTTCATCCTTAACTGTAGTTTGAAGCAATATTTCACCCTTTTCAGAACAAGTGATCTACAGCTCAGGAGAGACAATGCGCCTCGAATCCCGGATGATATAAATATATATGTGGAAGACTAATCTCAGAGTTAGTGCCGGGGCTTATCCCCCATGCTGCAAGGTAATACATTGTCTGTTGCTTGATCATGATCTTCCATAGCTGAAAGAAATTACACCTTGATGAATTGATATGACAAGCATGAAGGTTTAATTTCTGAAACAATGATACGGCTGATAAGCCTCGGGCCCATGCTGAGTACTTCTCACTGTGATAATGATTGGCCAAAGAGGACCTAAAACCCAAGCAAGAGTGAGTTAATCAACATTATTTGTACAATATTTATGTTTGTATGTGCAGTTTTAGAGGATGAAATTTGTGGGAATGCCTTAAACTTGATCAAGAAAAGAGAATGATAGAGAAAAGAATGAATGATAATCACATTGTGCAGAGGTCGGGGCTCGTAGACACAATCTCACCCTGTTTCTTTTTTATGACCCCATAAGGCTTTCTCATTTTGCTTTCAATATTAAAGCTGGTGTCCTCTTACTAGCCAATCAGAGTTATTCAGTACAAAATACAACCAAAACCATTAACTAACACACACTGCTTCAACTTATTGAATCTACCACAGCTTTTGTCTGCATAACAGCTATCTGTATGGGTCATTTTGGAGTAAGGCTGTGTTTGTTTTAGTCAATAAATTGAGTGTAACCAACGGCTGCCAGAAATCTCCTATCCTTTAAGCGTGCTCTACTGTATATCATCATCTTTTCAACTCAATTAAAACTCTTGACTGTGATGGACTGGCGACCTGTCCAGGGTGTACCCCCGCCTGTCGCCCAATGTACGCTGGACATAGGCACCGGTATCCCCACGTGACCTCAAAAGGGAAATAAGCGGTTTGGAAAATGAATAAAACTGATAGACTTGAGCAGTACGCCATAAGGAAAGTTCAAACGACTCTCAGTAAATGATCTGTTGTAAACTGAAACTGAAGAGTTTTAGATGGTGAGGGGAGATGCTTTATCTAAAAGGAGGAAAGGAAATATCAAACGAAGCAGTGATTCCCAAGGCTAGTGTTCTGATATCCAGGAAATAAATATAGATGAAAGCAAAGTAGGACGCTAAAACCTCAAGACCACATCTCCATCAGGACTGGATTGAGCGAGGAAGTGATAGAGAGGTCAGATGAGGCTGAGGCCATGCTTCAAATGGAGTCACATGATCGTTGCGGATAGATGCAGTCAACACAGTTATTCCATTACAACTCATAATAACAATTTTGCATCATGCTTGCTTGCACTGCTACCCAGCAATCATTCTGGAGACACATCAGAGAGTGAATTCTCTCACAACCCAACTACAACGGACTACGGCAACAGCAGAATACAAATGAATTCTCTGAATCGTTTTGCTACGAGTTAACTCCGTAGCGCCGTCACAATTGGCAATGATTGCTACTCCATCATCGAAGGTGAAACCGAGCATATCTGCCAATAACCAGAAGCAAGCAAGTCGAATAATAGACCAAAACAAACAGCAAATTCAATGTTTTACTTTCAATATTCCCCAAACACAGTGAGCTCATGTTTTCATTCACCGAGCTGAGAATTCAACAATAGCCGTGTGAACTCTGACTCACTCTGTGCTAGACGATTGAGGACAAATTGATTCATTGCACCTACATGACCCCAGGAACCACATTTACAGAAACTTCCACAAAGCAAAGGGTGGAAAACAGACCATGTAAAAATCTTTTTCTTCTCTACGCCAGTTGTCATAGTGATAACTGTGGTTCAGTCGATCCGAAGGCATTAAAATCAGCAATTACTAGCATTCCATCGACTCTAAATGTAAGGATTCCATAGGATGTTCCTTGCAAAGGAAGAATTCCAAAGGGAAAACCAGCACTGGGATCTGTTTTAAGCCCTTTCCGCCTGAGTAGCCTAGAGCCGGAAGTATGCTTGGTAATTGGAGGGCTGCTATTTCTTGGAGAACATGTTAATTCCTTCGGGCTCTCTCTCTCTCGAAAAAAAAACAGCACTAATGAAGAGTGACGGAAACACTGGGCCGTATGATTACTACCTGACTATTCTGATGCAAATTTCCAGAAGAATGTTCATAAAAACAAATTTTCACTCAAAAATTTCTCTGGGGACAAGCCTTTCAGACAAAGGAAACAATCAGGGCACACAGGCCATTAAAACTATAAAGGATATGAGCAATTAGTCTGGCTACGGATTACAAGTTTGAAGTTGTCTGAAATAATTTTACAATAGTCCATAACGTCACGCTAATGACATATTCTGGCAGAGCAGAGCACTCAGAGACCATGATCAAATTACAGAAAGCAAACTCCATTGAAGTATCGTTGTAACAAAAGCTCTGATGTGTTTATCTGACTGTCAGCACTGGAACAACTTCAACGTCACGTTTAAAAAGAATTATTAAAATCCAACCAGTTTTATGTCGTTTGTTATTTTGACAATCTAATTTAAATTCAAATACTTTAACATGTTAATTAATTATTCTTTGTAAAGGTGATATATGACAAAATTGGTGTCTCAAAAAGTATTAGTATAACCCTGCCTTTTTCCACCAGTCTCTGTCTATCAGTCCCTCCTAAAATGATCTGTCTGATGATTGGTTCTGTACGCTACCCAGCAGTAAGCTCGTTTCTGGTGTGTGTTGAGAGTTTTCTCTGCAAAGTAAATTTGAGAAACTGTTCCGGACAGAATGGAAAAAAAGGCAAATTTGCTGTACATGAACTTTAAATTCGAACATATTCATCAATGCTGTGTTGGTTGTTTTTATATTATGAATATTAGTCATACAGCTCCATTGTATCAGAAGTAAAGGCTTGTTTTCATCTCTTTAGGAGCATTTCGGGAGCATTTCGGTTTGTGAGATTCTCAGCAAAGATGCTCTGAACTAAAAAAACCAACAGGAATCTCTCTGATGTTAAGTGTTTGGAGCGCTGGAGATGTTTCTTTGTATTGTGATGTTTTCTAAAAAAAAAAAAAAGATTTGGTAATAAATGCTTGAGTGGATTCCGACATATTCATATTTGGATATCTATCAACTCTACAAAGTTTTTAAAAATCCCTTTGGCTCCATAAAGTGCTCAATAATATTTGAATGTTTTAGTTCATTGGAATTCAGTGTTTTGACATGGGAAAGGTTTTTTTTTTAATGCCCAAGCGTGCAGAATGAAAATAGCCACAATGGACAGCGTTTCAGAATAGCTTTCATACTTTTGAAAATAATTTCAGCACATAAAGGAAAAGCACAAATTTCCATGCTCATGTTGAACTGTGGAGGTTATTGTGAGCAGTTCCACATTAAATTGCCCATTGTGGCATTCCATGTCTTTTGTATGTCCATTTGTGCAAACCCATTCCGGAGATATTAAAATAAACTAAAAATTTTGATTTGGGCGTCAGATTGAGAACAGAGACCTTTAAGTTTTATTGGGGTTATTTTATCACAAGCCTTAAGCGTCATTAGAATGTTGTAGCTTCACATTTTTACAGCTAGCTCCAATTACAGCCATCTCCTCTTCTATTTGAAGAGCTGAAAGGGCAATGAACCAATTCAAGCAAGTTTACTCAGTCTGAAAGTAAATCCAAACAGACAAAAGTCTGCCCTGAGCCACAGAGCCTGTCGTGCAAGAAAAAGAAAGCAGTCGCCATTTGCATCAAGCCCTAGTTTTGAGACAGCAATGCAAAATTATAATAATTAGCAATGACAACAATATTTATCTGCCACTGAGAGGCTGTCGGGATTAAATAATATCTGCTTAATAGAATAGTCATGTACTATTCTGCTGTCACATCAGGGTGACACTTGATGGTCAAAGGCATTACGAACTATGACCAAGCACGACACATCTTAAGTATTCTTAGACGGGACAAAAGTCACAAAGAATTACAGTCCTTTTGTATCTGCCTCCAACATACACTCACTGGCCACTTTATTGGGTACACCTGTCGAACTGCTCATTAACACAAGATGCTGAACCTTGAGTCGGATGGGCTACAGCAGCAGAACACTCACAAAAAATGGACTACAGAAGCATGCAGATGCTAGTGTCAAAATTTGGCATCAGCATCCTGTGATCAATCCTGCTTTGTTTTAACGGTTAAGGCTGGTGGTGGTGGTGTAATAGTGTTGGGAGTAATTTCTTGGCACACTTTGGGCCCATTAGTTCTAATTTAGCATTATGTCCCCCATAACAGCCTCCCTGAGTATCCCAATCTACTTCCAGCAGGAGAACATTCCATGTCAAAGCTCAAATCATCTCAGACTGGTTTCTTGAACTTGACGATCTTGAACAATGTCCTTAACAGTCACCAGATCTCAATCCAGTAAAGCACCTTTTGGATGTGGTGGAATGGGAGATTCATATCGTGGATGTACAGCCGACAAATCTGCACTAATTGCATGATGCTCTCTGAGGAATGTTTCCAGAACCTTGTTGAATCTATGCCATGAAGAATTAAGGCGGTTCTGAAGGCATAGGGTGGTATAACTAAGTGCTAGCGAGCTGTACTTAATAAAATGGCCGGTAAGTGTATAAAGATTCAAATTCACACAGCTCCACTTTAAACCCTGTTACCAGAACTGTTAGAATGAGTTGTTGCTCGTTTCACTTTCGTCTCGTTTAAGAGATAGCTTAGCACAGAGATCTGTTTCACACATACGGCGTCTCCAGACCGTGAGCGATGCATCTGTGTAACTGTGACGGCAGATGGGGGAAACACTTCCACACTGAAAGTTTCTTCTGCAAAACAGACCCCCGGCTCAACTGCATGAGGAAAATATTCTGATTTAATTCAGCAAGATGTTATTTTTAATCGCTGTAGGTAACGTATTATGATTCAGAATGACACATAAACACTGATTAATGCAAAAAAGAAACATATCCTGGGGATTTCTGGAGGAGAAAGTTCGTTGACTATAATTGTGAGTGTCAGTTGTTTCATTTAGTGTTTTTGAGGAACTTTTTGCCATTTGTTCATTGGTGTGAAAAATAAAACTTGGCGTTTTACCCAAAATAAGGATATAAACTGGGATCTATA
Source organism: Danionella cerebrum (assembly GCA_007224835.1). Lineage (NCBI taxonomy): Eukaryota > Metazoa > Chordata > Actinopteri > Cypriniformes > Danionidae > Danionella > Danionella cerebrum. The sequence goes on along the minus strand of SRMA01026644.1, from coordinate 482,330 downwards.
ATAATCATTTAGCATTTGGAACAAGGCTTTAGAGACGTGTACATAGGGGTGGGCGATATCTCGATATTTAAAATATATCGAGATATTTTTTAAACTCGATATGAATTCTGGCATAATGTCTATATTTAATTTTCGCCAATTTGCTTGTTTGCTGTGCTCGTCCCCGCCTCCTTGCTTTTGTTCCCCCTCCCCTTGCCTGTCGTCTCAATCAACATGGCGGCGCCCGCAACCAGCCCGGGGGCTACAGAACTTGTTGCAAAAAAAGAACAGCTGGCTCCATTATATGGAAATACTTTGGTTTTAAGTCGTCAGACGAACAACAGACAGATGTCTACTGCCGTGAATGCCGTGAAAGTTGCTGCCAACCAAAGCGCAACTAATCTCCACAATTCTATAACGCGGAGTGTAGAATATGAAAGACAGAGCGCAAGGTCCGTGGCATTTCACATAGCGGTGGACATGGCACCCATATCCGTCGTTGAACAACGTGGCTTTAAACGTATGCTAAAAACACTTGATCCCAGTCAGATACAGTTTACCCAGTCGGCATTACTTTTCGAGACAGGAACTCCCGCGACTGTACACTACAGAGAGAGCGCGGCTTGCTGCTGAATTGGAAAAGGTTACTTACAACAGAGGTCCTGCAAAGATGAGTTGAGTTGAGTTGTTTTATTTTTGAATGAAAAGAAGGCAATGTGTATTATTTTACAGTTAAATTATTATTTATGTTATCAGGGATTTTGTTTATATCCTAAATGTTACAGGAGCACTTTGTTCCTATGCACTGCCTGTTTTTTAGTTGTTTTATTTTTGAATGAAAAGGCAATATGTATACAAGGATTTCTGAAAGAAAATTTGCAGAAGCACCTCTGAGCTTCAATAAAAAACGACTTTGACATTTGTATTATTTTTTTTTTGCAGTAGGTTTTTTTTGGGGTGGGGGGTGGTTATAAATCCTGTAAAGATATCGAGATATATATCGTATATCGAGATATAGCAAAATATATTGCAATATATTTTTTGCTTCATATCGCCCAGCCCTACGTGTACACAGTCTTTTTGCAGTCTTTTTTTCTTTAACATCAAAAGGAATAAATGGATAAGCAATGAACAATGACCCTGAATCCCTTTGCCGTTTCTTCTGGCTGCTCGGGTGTGAGGTCTGGAATTTTGCCTGTATGTGACAAATCATGAAAGGCATTTTGAAATGTATCCAAGGGCAATTGTAAAGATTGCATTCCATGCTGACCAATAGCTGCACAGTGCATCTGTTAAAGTGCTCATGAACTGAGAAACCACAAAGTGCTTGATTTATTCACATACGAGAGCTGATGGAACAAGAAGGCAGCATTACAATTTCAGAAGGCACAATGGTTTCAGATTTTATTGGAGCTAACTCTGATTAAACCAGAATGTAAATAGGGAATCTGTGTGATATATAAAGTTGCTATTGCCCGGTCCAGTGCATGAAAACATCTCACCCCAAATTCTCCAAGTTGCACACACCACACAGACGCTAAAGGCCTTTACACATTGGGAATATTGCAATTAGAAAAAGAAATCTTTTCAGAGGTGAATCCACACATTGGGATCCCAGGATTAAATGTGAATACTAGAAGCTACTTTTCTGGAATCTGCTCTAAAAATAAGAAATGGTGGAAAGCTGTGTCAGCACTCAACATGTGGCCTGCTACAATCAAATCCTAATGTGATGAAGGAGTGGACTGGTTATACCAAAACAAAAAAAAATCTTTATGTTACATTTCTCCATGGAAAATAAATAAACTTTACATTGTCCTATAAGAAATTTCCAAACGGTGGCTCAAAAACCACAAAGTGGTCTGGTTCTTATTTTAAACAACATTTGCGTTCAGACACCTGGAATAAAGAGGTCTGAATCTGAGGCCTTTGTTTAATTCTTACTGCAAGCTTCGAACGTATGGAATTGAAAATATCAACTTTTGCACATCAAAGCAAACAGAAATCCATATAATATGGTTGATTTGTAAGATATAAGGCAATTAAATCCACCTAATTAGGACCAAATCTGCTGCGCACATAGGATGAATTTGCTTGGAAAAGCTAAATCTGTTGGGTTGACACAACATCCAGAGTATCTCTTGTCGACCCTCTATTAATTATCTGGACTTACAAGAAGATTAAAACATGGTAAAACAAGCAAATGGAAAACAACACTCGACCAGGCCTTGCCAAGTTAATTACCCATCTAAAATAAACAGCAGGAAGACTAATGTGTGTGGCAAGGGCCAGCATCTCTGCCATTGTTTACTCATTTCCTCCTCCATTCTTCAGGAAGAGAAGTGGGCAGTAGAGTGTGGAGGGGGATAGACATCCAATCAATCGACAAATTCTACTAGGCTGCAGTGTCTCAAGCAGACCCGGCCTGCGGGTGTCCAGGATGGCGAAACTAAGGGAATGTCTTCTCGCCTTTACCATTCGGTGCCATTAAAATTTAATCCCTCAAAGTGGGCTAAAGCAAACATTTGACTCGAGGCAGAAAGATTGATGCGGGGCTGTCATTTCTTCTGCCGTTTATATTCACAGTCAGCTACTGCTTGAAGTCTCCCACATGTACAGCACAAAGGATATAGCCTGAAGGTCATCTGCTTCCCCCAAAGATGCAAACTGCTCTCAGTTGTCCAAAGATTATTTTACTGCATTCTGGTAACCACGGGAAAGAAAGTGAAGACGACATTCTTTAGACTTTTAGTATTCTTTATAGTGCCAACCACTATTTGCAAAGTAATAAAAAAAAATGTGATTGCAGAGAATGTGCGCACTTTCTTTTCTTATCTTTCGTTTAGCTAAAATGCATCTGCAAGTGATGGAAGTATTCAGGCTTATCTGTGCATTTGTCAATGTTATAGTTTGTATGAACTGGTGTAGGAGTCGGAGTTTGGAAAACTATGTAATATGCTCAAATTTTATGATTTTTCCACCTTTAGAAAAATGAGCCTTAGATATTACATCTACCTCACCATTTAAGAATGATAAGTAAAAAATGTTATCTGTGCATATATCCTAGTTTTACACTTACACACTTATCTGCCATTGGTTAGGTACACAACTGCACATTATTGCAAATTTCTCTTCAGCCAGATGACCTGATACAGGTCAAATCAAGCATCAGAATGGGAAGGAGGCGATTTAAGTCACTCCTTTTTGGAAACATTCACCTTTGTATGCAAGACTCCAGATTTGACAATGTTTTTCATATTTTTTGAAGCTCCTTTGTCTTTGCCATGTTTGGAAATCATCTTGAACCCCTTCATTGTGAGGGATTAAATATGTATCAGAGCATGAGGGATTAAATATGTATCAGAGCATTAAGCAAATGAAGGGATGAGTTGCCAAAAGCTTACATCTATTTTCCATGCTCTCCTTAAGAACAAAACAACAATATTGAATACGTCACAAGACGTGTATTCAAGAAAATGCTCTATTACACAGCAATACTGCAGCATGCAGATCCTGTTTTAGTTTTGTAGATCACTCAAACAAAAAAGAAGTTGCCCAGAAACATGTATGTCTTTTATAAAACTTAAAAGCTTCATACAATAAATTAAGCCGAACACAACACATCCATGCAATGCTGGTCTTTACAGGAAATCAACAGAATATACAAATGGAGTAGATAAAAGGGTATTTTTATCGTTCGATTCGTTGCTGTAGAAACAGTGAGACTGAAGTCTGTATAGCAACATAAATTATTTTTAAAGTAAAATCTATTACAGGAACATCACAACAAACACAAAATAAAAAGCCATATATTGAAAAGAAAATATGTAGTGAACACAGTGACTACGATCACCACAAGGTTAAGTCTTCTGTTCTCTAATGTTTTCCATGTTGAAGATCTGGAATCTTTAAACTGACGTCCCTTTATAACTCCATTTTATGACCATGTACACTTTTACACCTTTTTGTATTTTACATTGAAATAAGTTTTATGTTTTACAGAGAGAAAAACACCTCAACTGATCATCACAGAGCATCAACTCAAACAATAATAATTTCTCTGCAGAAAAAAGATGAAAGGCAGAGGTAAAACAAAGACCTGTGTTGAACATTTACATTATGCTCATTCAATAACAGGGGCTACAGCAAATTTTCACAGCATTAAAACAGTCCTGCGTTTAGGGTTGTCTCCTCAATATTAGTTCTAGCAATGATGCCTACTCTACAACAAATTATATTTCCATATGTGTATGTGCTTTGTAAAGAAACACAACATTAAAAAAAGAGAAGCAGAAGTGCCTCTTTTACAAGGAAATATCATTAGCAGAAGTTACCTGCACAATACTCCTACCAGGGGAACAAGAAGGCACTTTTTCCAGTAATCTATCCACCAAGGTATAGATTAGCTCAGGCCTAGAGTGGGATACTGGTTTCTGCTTCTCAGACTTTTCACACTCCATGGAACAGGGAATTTCGCAGACAACATTGTCCATAACCAAACACACAAGACAACTCACTTGAAAACAATGTAAGGTCACATGAGGAAGACAAGGATTGCCATCAAATATAGGAGCATTTAACTTTGTTTCCCACATCAACCAAGAATCCTTTTTTGAACCGAAGCCATTGTTGATATTACTATCTGTAACTCTCTATTTTACCGCTGCTTTCATTGGCTGCAGGAAATCAGCCAATTAGGAAATGGTATTTTCAGTCAAAACACATGGCAAACTGCACAAGCATGTCAAGTATCTCCAGACCTGTAGGCGAGTCGTTTGCGGGTCTCTCAAATCACATCTTTGGAAGTTTTCAGACTTTTGTCTGTGATTTCTTAAAAAAAACTGTCTGTGACTCAAAAACTAGGGGGTATAATCATGAGGTCTGAACTCGGAATCAGAAGGTTGATAGATTTAAAAAAGGTAACATTCTGATGTTTCAAGAAGTTCTGCTTGCTACAGTTACAGTTTGCCCTGAACACAATGAAAGTCTGTTGACTATGTGATGTTTTCATTATGTCATTTTCCTGTTTGCGCTTCACTAGGAACTACTTCTCTCAGCTACTTGCAGTGGGGACGATAATGAACAGCGCACACAGCTCAAAGTTGCTCTTTTAAAGTTTTAGAATTGCTCAGTTTGGGTACTTTACTTTCTCACTGTATAAATAATAAAACAGTACATATAGAAAGTAAGCTTTGTTGGCACTAAAGAAAGGAACGTACCAATCTGAAGCTTCCTTAAGGACAAAGGAAAGCTGGATGTTCATGGATCTCACAGTAGATCTTGGGATTCAATCTGTTTCTCTGACTTTTAATTACATAAGAAATAAACCCTTTGTCCAAGGGCAAAGTAAGACTCACTAGGGAGAGTATTTGAGACAAGGATCCAACCGCAAGATGAATGTGTTTTGGATGCTGAGGATCAGCTGGTGGTAGCGCAGGATTCCTGGAACTCAGCCCAGGATCGTCTTCTACAGAGCTGCTTCACTGAACACACGAACACTCACGGAGAAGAGGAACAGATTTCATACAGCATATGGGACCTCGCCAGGGCTCAAATAAGCAGACGCTTTGAGATGCTTCTCGTACCTGTAGAAAACTATTAATCTATCAATTTTGTTTTTCTCACAGACAACAGAGAGGAAAAAGGGGTCAGGGTCATGGGGGATTGGTTTCAGTAAAATACTAAAGTCAGTGCTTTTTAGACCCTTTACCTGATCTTCCTCTGCCTCCTCAGTGAGAGGGTGAGGGTGTATTTATTCATTAATTCGTTCATTGATGTTCACATTTATTTAAGCTTTTATTTATGTATTGTTACTCAGTTAAAATTGTCAATTTTTTTTTTTTTTGCTGGTGCGGTGAGCTAGCCATTCATCTAAAAAAATAAATAAATAAAAAAATTCAAAATGATTAAAAAATGTTTTGTCATGAACTCTGGAAGGCTTGCTTTCAAATAATTAAATAACTTCTGTAATAAAAAGGTTAGCTTCTTAAGACTGACTGAAAACTATGCTCACTACAATAATCCTCTAATTCCACGTTAAAATCAAGGAAGTAAGTGTGGAAAACCAATATTTTTCTTCTCCAATCTTACAAAACAATGTAATTCTAAATCAGTAAGAAAAACGTGGTAAAAATATGGAAACTCCTAAATGAATGAGAATCAATGATGCGTGTTAAGCTAAACTAACCTGCTACCAAAGATCTCGAGAACAGCTAAAAATTAATAAATTAATCAAAAGTTAACAAAAGTAAATCCCAAATAAAGAGTTAAGGTCTACTTCAAACTATGGATAGTTTTTGGAAAGAAGTAAAAGCCAGACTCTGCTCAAATCGGGGCTTTCATGGTGACTATGATGAAATTGCCTACAGTCAGAACTTCCCACTTCAACACAGGCTCGATGCCCTTCGTACAAATCCTGAAATATACACCAATGCCTCTCTTCACCACCATAAAAACCCAAACCCTTCTGCTGATTTGTGGACTATATTAGTTTCGACCAAGTTCAGTGGCTACTCCATTTCCAAGCCCTCTCTGCCACCATCGGTCACCGTTTCAGACCATACCCCATGAAATGCAATCATCTTTTGCCTTCCAGATGACGAGCCGCAGGAAATGAAAGAGGTCAATCATTTTGTCATTAGCTCAAGAACGCCATTGACATTCCACATTTATCGAAGCATGGCTACGGTGGAATCAGCTGAGTGGTCCTCGGTGAAGCTACCCAGATGTATGCTGAATCCCCCTGTCAACACAGCCATGTGGGTACAGGGGCACATGGGAGTCAGCTGACAGGTGATGACAGATGGATTATCATCAGGCCCAGCAGTGTTCCTGGCTTCTCCGAGAGCAAACCTGGCAGGCCTGAGTAAACCAATCAATGCTGCTGTGCATCCAAACACCAGGTGTGTCCTTTCCAAAACTCTGGCTTTCACACCTTGTTCTCACTTGTGTGGAGGTACTGTCTGAGAACAGACATCCTGTTCCTGATCCATCAATACGAAATAAAGACTTGAGGTTCCAATCCTACTGTGAGAAGGTAATACTTAGTTGTAATTGCTAGAGATGCACTGACAGTTCAGACACCGGCCTCTTTACACTGGCTGCCAGTTTTATATAGGATCCATTTTAACATTTTATTACTGGTTTCAAGCTCTCAAATCACCAGATGCCTTTATCTGGTCTGGTTTAACCCTGGACAACAAGAGAGACAGAGATTTCTTAATGGCTACTTCTCAAATATGAAAAATGCTACTTAATATGGCAAGCTCCACTGGTAGAATGTTTTAAAGAAATTGACCATCCTCCTAATCTGGTTGCTTTGATAGTTTTTAGTTGCAGTGTAGTAAACTTTTAGTCCCTGTTTTTAAGTGCAACACTTTGGGACAGTTCCGTTACAGGAAATTTACTGCAAACATTTATGCTTCTTTTCTTTTCCTAGTTATCCTCAAACTGAAGCCCAATGCTTTGTCCACTTATGAGTCAATTGTAAAAGCAGAGTGTGGCCTGATGACAATCATTGAGCGACAATAAGCTGTGTAAATGCCAGCAGACACAATCCACAATGAATAAACTAAATAAACAATGACGTGCATTGGGGATCAACCTAGGACTGTTGGGATTGATTGTTACCTCTTTGTGTTGCAGTAGAATCTGGCAAGTCAGCATTTGTGATTTGTTTATAATGGTGTTTTTGTGAAATGTAGAACCAGTGATGAACCATTGATGTAGTTAGCCCAAAGTCTCACAAGGGTGTGGTTTCTCCGCCCATCAATAGTGATTGATGCACACTTAGCCATGCCCTCCATTCAGGTCTACCTGTGACGCTGCAGCAAAATAAAAATGTTCAGCAACCCACCTCTAAAAAAAGATTTCCACTTTAAAAAAATCTCAGAGACTTCAGAAAAAAAAATCTCAAAGTCTTTTAAGACGATCAAACAGTTGGGATTGGGATTTGTTTAGTTTGAATATTTGTAGCACTGTTGACCGTCAAGGTTGAGAAGAGGTCAAAAAACAGAGAAAAATGTAATGAGAGATCTCAAGCTGTAAAACAACGCTGACCTCCCTTCCAAGCATTGAGAGATTTACTGGGTCATCTCCACAGCAAGCATTCCTACGGTAAAAATAGAGATCGCTATAAAGTTAAGGACAAAATTAGAGGTAAATCATGTGGAGCTTGTGATATATCATCTTTTAGAGCAGAAAACCATTCCTGTGTGTTTAAGCACAACCCGCGGTGAACATGAGGCTAGACATGGGCAGAATTAGACTAGTAACAGTTACAGCGTTCCTTCAAAAAACCTCAAATCCCACACTGAGACCTTCATTCACTGTGGGTTGCATTTCTCCCCTCTTTCGAAAAGTGTTTTAGAATCCTGATTAAAGCGCGCCGTGTTTGAGGCTTGTGTGTTTATGCAAACCTTTCAAAAATAGCATGAGAAAGTTCCATTCCAAGATCACATTGAAGGTGGAAAATCACTGAGTGAAATAGAATGAGTGTGCCATGCCAAAATAGGTATATAAACAAATAAAATGTGAATATATTAAATAAATGTCCAATAAAACAAGGACACAGGGTGAAACGGCTTCAAGCCAGAAGTTTATGAGGAAGGAAAGTTCTTCACTTGAGGCGATGCACACATCCGAGGAACCCGGTGATGAAAAAAGCAATTTCAGAGCAGATTTATAGTATTAGATGAAAAACGTGAAACGTGATTTTTTTTCCCCCATTATCTTCAGGGAGCTACCAGCTGCATCTTGCCATGTTCTCAGGGGCTCAAGTAAACACACTTGAGAGATGCAGAAACTTCTGGATGATTCACATATGCAGTGCTGTGTCCGAGTGTTATTTTTCCTCCTTGTAGTGATGGAAAACAAGAAAGAAAAAACTAAACCAAAAACGTTGATTTGCTCAAACTCTCAAAACCGAGCAGGCAGTAAACATTCGCAAGTATAAAATGAGCCGGAGGAACGCTCAGAAGCCTCGGCAGCAGTGCATGGCAGCCTTTAAGCCATCAATCTGCTCCATCTCAAACTGGGATGAGGAGCGAGGCTTAGTGCTCCTCCAGTGGCTGCGTTTGGCCCTCAGCACGCTCCGATGCTTGAGTCACCTCAAGGGGTTAAATTAGACAGCCACATAAACACTGCTCCTGTTTGTGATCCACAGGGTCATAACAGATGCCTCCTGAGTCTCTAGAAACGGTGATTGGCATGGTTTATCTCTGGAGATGCGTTCTTCACTCCTGCCATAATTCATCACTGTAAGAAGAGAGTAAAACCCATTCTTAAACTCGAGCGATAAGAATGTGTTTAGTTGCTATCACGCTCCCAATTGACTCAGAGGAGCTGCCGTCACAAGCAGTTGAACCTGAATCTCCATCTGTGCTTGAGAGCTCAGAGGGTATTTGCTTGTTTTAGTTTTGAACAAATGTCTGGGTCGTTTTCCCCACTAAAAGTGGTGCAGGAACCCTCAAACGCAATTCAAAATCTTCCAAAGGCTTTAAAAGAAACATATTGCGCAATGAATGAGCACTTAGCATTAGTGGAGGGAGAGAATCGTGATGGTCTCGTGGCCCTCTGGCATGTTTAGGAGGCCAGAACACACAATGAGCATAATAAAATCTCCCAAGGCTCCACATGCCGTTCTAATTAGGATTTAAAACAGGTGCCGTACTTTTATGGATGTCAAACTGACTTGACTTTAGCTTAGTGTGTAAAGGGTGCTTTGTTCAACACAATCATAAAAGTCAGATATAATCTTATCATTTATGCTAATGTGTCAATGTTTCAGTTTCCAGCATAGTTCTGAAATAGTGCAAATATTTATAAACTCATGTTTCTACGTTTTGACAAAAAGTTCTCCAAACAAACACAAGTATGTCCCAAAACACTCTGTAAAGACTACCATACCAACAGGTGGCAGTCAGCCAATCCGAAGCCTCCAAACCAGTTATTGTCGCTTGTCGGCGTTAAGCGGTCTTTGTAAACAAAGAAGATGCTGAACAGCGACGTCAAGCACAGGGCGTGGCTACAAAGACAAACACTACCGCCAACACCCCTGAAAATTCCTTTTCAGATATCCACGACAACGCTGTGCACCATTTTTTTGCACCGTGTCTGGAAGGTGTTTTTAAATTCACACAAGCACACAGGTCACTCCCGATTAGTTTTTGTTCATTCAATCCACTGTTCCCAATAGTATTTCAGATTCACTGCACTATAAAAACTTCAAGCTACTGTAATTGATTTCGAAGGACCAACTTATGTTTCGTCAAAAAGTTGGGTCCAATTTGTTCAGAATTTCTTCAGTTATTTCACTTTGGATTTGTATGCCTTTCAGTTGTTTTGTTTTATTTTCAAATTCAAAAAGCTATTGCAGTAAGTTGAATTACATTAACCACTTACATTTATTGATATTAGAGAATAAATCTCGCAAACTCCCAGAGAATCAATAATCTCTACTTTGTCAAAATACAAGTTCTGCTATGTTAAAACTGTAAATAGGAACAATAGCATCAGTCAACACTGTCTACATCTTCATCGATTCAGCGATCCCAATCCTGAAATCTTCTGACTGCTGAAGATTTTAATCAGAACGTGAACAAGACTTGGAGTGGATTATTTATTCTCTTGCAAAAGAAATATTTTTAAATTATTTTTCAGCATAAAAGGGCGTTTAATCTTCCTTGTCCTTGCCAGAAAATCATCAAATCACATCTGTCAACCAACCTCATGAGTCAACAGTTCTCTGAATTAGAAAAGAAATAAACAGCCTTTCTTGGTTCATTTTTCTGTCAATGTGGGTTTTTTTCTTTTGCAGGGAATGTTTTTTTCTCTTGAAAACCCAGAGAGTGTCTATTGTGTGCAACTGAAATTACCACCTCTGACACCGGCACAAGAGCTACATGCCAGAAAGTTCGTGTTCGTCAGTTTTTCTTCCATCACACTGGCGGTGACGGTGAACACCATGAGAGATGTTGAGCAAGCCTACAGCAAAGAGCCAGAGAGTAGATGAAGCTACACGTATAGCCCTCTAATATAAACATACACGAAGCAACCGCACATCCGTGATTGAAGCCTTTTGTTCAGAGTTTCTGCAGGTCTTGCAATCAGACAATAATTGAGATGATAACAGTTTCCATTCTTCTCTTGAGAATATCTAAGCTTTAACCATGCATTACATTCAACAGGTGACACTTATCAACATTCAAAGCTTCATAATAATCCAACAGGGGAAAATATGCAAAGAATACTTTGTAAAAAAAAAAAAAAAAAAAAAAAAAAAAAATCACTGGTCGACAACGTTTTTGTGAACCAATTTCATGTTGTTTTCACGGACCATTGTTGTGTCATTTCATTGGCCTTTTTCTCCGTTTAACAAACTGTAAATGACAAGAACCTTTCAGATTTTACTGATTAATCAGACATTGATTCATGCCGCTTTGTGAATTGAACTGTTATAAATCTGCCATTACACAAACTGCAATTAAATAAACCTCTCTTTTAAAACCAGCATCTGCTTCATGTTCTGTCTTTACTAACCTGTTATGTAACTGATAACTTTTTCTGAGCTAGTTACCAATCAGTACATTTTCTTGACTGAAGTAAAGCTTCAAAGTTTCGTCCAGGTTCAGATCTATGCTCCACTATTATCTATGCTCCACTATCTATGCTTTCGTCCAGGTTCAGATCTATGCTCCACTATTCCAGTTGTTCTCGTATCATCAGGTTGGTTCAGTCATCTGTTATTATTAATGGTTGAATATTAATTTATTCATTTACTCTCTGTTAAATGTGAAATAGTTATTGTGTTGTGTTTTTACAAGCGATCAGCTCATTAAACTCTACATTATTCTCTTCTGAGATGTTGTAATGTCATCTGTATTTCATTTCATTTTGGCTTCTATTTAAACCCGTTCGTTGGCATGTTAGTTCAGTTCTTTCCTGTTATCGTACAACTGTTTCATCTCTGAATGAAGAATCTGAACATGACCAAGAAACGTGTTCTTGATCCATATTTTGGGTTGTGCTCACTGTGCAGAAACTATTTTATAACCTATGACAGATTTAGGTTTCAGCCCTACTGATATGTGCAGTCTATTATATCTGCAAAGCAATGGGGTTGTGCTGTTGTTAAAGGAAAAAACAACATAACCATGTACTCAACATGACATGACAAGAAAGGGTGGGGTCAGCAGAAGCTCAGCATCATTTAAAGGGCCAGACTCTAAAAAGACTATTTTGATTGGAGCTGTGTTTGATGGGGTAAAAGGACAGTCAGAAAAACAACAGTCATCTGGGGTTTCGGCTATTTTAGCCGCACAATGTGGGTAAGCAAAGCAAAAGGCAGTCAAAACCATGAGCCACCAGGTAAACCACGACTGTCTATGAAAACATTGACTTAATCCATTAATCTTAGTTCAGGCAATCTGGAAAAGTTTGCAACCGAAGCCGTGAGGTACTATGGGGACCAATAATGGTGGATTGATACTATAAGTGAACTAAATGAACCGTAGGGACCTGTGCAGTTTTTCAAATTTAATTAACACATGCCAACCATGTTGCTATAAGTCTACTTATTATCAACTGGGATTCATAAAGTACTATTCCATCCATCCAAGCCTCCTTGTATTTATCAGTCAGTCTTTCCAACCACAATCTGTCCAGACATCCATCCATCCACACATTCATCTATCTACCTACTTGTCCATCCATCCAGTCCTAACAACCTCAATCCATTTGAAATTGCATATATAAATGCAAACTAAACCACAGAAAATATACATAGCTTTCCTAACATTTAACTGAAGATCTGCAACCCTCAACTCTCTGCTAAATATTGAGAACATATTTGCTCTATCTGAGAATGAACTGATGTGTTTCACATCCTGATTGATGCTTGATCTCAGGGTGCGAAAAAACAAGTAAACACCAGAAATAAAGACCATGAATCATGACCAAAACAACTAAAACTTTTCTTATTGGCTTTAATTTCAATTTTAAGATTTGCAATAATAGAAGGCAGCTACCTGTTCAGGCACAATGAAATGAACTCAAGCAGAACAGTATTGTGGGTAAATTTCAATTTAAACATAATTGTGAACTTTGTTTTGGCTGAACGACCATCTTTAAAGCAATTTACATTTGAACTGATTGAAAAAAGACACTCAGTCACTCTCTGTCTTTAGTTTTTAAATAAAATCCCCGTTCAAATTCAACGAAAGTACTGTATATTTTCTTGATTTTAGAACTCGAATACTTATATCCAGGTACATTTTATTTGGTAAATTTTGGAAAAAGGATGCCAAACCCCTGGTTTTAAATTGACTGGAATCTCCAGAAGCAAAATCAACACTTGTTGATGTGTGATGTGCATTAAAATGATCTGAAAGGGTTAATAACATGCATTGCAACTAATCAAGATAAATGCCAACAATCTAAACCATGATGTTGCGTATGGGGTTGACATAAACGGCTTTCAGACATTACTCTCTCGGTAAAAATGTCATATATTTTAATTATCTTTCAATCTATGTTTACAAGCCATTCACTAGCATCACATGAACTGAAAAAGCACTTCTTCTCGCTCGAGGCGTTAGCGAACACGCCAATCACACAGAAACCCAATGCAGTTCATTACAATACCATTATAATCTCATTATAACGAGACAATAACAGCTGTTTAATCACCGCCGCTGCGCTGTCATTTCACCTGAACTGTGATGACTGTCAGAAACTAGCTGCCCGTCTATAAAACGGCAATATCCGTGCTTCCGAAGTGAACTTGCGATCTAAAGCTGAATTTTATAAATATAACCGACGTAGGCTGCCGTTATTCGGAAAAATAGATATCTTTATATGTGTGTCTAGTGTGATTGTGAGTCCGGAGGCTGTGTGGAGTCTTAACGGACTTTCATTCATTTCTGCCTCGAGCACAGTCCGTTCGTAACGGTCGACTCCCAGTGCCGCGTTTTTCATAAACCCGGCGGACCATACTGTACGTATAACGCCATAAAATTAAGTTAAACCCAACAAAGCCTACCTGTGTACTGCACAAGGAACATCCTCCTAGCGATTCGGTTCCAAAAACCGTCGGATAAAGTCCCGTTGGTGCCTGTGATGGGACGTTATTCCGTGTCTGCGATACGCGCTTCGCTGCTGGTGTGTGTGGGTCCGCTGCGCTTATAACTGCTTTAAAGTGAGTGAGCGAGCGGAGAGAGAGAGAGGGGGGGGGGGGGGTGGTGTTCTGACTGAGTATCCACATTCATGCTTCTCCTGATGCTAGATTAGAAAAATGTGTTTTTCTTATGTTACTGTAACTTATGTTTTGTTTAATTTACTCCTGAACGAGATAAAAAAAAAGATCAACTTTTTGACAATTATCCACGTCACAGATGCGGAAATGTCCATATATAAAGGGTATGGTTGGACCACAAGCTGTAAAAAATATTGACTGCATGACACCGCCACTGCCATTTGGGCTAACATGAAGCTTTTTTTTGTTGGAGAAGAGGCTGCCATTGGGCAGCGCACATGCGACTTCCTGTTAAGGATGGAACTGTGCGATTTCTGAGCTCCGCCTTGAGTCTGGCTCGGACACGCCCCTCTCAAACATAGCCTGTAATATACAGTTTATTTTGTAAATGGCAGCGTAAATGATCTTTGGGATGACAGCGATGAGTCAGCTCTGTCCTGTGTAGCTGTCAATCACAAAGTCCCGCCTACCTTTTTAGGGGAAAATACAACCAGTGTGAACCACACGAAAATAAACTTAAACCAAATGAAAAATAATAATAATAGAAGTTTGTTCAATGTATTAACCTTTGTGTACAACATAAAGGAAATAAATGAGATCATTTTTATAGTTTGGCTTTTTCCCATAGACCTGTACTGGCGGAAATCATTCTGCAACCAGTGCTTTGGGGGCAATCGCCGCGGTTTGGCTTCACTCCGCCATGTGTGACATACTTGGGTAGGAGCTAAAAACAAATTTGTTTTTCAGACAAAAAACTATTTTGCAATTTTAATTGTAGGTTTATTCCCTATGGTGACTTATGCTTTTTAAACAACATAATAAAATGGAAAAACATTTTCTTTAAAAAAAAAAAAAGACAACTTTCTCATAAAAACAATTTTCACACTAAATCATGATCCAGATTGCTGGCATTAATCTTGATTAGTTGCAACGCATGTAATTCTAATGGATATCACAAGTCTTTAAAAAGTATTTAGTTTGCTTCTGGAGAAATCCAGTGAATTTAAAAACAGGCATTTATCATATATTTGGCACCCTTTTCCAAACCTCACCAAATAAAAATGCACCTGGAGATAAGTAATTAAGCTCTACAAGCAAGAAAATGTACTTTCTTTTATTCATAAACTAAATAATTAACTTGAAGGAATGTTGAATCATATATCATAACTCTCTCATGGACATTCCATAAAACTGGAAGTATTTGTGCACCATTAACGGCAATGGCAAGCTCTCTTTACCAAGAAAATATTTACGCAGAAATATTTTGTGGATTGCTCATATTAAATAATTAGTGGAAATAATTTTATTACGTTTAAAAATTGAAAAAAAGTGCACTTGTTCACTTGGAGAGATTGCAAATCCTCTTTGCGTGGTATCTACATGGTGTTGTGATACACTACTAACTAAAAGGTTAAATTTTTTGTGTTCTATGGTGAAAATGTTGTACATTCTGTGGCTCCAGCAGACAGTGTTTCACTGAGATTACCATAAAACCTGTTGTTTTGGTGAAATTAAAGGGTGATTCTGCAGCTGATGACCATAGATTCTCAGTTGTTATGCCTTTGGCTGATGTTTTGCCCACTTCTAAATGATTTCACTCCAGTGGTAGCATGAGGCTACGACCCACACAAGTGGCTCAGGTACTGGAGTTCATCCAGGGTGAATATCAATGTGAGCTGTGGTAAGGTTTACTTGGAAGACCAGGTAGTATAGAAGGAGGATGCCTCCATGAGGTCCACTGCTGGAGGTTGTGCTGTCAAAGGTTGCCAGAGCACAGCGTGTCTGGAGAGGCAGTGTAGAACGTTCTGCTGCAGCAGCATCCTCCAGCAAGACCGGTTTAGCTGTGGGTAAGTAATGGTTTGGAGTGGCATTTCTGTGGATGGTGGCGCAGCCCTCTATGCGCTAACCAGAGGTGTCATTGCGTACCAAGATGAGGTCCTGAGTTCGGGGTCGGCCCTCATATAGACAATGCTAGACCTTATGAGGCTGGAGTGCATTAGCAACTGACCCGCCGTCCCCCAGATCTGAATGTAACTAAGTTCATCATGCTTGCTCAATCCACCCACGACAAGGTGTACCACAGACTGCCCCGTAGTTGGTGGATGATTTAGTCGAGGTCTGGGAGGAGATCCCTCAGAAGACCACCTCATCAGGAGCATGCCTCAGTGTTGTAAGGTCATGTAGGCACGTGGATTCTACACATACCTCTTCATTTGGACTTTAAATCACAGTTGGATCGACTCCACAGGTTAATAAATCTGATTTCCTTTGATAACATTTGTGTGATTTTGTTGGAATTTGATGAGAATATTTAATTCGTACAGATCTTGTTATTTTTAGGTGTTCTTTTTGAGTTGTGTACATTGCAAATACATGAATAAAATGGCACCTGGTGCGATTGGTCATTTGACAAACCTCAAGTTTGTCAATTTGAATGCAACAAAGCATTGCAACCTGCACGCACATGCGGGGGGTCCTGGAAGGGTTAATCAACCCGTGACTCCCTGGAATCTCACATGAAATTCAACACTTCCATGTTTACAACTCGATGGCTCTGGCTAGAGATGAACAGCATGCTCAGGGTTACTGAGACCGTGTCACAGATGTCTTAGCAGGAATTTACAGAGCTCTACGCTAAAGAGAGCACTGGAAACGACGGAATTAAAATAAAAGAGAGCGTGTGGCATCTATCGACTTCTTCAGCTGCTCCGTTGATCTCAAACCTGATGAACGCTGAGGACCAGGATCCTCGAGGGAATGAAAGAATCGCTTTATATCATTTGTGAGCATTAGCATATTGAACCGTAGTCAGGAATGTCGAGGGTGAAGGGCTGGAGTACGTACAGTAGATCAAGTGTACTGCTTGCACTCTATTTATAACGTTTGATGTTGGATGTAAACATAATTCGCTTTCTCTGGCAAACTGCCACTGTGCTTCCTGAAACAAAGTCGTCTTGTGCTCTGAGTTTCACCAAGGAATCATTTCTGGCACTGGCCAGTTTCCTCTGGAATTCTTTAGAAGTATACAAATGCAAATACTCATCACTTTTAACCAGTTCTTTGCCTTTTCAAAAGCCGAAGGGGATGCAAATAGCTCTCAAGATGACTAAAATGCACATTTTTTATGTTTTCAGCTCTCATTTTAAACCGTTTTCATGCAATTAGGGAAATAAATGTGGCATAACACTGGTTTAGTCGCATACAAATATTCCAGAGCTGCTTGTGATTCATTTGTGCTGCGAGGCAATTACATCACATCAAAGTGACACATTAAAAGCACTGGAAACTTAAGACTTTGATATATAACTGTAATGTGTTTTTAGGCCCAAAAGAAACACAACGGTTCTTAAAAGAATGTGCTCGATATAAGAGCTTTCTTCTGTCACGGTTCTTATCTGTAAATTTGCCCAATAAAAGCAATCAAAGTCTGTCTGAGCAGAGCACTTTCCTTTCATTTACTCTAATCCAGCAGACGGTTTCCCCTCAAACTTCAACTTAAATTAAACTGCTGCCACACGGTACAATTATCCCTAATAATTTGATAGTATCTGTCTTTCTGACTTTCAGGAAGGAGCGCTGGATCTAACTACACTTCCATCTGTGGCCATCATTTATTTGGCGGTTAATGGAGCTGCAGTAGTTTGACAGATGGTTCACCTTTACAAAGGTGAGCTGGTTCTTTCCTCTCGTGCACACCAGTGATGCTCCTAGAGGGGGAGCTTTGCCATTGGCTGAAAAACTAACACTGAAGGATGTCTGTTTATGATCCATTTCTTATAAATCAAACAACTAAACCAGACAGACTCTAGAGAAAATCATGTTAAATCGACCTTTAAGAGCTTTCTACCATGTTTTATGGATCCTTCCTAAGCATGAAGTTGTATTTTTAATCACTTTCGCAAGTTTTTGTAATCCTATAATCATTTTTGGGGAGCTCAAAAAGGCTTGAGGAAATTATCTGCATCATTCATTTCCTCTCCCCCCCACCAACCAATCACATTAACTTCCAATCTCCATGTAGAGTAAAACCCTGTCTAACAGGTAGAAAAGTGACCCAGAAGTGTCTGTGTCATACATATAGGGGACCTGCTTGTGTTAGTACAGCTTTAAGAGTGAGAGAGAATCAGAGCACGATAGGATCGGCTTAATTTAGTTTGGTAAAAACCGAATTTATTTTCTTCATTCAGAATCCACGATAAAGCCACGGTTACAGACCTGAGCAGAGGGAGATGAAAAGTGGTGATCATTTATTTCTTTGATGGCCATCCTAGATTTAGTTTGACCACAGATGGTTATTTTGGAGCCAACTATTAGCAGCCAACCTTTTATATCCGTCAGACAAGACAGCAAATAAATTCGTCAGAAACAGAAGTGAGAAATAACTGTAGGTAATCCACGTAAAAATGAAAGGATGACATCACTTAGTGGTTTCATATACAGATTAAAAAGCAAGGGTCCAAGAATTGAGCCCTGTGGCACCCCGCATGACAGAGGTGCTGCAGAGGATGAGCATGAGCCCAGTTCAACTGAAAAGGTCCCAACGCTAATGTAAGACCACAACGGATCCCTCAGAACCAAACCCTCCACAAAAAAAAATATTCCATGGGTGATGCTCTTGGTTGAGTCCTGCAGATTCATCAGGGTGATTCATGCACTGAGGTCAACAGCATCTCATAGGCAATACGGGTCCTACAAAACCAATTACCTAGGTGTAAAGTTGAGCCCCTGGCATCTCCATTATTTAAGCTTAAGGCAATAGCAAAATGGCCAGTAAAGGGCAATGGAGAGGTGTGTGTTTGTGCATGCACAGCGAGAGACACACTTCCTGAATCAGCACTGGATGAGTGTGAAATGCGTTAAGTTCTACATAAGTTGAGAGAAGAGCTCGTGCTCGTGCAGAACAGTGTGAAATGCTGCAGGCAGGATCCAACCTTTACTTTCTTGGTGTTCCCTAAAATAAATACATCAGGGAAGAGGAATAAAGCTGCTGGAAAGTTGAGAACCATCATCCCATGAATCTTCTGAGATTGATATTGATGGATACACAATGTTGATGCTGGCTTGTAAAAGTGCCATTTAAAAGTATTTTTAATAGTAAAATGGTATAGTTGCCAGGGTAGAACTTTCGGTTGCTATGGAGGAGTCAGTGACATCATGCCAAGTTCCCTCTGCAAATATGAATAATAGAAACCAACCCCCATGTCTCTATGATTTTCTTTAGCTGAGCCAAAATGGTTCCAATGGTAAACAGTCAGGTTGCTAAGGAGGGGTCACGTTCCCTCTTTCACTATGAGCTAAATAAACCAATTCCCATGTTTTATCGTTTACCAAAGCTGGGTTAGAGTTCAGAAAATTAGATGTTTTGCCTTTTCCCATTTATTTTTGATGGTTATTATAAGTCAATGGTAAAAATGTAATCCCTTCTAGAGGTTCAAATACTTTTGCACAGTGATTGCATTCTCAGTGTTTTCCCAGAATTCCTTTCGTTAGGTCAAGTCTTGGCAAAGTTTGATGGATGTAGCTTGAGCTGTCTAGGAGAAGACGCGTTTGGAAGTTTTAAAGGAAGTCCTCCATAAACGAAATGTCTCTATAGCTAGCTTTCAAAGCCCACAACACTATTTATAAAGCGGTTTTCTTCAAACGAATGCCATTTAGCCACATTTAAAAAGGGCTAAGTCCTGAAAGCCTTTCCGGATCGACTGTCCTTCAGAGGCCGTGATCGCTCAATTCTGTTGCTCTGCATTGGTCAAGATAAGAAGCACACTGAGGAAAGCTCGATGTAAGTCCGGCAATCTGCAGACCGGCCTGTGGTGAAGCTACATCTGCTGGGGGGACAGAGGTGCGCGAGAGCCACGACAGGAACCAGTTGATCGACACGGAAAGCACACAATATTGTCCCAAAAGGGACACCCTCTAGATGGGGCATTGAAAAGTTCCAAAGATGTTAATTTGAGACCCAATGCTGATTGGGAAATACGAGAAAATCTCATCTCAGGTTTAATCCTTGTCATGAACTGAAACAGAGGTTTAAAACTAGGTGAAGAACAGCCAAACTCTGTTCCCAAGGTGAGGTTGAGGATGAACGTTTCTCTGTTAATCGTAAAGCTGGAGAGCGGTACAATAATCAAAGGTGGAGGTTACTTGATTGTTTCGGGCTAATATTTCGAGTTAATTGTGAATTCCATGACTTGTAGTCTGCAGCAGGAAAATGACTCTAAACACAAAGCCAACATCATCGGGTTTGTCTGGGAGCACATGGAGAGACAGAAGGATGAGAACACTGCATCCGCAAAAGTTCCTGCAGAAACTGTGAGCGAGAACTCAAAGAACTGGAAGGCAAAACACCAAATATTGATTCTCTTTTGTTCATTGATGAAAATAAATTAATATGATTGGTAGCCCAATGACTTCGTTCGCCAGCGTTCTAGTCAAAACAGAGTAAAGAAACAAAGATCATGCGTTTCCCCACCGGACACGGACCCTTTAAAGGACCACTTCAAGGTTTACTTGCTTCTCATTGTCTGCTTTCCATTCAAATTTGCTCATTAACATATTTAAATGTCAGAGTAGATGTAAAATTGAGAAAATACACCATTGAATGCACTTAGCACAGATATTAAAATTTCAACAAAGACATTTGAATATTCATAACAAAGCTCTCGAATCGCAGAGAAAAATCCAACCTAAACAGGGTTTCCCCGAGAGAGTAAATGCAGCGTCCATCTGGCCACTTGGCATTTTGCACAAAAGCCCGACTTTTATGATTTATCTTCTGAAATGCTCTTGTACTCTCCTGGCACAAACATTTTCCCTATTTATAGTTTCAAATATCCGACTAAAACCAAGTTTTTGAAGTGCTCTCAAAGCACACTGAGATCAGCCTCACCTTTCAATTCCATCTCTAAACTTGATGAAAGATTCCAGAACCGTCGAAGCTTTGTGAGTGCAAACAGGAACTGAAAAATGATTGAGGTGATCCTCAGACATTTTCCACCCGTTCGTGACAAAATAAATGCCAAAGAACTTGAAGCAAAGCTCTTATTATTAAGAAGCAGCCCCTCGGCGGAACACTGGAGGCCTTATCAGCAGCGCAGACAAAGAATCTTGCTCACAAATCCGTCTCCTGCTGTAAGACCTGCACTCTTTGTGAACGAGAAAGCAGGACTCACCTACAGCTCGGCCAGCTCTGAGGTCCTGGAACATGGCGTGGAAGGAAGACTCAAGCTCCAGGAGATGGGCACCCTGTTACGAAAGAAAAGATGTGTTTGGATGATGTCCGACATTGTGACATTGAAAAGTAACCAACCAGGACTAGAAATAATAATAAATAAAAGATGGCTTTACTTTGCACACAATCTTTGATGCTGGCTTCTTTAAAAAGTGATTTTTTTTAAAACAATGTTCCCAATGTCACTATGAGTAACATAAACCAATTCCCTTTTCTCAATGGTTTCTATGGCAAAGGGTCATTTGCAAAAGCATAGTTCAGAATGTTGTTATTGTTAAAAATAGCATAAACAAATGTTTCCCAATTATTTTCAATTACCAGCTCAAGTCAATGGTAAATATTTAACCCTGTCTAGGGCCAAGGGTTCAAATTCTTTTGCACAGTGGTTGGTATGTACTTCCACAGAGTGATAACCTCCAAAAGTGTTGGAGACCAGTTTGGATGCCCTGGCAAAGTTTGTCATCTGTAGCTCGAACTGTCTTGGAGGCGATGTGTTGAAGATTTTTTTGTCTGACGCGAAGGCGAATAACAATATGTTGCTTTTTACGTCAACACATCTGACCTGAAAAGCACCTGACGCCAATTTCATGAAGCATTCTGAAGAAAATACCTTTTACAAAAACTTTGAAGCACAACTCGAATAAATCATACTTCTATACGCTCCCCATAAACTATTATTAAAATAAACATGATCCTGCAAAGCAACTGATCAATCCATGTTCCGGGGTGGCTACTGTACCGATACGAAACAGCATTGACAAATGAAAAGCACAGATTAAAAACAACTTTTTGAGCAATCTGCGGTAAAATGGTGAGGAGTGTCTCTCACTGAATATCTAAGGCAGAACAAACAGGCAGCAGAGCAAAGACACAGAAAAACAGAAAGCAAATTGTTAAAAGAAGTATGAAAAAATAGAAGCTGTGAATAAATAAAACCCCGTCTAGACAGATCTGCCTGATCCCAACAGTTAGTCTGCATCAAATCTCAGCAGGTGCAGGAAGCACCTGAGCGTTCCTCTGCGACCCTCAGCGGGTTACTCCTGACCTCTGACCTCTTCTCATCCATCACAGCCACCTTACACCATAGACTGAGACAGCACTGATTTTCCTAGATACCAGACTTCAAGTAAGTGAATGTCTATGGTAGCAGTAACTATACAACTTTAAATACAGGCTTTCAGAAACAACACATCATCCGTCGCTTTGAGATTTATCTGAACCAAACATGTTTCAGATTTTTCCAATGGTGCTCGAATATTTCACCAAAATCACCAAACTTTTGATCAGGGTTTTGGTTTTTATGATTTAAAAAGATTAAACACATATTGTTTTTTGACAATAAATGGCTTCACACAACCACCAACAGTGAGAGCAGAAAAACAGGTTTTGTCTTATTTTCAGAAAAATGACCAGAAATCTTTGTGTTTGAACTTATGAGCGTAACTGTATGTTAAAAATACTAGAGCGAACTACCTCTACCGGATTACATGACAGTTTTGAACAAAATTAATAAAAGAACACAGAACAAGAAATTCCTCTTCACTGGAAAGCTGTTTATTCCTTAAGAAATGATAACTATTGGAAAAATGAAAATAGAGAATAACAGTTCGATCTAAAAGTAACTACGATCACAACAGGACCTGAGGGTTTAGATGCAAGCTTCATCACGTGTTCACAAGAACTGGTCAAGGTTCAATCCAAGGTTGAGCCTGGAGGATGGGGGAGATGATTGGTGGTAGCCGTCGTAACTGCCATAAAAACATCACCAAACAATTCATCCTCATGATGAACACTATTGTGTAATATCTATTTCTCAAACTCGACCGCAGCTCGCAGGGCTCTTAGCAACACAGCTGGACTTACAAGAGCACATTTGGACGAAACAGACATTAAAAATACATTTAAAAGTCTTCTGGGATTGACTTAGTCAGTGGTGCTCGGAAAATAACTTACTGATGGCACTGGAAGCAGAATCTTCACTCCTTCCGAGCGTGAGGAACGTCTCATAAGGAGAGGGTGCATCCAAGGGAAGCAGAAGCAAATGCATAAAATAAACACGGCCAAGAGAAATATATTTCTTTTTTTCTTCTGTTTTTTTTTGCAGTAGCTTCACAGAAGGTCTTTACGAATCCAGATCCCTCTCAGTAAGTTATCTTAGTTAAAGGTCAGTGTTAAATTAGTATGCTGTAGTAACTTTAGATGCACCTTGTGACACTTTGAAGTCAATGATTACTTTTGTTTTGGGGAATTGTCCTGCTGGAAAAAAAAAGTTTTCTTGCAGGTCGATCTTCTAAAAAT
This sequence comes from Danionella cerebrum, assembly GCA_007224835.1. Taxonomy (NCBI): domain Eukaryota; kingdom Metazoa; phylum Chordata; class Actinopteri; order Cypriniformes; family Danionidae; genus Danionella; species Danionella cerebrum. The sequence goes on along the minus strand of SRMA01026644.1, from coordinate 458,574 downwards.
CTTCCAATAGTCTTCCTTTTTTGTTTCTTTCAACCCTGATGAGATTCCCAGGACCAACAGCACTGAAACACCCCCACAGCATTAGGCTCCCACCACCATGCACCCGTCACTGTGGAAAGATTGTTCTTAAAGTTGAACATCTCTCCCCTTCTTTCTCCTAAACATAGATAAAACATCGACAGCATCTCTTCTGGAGTGTTTCTTGGAACTAAACCTGGAAGTGGATTCTTCTGCAGGGTTCTAGTTACCATCCTCATTGAGAAATTGAAAAGAATGGCGGGTATGAACTCATGTGCAACAGGCGAGAGAGATAGATCTGATTATTATTTACAAAACACTAACGAAGGGGAAAACAGGATAAACTGAGACAGGGCTGAGGAGCCAGCGGGCACTAGAGGAAAAGGCTTGAGAAAGACACAAGGAGTAGGAAGGGTAAACAAACACTGGGAGGACAAGAGGGGACCAAAACAAGTCACACACAGAGACTCGAGAGGAGTGAAAAAGAGCAAGCGAAGGAAAAAAGAAAAGGAAAATCAATTCCAGACTTGGCTCAGTCCTTCATTGGCATCTTTCCGGTTGTTCTAAGGTCTTTAGAAAGTCTTCCATTAGTTTCCCCCTCCAAACTTTTCAGAATCTTTCACTTCCAGCCTTTCTTTCTGTTTTGATATTATTTCATGTTTTGGCCTTTTTTAACATCTCAAAAATGCCTCTCACTGAAATTCTTGGACTTGCACTTTGATAAACGTGCATTTCCTTCTTTATTAGATGAAATGAGCAGTGGTTGGTTCTGACGACAAAGTGTTTAACAAACTAAAAGAAATCTGACTTTCCCTTGAAGTAAGAAATACACAGGAAAAAACGTCAAAACTTTCTCTGGTCCCGTTACACATCTGTAAAACATACAAAAATGAACAAAAAATATCCAACATATTCGTTTTTAGTGGATAAAATATGTGCAGAATTAATATAAAGATATTTATTACGTGTTTTATTTTTTGCAGTTCTATAGCTGTTTTCTCATGAAAAGAAGGACAACTCTTATTCACAATAATGATCCAGGAACCCAAATCCGATCATTTCAGAACATCCCGAAAGGGGCATTAAACTAGACCAGCGCCATTTGCATGTTAAACAGCACAAGGGCCCAAAATAAATTACTTTCTTTCAATCATACAATTTAAAACCATAAAAAGTAATGAATCCAATCGAGAGATGAATGTCCCCGATCCGCATTAAAGAGTAGAATTTAAACTTCGTTCCGTTCTTTCTCCCTCTTCATTTGAGCGCTAGAGATAACCCTTTACGCTGCAGAGAGAGAGGAAATTATCATCATAGACATTCACGCTCCGAGAAGATGCCATCAACTGCGTGCCAATAATATAAATCTTACACAAAGACAAATAGTGAGTGAGGTTTCTCTGAGGCTTTTATGGTTGGACTTGAGGGTTTTTCAATGGTTCTTTCCTCCGCAAAGAGCTGAAAGAAAAGCTTTTAGTTGCTCTACGACATTCCTCTCAGAAAATGTTTCTAAAGTGGTGCCTGCTTGAGCAGATTTCTGGTCCGCATCCTCGAACACAATTCATCTCCAAAACAAGCCTGAGGTCTGTCAAACACTTTAGCTCATCAATAGGTGAAACCAGAAGCACTTTGTACAATACTACAATTAACTCTGATCTCTTCGAAGAGATTCCCTTGTTTAATTCTACGCAGAAAAGGCCAAACCGCGGAAAGTGCTCTGCCTCTAGTCAAAAGAAAATTGTTAAAGTGATGAGCATTATTTTAACACAATTGCCGCTTTGTTCTCTGCAGAATTTGTTACTATTGGAAACCACCCGCGGCTTGGCCTTCGATGCAGAGGTGCCTGCAAAATGGCCTTTTATCTGCAGTTATTATCCTCATATGTCACTGTCATAGAAACAACACAGCACAGTGATGGAAAGGGCACGCTGCGTATCAGAATATTGTTTAGAGCGCAGATTATCACCTGCAATGTGCTTTCCGACCGCACGGAAGGGAGGACATCGCTGGGGACGGTCCTGATCTCAATAAAAAGAGACAATATTCAGACGCTCGGATCTACAAGAGTTGTCTTTGCTTAATCTACAGAAGTGATCGCAGCATCTGACATTCTGTGGTTTACAGACTTGATAAAAACAAGAGTAACTTAAAGAACATAAATAAACACAGACAGATATTCAATCTATATTATTCATTTCAAACCCGAGATTTAATTATTTGAATATGTGGAAATCGGAGTTAAACATACACATCGTGATACTCTTTGTGTGAAAAAAAGCATGAAACTAATAGGTTTCTACTCATATGTATATGAATTGGTTTTCTATGTGGTCATCAAGCCAAACACGAAGAAACCAGAAATTTTAAGCAACATTTGTTGCTGATTACAGCTCATAGACGCTTCTTGCAATGCTCGGGAATGATTCTGATCCCTCCTTTCACACAAATGTCTTTGAATCTTGATGGTTACTTGTGTCGTTTAAATGAATTTTGGTCTTCTTTCAGAGGATTGTCTATTGGATTCAGGTCAGATAATTCAAGCAACTAGTCGTACTTTATTTGAAACAAATTGTTGTTTACTTGGCCTTGTGCTTGGGATCATTGTCTCGTTGAAATTACCCTCTTAAATATCAAAAGATCTCCAAGGAACTGAGAGTCAGCCGATCAGCCGTGTTCAAACTCTGATGAAGACGGGGAAAGTGAGGGATTCTAGTGAAACCAACAATCATTTCTGCTACAACTGCCAGAAAATATGTAAAAGCCACGATTAATTTCAGCTAAAATACAGGGCTCTCTGAAAAAATATGGTGCGGCTCTTTCAAGGAGCACAATAAGAAGACACTTGAAAAAAGCAGCATGTGCATCATCAGCCGGAAGTTTCATTCCAACACGACAACGATCCAAAGCACAAGAACAAGTTCCACTCGTCATCGGTTCCACCAGAACAAAGAGAAGGTTCTGAAGTGGATCTCAGTCACCTGATCTCAAGAATCACAGAGAACTCAAACGTGACGTTCATGCAAGAATTTACAAGAGCTCGAGGCTTTTTACTGCTTTACCAACAGAGAAGATAAAGAACCTCATTGACAACTACCTCAAGAGACTTCAGGCCATTGTTGATGTTAAAGGGGGGAAACACAAAAAATTTCTGTGGTCATTATGATTTAAAAAGAGAAACACAGTTGTTTGACAAAAATGGCTTCACCCAACCACGAACCGAAATTATTGTGCTTTTGTGTAAACGATCATATTTTCTGGAAATGCCTAAGAAATCAAAAGTTGTACGCACAACTGTATGCACCATGAGGGGAGTGAGCTGAGCCAACTCAAAACTACAGAGGAGTCAACAGTTTAGAGATAAAAACGATTTTAATTCAAACTGAACTATACTTTTGAGTTTAAATAACCGTCCCAAAGAAAATACAAACTCTTTGCTTTGAGAGGACCTTAAACGACACACAGACACAGATGAAGCAGTAATGACCAGGTAACTAAAGTGGCAACTGAATTTAAGAAATGCAACAGAAATCAACAATAATTTGATAAAAAATTTTTTAAATCAATCCCATGACTCGTGTACCAAAGATCTCAGCCCAAGCAGTTAAATTCTGATCCCTCTCCACCACTTACCCCGTGGCCGTCCTTCCTGTGACTCGAGAGAGAAGCGTTTGGTAGAATCTTGACATTAATAATTCATTGTTTCAGCGGACACAGTGAATACCAATGCCTTGATATTGTAAGGCACCCTCTCATCAAGGCTGATTGCAGCACCTAAGGTCATTAGCTTCTTCCTCGGTGGCGTGCTTACGAATGTAAATGACCGGCAAAGGCTGCTGACACCGAGGTTACGCTTCAACCTGTTAGTTCTCCATCTACACCTCTGGCGGCCAGATGAGGGGCAGAGGGAAATTACATCGCTCGCTTCTTCCGTTTATTATTCATTTTGCTCCTTCGCTCCCTGAAAAACATGAATTATGGCTTTGGTTCCAGTAAAAAGGAAAAATCCACGATGTGCATTCACGATGGCCCCATTTCATGAGGCGCCATGGCAACGGTGAACACTGAAATTATTACCTGAAATAGGAGTGCAATAAATGAAATCAAAGATTCCCCACTGGCCTGGATATTTAGGGTGTTCCAGAAATCTGCAGCTTGTTGGAGGGTAAATACTGCTGGAACAATAACATCCATAGACATTAACATTCCTCCAGCTGTGCTGACGGTCCCCAAGGAATCAGAACCCAGACAGAAGGTACAAGGACCTGCCTAAGTTTAGCAAGGTCACAGATGCAGCTCGAGCAAATAGAGAGATTCGTTTCCTCTCCAAGATTAAAGCAAGAAGATGATTCCTGAGAAATGTTGGTGTTTAAAGTAATTATAGCCTGCTGCAGAACATTTAGCTTCACCAGGCATCTCATAGTTAATTTATTAAGATCGGTAGCTGTGGAGGCTGATGCTCTGTTCAATAATCCATCACAAGCTTTTTAACTGCTGGGAACAAACCATCAGTTGTCTCCTAGAAGATAGATATCGTTCTTAATAATTCCAGACAGCTTGTGATGGCTACATAAATCTGTTTGAAACATCGATAAAAACAAGGAAACATCTTTAATTTAAAAAAAAATGATTTCGTAAAACCAAAACAGTTGGTTTTACAATGTTTTATTTATTTAAAAATGTGCACATTAATTACGAGCTTAGTCTCAATTTTACATTTTTATTATAAACAGAATAACAAAAAAATGTATTCAATGAAATTGAAGCCTATGAAAATAAAAGTAGCAATCATAACAATAAAAAAATATAATATTCGGCATATGTTTAAAAGATGATTTACTCTTTGCTATAACGCAGCCAAATTCACTTTTTACCCGAACAGAAAAAAACAGAATTGTTTACATTTTTGCAGATTTACTGGAAAAATCAAACTGAAATATCAAATAGAAAGCACCTTTTGATCTAATACAGCCATTCCTCCTGCAAATCTTCTCCTGTTCTGTCCGGTTGAATGATGAACATTGGTTAAACATTTTTAGTTCTCTTCAGAGATGCTCAGTTGGGTTTAAGGCAGGGCTCTGGCTGGGTCATTCAAGAACAGTCACAGAGTTGTTGTTTTATAGCAATCTTTATGTGGACTTTCCTATGATTTGCACTGAAAAGCCATAAAGCCCCACCTGGAGGATGGCTCTGGGAAGGGTTTTGGTCTTCGGTCGATATGAGGTTTCAATTTTCTTTCTAAAAACGAATCAGATTTTCTGTAAATATGGGGTGCATTAACGAGGAAAAACATGAACGAATGGAATGTAGCAAAAAGTAAAACATTTAAAAGGTAGGGTCTGAATCCAAACCCACTGTACGACCATTTTTTAAGCTCTTTCATTTTGAACAAGATACCTCCATCTGTTGGAGCTGGCTCTGAGAACACTGTTGATCTCTATCTGATGCAATAGACTGTTTGGGCTCCCACCGCCTGTATTACCAAAGGCTATTAGGTGGCAAGCCAGAGAAAATGGCTCTGCCAGTCCCTAGATAGTGCAATCAGATCAGCAATTTCTATTGTCCCATAACACCACAACTAAGTTCATTTCCTTTGGGGAAAATATTGAAGAGAAAAGGCACTAGATAAAAACAGAAAAATGAAAGCAGAACACCTGCTGAGGTTGCCAGATCAACGAGCAAAGGAAATGTAATTCAAATCCAATGTTTAGACAATTTTTACAATTCAGAATCTCTATAGTGTCAAACAGAAGAAGTTCAGCATCTCCTCTTCCACTTAGAAACCAGATCAACTCAAGATCATCAGGTAAAGACACCAAATCTTCCAAAGCGGCTCTGGGGATCTGTTAAACAAGAACTCATCAACTGATGGATAAAATTTTCTTGTATCTCACAAAAATGTTTCCAATCCCCTGTAGATGGAAAGCAAAGAGCGATAAGATCCGAACAGTGAGGGGGAAATATCATCGGGATTTAAGGAAATCTCTCATCTTTTCAAGGGTTTCCACTTTATTCCTGCTCACACCTCTGTATAATAAAATAATAACTGTGCTCTTATTCATGAGGACAGCCTAGCTGACCCAGATATTTTCTGGAAGTGTCTTGAGGGAAGCGTCAGGGTTGGGTTCACACAGAGCAGAATTGCTGCCCAAGATACGAAAAACTACAACAGCTCCAAAAAGAAACGCGGTCGAAATCAGAGATTCCTCAAGCCAATCCCATTCTAGTTTTCTGTTGGGAGCAGAAAAAAGCATCACCAAATAACACACTGCTCTTCACCAGATGTGATTCATTAGCTGCTGAAAAACTGAAGCACCAAACGCCTCTGCTTCCACCTTATGTCTTGTGTAGGCTGTAGCCTGTCAGGACTAGCATCGGCTGGGCACCTTATCTTGCTGAAGAACGTGCTCTGCTGTACTGTCTTCATTGGCAGGATGATGGAGAGAGGGCCGGCCTCCCAAGATAAACAACTCCTCTGTAGTCGGTGAAGCTTTCCTGGCCCTTGTTTTGCTGCTGGCATCAAAAAAACCAATACGCTGCTGCAAAGGCCTGGCCACCCTCACTCCCAAACACCACCACAGTGAGGGGGCAGCGACTGGAACACAAATGAAGATGCTCAGTGCTGCTCATTCATCAGCTCCATCAGAGGCAAGGCTCCCAGGGTGAGAAAGGAATGTATTGTGGAATTATGCGCCTGGGTTTAGCTTTCAAAATGTTTGGGACACTATGTTTAAAAGCAAACAATGGGCTGTGCTACCATTTACCAATTTCACGCTACTCTGGAATCCCAGCATTCTACACATGTGCTCATAAGTTTACAACATTTTTTGTTGTAAAATATGAATAATAACACAAAAGTAGATGTTCCACTCACAGTTCGTGGCTGGGGGAAGCCATTTATTGTCAAACAACTGTCTTTACTCTTGAGGTAGTTGTCGATGAGGTTCTTTATCTTATCTCTTGGTTCTTGGCAAAAAGCCCCCAGCTCTTGTAAATTCTTGCAGGAACGACACGTTTGTGTTCTCCTTAGGGTGCTTCAGTGATGAGATCAGGAGACTGACATCTGCTCCAGAACCTTCTCTTTGTTCTGGTGGAACCGATGATGAGGGACTTCTTCTTGTGCTTTGGATCGTTGTCGTGTTGGAATGTCCACGAGCAGCTTCCAGGCTGATGATCCACATTTTCCACCAGGATTCTTTGATAATATGCTGCTTCATCTTCCTTCAATTCTGACCAAAAGTTTCCTGTGTCTTTGGAGCTCAAACATCCCCAAAACATCAGCGACCGACCTTGGCGCTTCACAGTGGGGATGGTGCTCCGTTCATGTTGACTCCTCTCCAAATGTAGCGTTTATAGTTACATACCAGTATATCTCACATGGTTGGTGGAGTGAAAAACCACAGCGATCGCCCCCATATTGTTCTTTTTTTTATTTTAATTTTTTTTATGAAAAACCTATTAACAATGTCACAATCTGAAATGGAGCATTAATTCATGTTTAAAATAATGAATTAATTCATTGTCAAAAACAACACTGGTTATCTATACAGTGAACAAAGTTCAAACGTTTTTTGTTGTTTTTATTTTATTTTACTATTTTCGTGTGGCTCACGATTGCTCAATTTTTCCCTAAAAAACTAGACGAGACCATGTGACAGAACAGAGCTGAATTAACGGGGCCATCATGTCGAGAGAAGGATCATTTACGCTGCCAGTGAACAAATTCAGAAAAGTCATTCTCAAATTATAGTTTACAATTGCAAAATAAGTTGTATATAACAGACTGTGTGTGAGAGGGGCGTGTTTAAGCCAGAATCAAGGCGGAGCTCTGAAACCACAACAGTTCCATCCTTATCAGGAAGTCACAGGCAAGCCTCAAACCGGCAACCTTCTAACTGAAAGGCCACAGTGCTACCCACTGCACCACCGTGCCGCCCACAGCTATTGTTTCAAAATAATTCCATTGTGTCTCCCAGATTCACAGATTTATAGACTGTAAAGCCATAGACAGATGTAAGGGAAAAATGGTGACACATGTCAGCAGCAAAAGAGAGTGAGAAAATTCGGTGGAGTAAATTAAGGTGCATTTCTCGAAAACGCGGCGAGAGGAAGAATAGTCTCTTCCTGTGGACTACTTTATCTGGAGTCACAAAGAGTACGGAAACCTCTGCAGAGCGGCAGGACGAGTGAGCTGAGCTTGCAGATTAGACCACCTGCCTCAACAATCCTGCCATTCTATTTATACCCCCGACAATAAATTACTGCTGGCGAGCAGAAGACTGGGCTCCAAAGCTGGGCAGACGCTACAAATGAGCCATGAGAAAACGACAAGCATTAATGGAAGCAGCGGTGACCTTAATATTCATTTCACTTTAAATTAAGATCCAAGTTTCTTCACATCAGACTAATGTGCCAGGCACCTCTACATGAACGTGCAGCGGAGCTGAAACAGAGCAGCTCTGGGGTGTGAACCAACAAGAGATGATTTCTGGTGAGCCAACATTTCTATGCAGGATTAAATTCATTCTTTTCTTGAGGTTCAAACTGTGTACCTTTAGTGACTGGGAAGGTGGAAAAAGTATACAAGAACAAATATTAACTACTAGCCAGATGTGAAAATTTCTATATCCACATTTCAATATCTGTCAAAAAAAGAACAAGTAAATAGAATGCAAAAATGCCCTTCTATCAGGACGTCACTATGGATATAGAAAAAAAGGGACACTGCTACATTTTGTTTACCAAAGAGTTAGTGCTGTTTATACCTTCAAACATACACTTTCAAAACTAGAGCCTCCAGTATTTCCTATTTCATGGTTTTGGGTCAAAACCAACCGTGCAAATGAAAAACTTGCCGCCTAAAATGCATATCAAATTGTTTTGACCTTTTTTGAACTTGTAAGTAAAGAAAAGTTGTATTTATATATATTTGTACATTGTATTTCATGCTGAGAGATATTGAGTTTAATTAAACCTAAAAGTTCTATAACCTCAACGAGGTTCAATATTTTATATAACTTACACAGATTTCTGAAGATTAATAAAGCGTTACTCACAAAATGTAACTTATTTAAGTTATAAAGCAATAACTTGACTAGCTGTGACACGCAGAGATATAGGGGGTGCTATAGCCATATAGCCCATGATGAGAGGAGTAAGATGTTGATGGGCACTGGAGATCCAGCAAAGGTATTAATCAAAAGGTTACAGAGAGGTAACCAACAGCCACGACTCCTCTGAGCTTACACGGTTACCGGATGACCATATATGGACAGTCAAAAGGTTACAAGAGTTTACAGAAAGTTCATGACTTAATCTGGGACTCTTTGATAAAACTAAAAAAAAAAGTCTTTGTTAAATTATATATAAAAAAATCAAGTAAACTAAATTTTACTGATTCCAAACAATGCCTTTTAAATATGTTATGCATAAGATTTTCAAATTTTGACAGAAAAAAAAACCACAGAGGAGTTGTCTGAGCAAGTTTTATGTAATTTCAATACTTTAAACTCAGGAAAGGTTTGATGTACTGAACCTACCCTGATGAGAATAAACATTAAATGTGTTTGTGATAATAAGATATACCGTAAAAAAAACAGTATTATGGTAATCATTTTATAATTTCATTTTAAAAAGTGGGTGGGTTTTTTTGCGTAACCCTTTTTCTCTTTAAAAAAGAAAATTTGTCAGGTGGATTTAAAGGGTTTTGCATCCGAACGACATTCAAATCCTTCTTTTGCATTCGTCCCTTTTAGAAGAGATTTAGAAAGAAAGAGCTCTAGATGACTTATCCTGTGCTGAAATAAATACTGTTGACTGCTTTTCATGACAAAACTACTGAATATTTTCTCTTGCAAGAAATCAATGCTAAAGTGGAATCAAACGGAGGTCACTCTCCTAGCAACCGTCAAGAGAAGCATGTCATAACAGCTGTAAAGTATGCAACATCTGCTTGAGGAAATCTCCTTTCTCTCTCGGAGACACATTTGGCTTTTTAGCTCTTATTAATGCAGCACTGACAGCCGTAAGCACAGCCACGGTTTCAGAAGGGTTCGGGATCAGATGGAGGGCTAGTGCTATAATCTCAGTAAACAAAGCTGTTTGGCTCATGACTGACAAGTTTAATTGTAATCCACGGGGTCGTGGTCTGCTATGAAAAATGCAATCAAACCGGCTCTAATTGAAAAGGTCCAAAACAACTGGGACAGATGGAGAGCCTTGATTATTGATTAAAGCGAAGTAGAATTGTTGCAGTTGCTCAGGTAACTAGGGATACGTTCAGACTGTAGGCTCCATCACATTTTTGTTCATATGTGACCTGTATCCGATGTTTTATGACCTGCACAATATCAGGTTGGTGGACTGCAAACAAGACGAGAACTCTACACTCTCTTGTGCTTTTCTATTTAACTGGAAGCTAACCCCTAGACCTACAGTGATTGGCTGATCTCTCCAATTGCAGCAGAGATCATTGATAAGTCTATGGACTACTTGCACAGAATTACATAATTCTATATTTGCTTCCGTGAGTGTATGCACTAGTTCTTTTGGTTACGAATCACTTTGAGAGAGACGGCTTCTTCTTTTACACAAGAAGTTAAAATTTATTATCAGTGATTTGCGCAGGCAGTGCAGCAGGAAAAGAGTTCAGGATGTATACATCTAGCTGTATAGACAACTCTGATGAGCAGCAGCAAATACGTGGCTGATTTGTACGGTGACCCATTAGAATGCAAAATAAAAAAGAACTGTAAAGTAACAACACAAATAAAAACACAAAATATTTGTTTTTGATTGGCAGTAGCCTTTTTTCTATTTGCAATAGCATTCCGCTTGGCCACTTATTCTACCACATGAAAATGAGTGGAACTGGGGGCGCTAGTGAGCTCGTTTCCAATATACTTTCATAGTCCATAAATGTCCACAATCAATCTTTTGTTATGAGAGTTGAGAGCCAGAGGGCCACCGTAGTTGGATGTGTCAAAAGCTGTAGCTTGTAATCAAGCTCAATGGTGCCCCCTAGTTACGTTATTTATTTGGTTTTTTTTTTTTTTGCTTTTGTGTTGTGCACTAATGAGCCATCGTGGGGATCAGTGGCCCATTAAAAATTACCAAATCAACTTTTCACATGCAATGCTACAGCAAATTTAGATATTTTGTGATTTATTTGTAGTGTTGGTTTGCAGTCGTTGTGATTTGCAGTAGTGTTTTGCACGCAAAGTTGATTTGCGTTGTATTGCGCACTAAAGAGCCACCGTAGATTTCAGCTTATCATAATAAATCTAGTGTTTGATCCCCTTTCGTTCAATCATTTTGTTTGTTATTGACGCAGCTAATAGAGGTTCACAGATGAAAATGTGACGTAAAATGCATTAACCCTTGCTACAGGCCGTACATTTATGTCAACAGATTTGGTATAAAACACTTTCACATCACAAATCTCAATTACATTTTATTGATTTATCAAAGAACCCATACTCTTACGGGTCATAAATTGTCTGATATAATGATAAAATCATATTTTACCACATTTAATGTCATTATGTATTATTGAAATGATCAACACTTGCACATTTGAGCAAAGTTTTTGGTCAATCAATCACCAATTTCCTTGAATAAATGTAGTGTTTTCCTCTTGTTTTCTGAAGAAGGCTGCTTAACACTGACAGCCTACAATTAAACTCGTACGCTTCCAGTGTTTGCCAGAATTATGCTTTGTGCCACTAACAAAAAGTGCATTACTTGGCAAAGACAAGCTCACACTTGAATAACCTGGCAGATACCGAAAAATAGACAAATGATCAGAATGTGCAACACATTGCAATTAAATTAAATAAATTATTAAACATCTGTAACAAGCATTTCATTTAGCACACAGAATAAACAGGAAATAACTCCACACTTAACTTGTGGAGCATCTGGAACCTCTTTTAAAACGCATTATAGGTGGCTTTATTAAACACGATGCGCAGTAAAATACTAAATTAACTCTATTCAGAGAGAAACCAAGTACTCTCTAAATAGAAATAGCGAAAGGCTTTCTTGTCTTTGGTGATGATTTGTTGTTAACAAGCAGAATTGTAGAGTACAGAAAACCAACTTCACTCCCAGACTTCAATGGATAATTTATCTTTTTGTGATTGGCTGACTTGCAGTTGGAGAGGTGTACCTAATAAAGTGGCCAGTGAGTTGATGTACATATATACATAGGCCAAAAATTGTCTTTTTTTTTTTTCTAAACCATCAATGGAAAGATGGCATCTCTCATCAAATCAGTCAAGATATTTTCAATAAATTCTGTCATAAGAAATTACTTGGCAACCTGCTCATGCTAATTAATTTCCTTATTAATTTAGTTACCACAAAAGCTTTAAAACCACAAACATAACACCAAACGACATATGCCATATGACATTTTTCATGTTTGGATCAAAAATCTAAGTAGAAATCTTAAAATAGAATGTACTAAACCTTGTCAGAGCTTGTCAGTATGTGACAATCGCATTTCCACTAAAACCCAAACAATTGCATTAAACAGACGATATAATAACTCTTCCTCAGAGTCAGTTTATCTCTATTGAAATCCAATCCGAGAGTTCCTTTCACTCTACTCAGATACTGTGTGGTTTAACTAATATCTCTATTCATGATGTTGTCAATTAATTTTAATCAGAGGTATCCGTGCCTGACAGGATTCTCTTCCAAAATGAACGCCAGCAACAGAGTAAAACAGAGGTGACGGCAGACCATAATTAATACGCTGCCTGCATTATACTACAAACGCATCAGCACAGAGCGATAGAAACACAAAGAACCTTTTATACCCCGAGCAGATAAACAAGGCTAGATGAAACTAAAATAGTTTTTTTGTTGCTTTTAAATAGGATTATGGTCAAATAAGAGGACTCTCCCAAATGTGGATGTTAAGCATGAGAAAAGTGATGGTTTTTGATGTGAAATGTGTGATAATGTCTGTTTAAAACCGGTCATGGCCCGCACTGACCATTAGAACCAAACCGATTGGTTGGCTGATCAATAACTCAAACTGTTTTTCATGAAGAAGCATCTGGAGTCACACTACCAGTCCCAAAAGGAAAAAAAAAAAACTAAAACGTGAGCTCGTAGTTATTTTTTGCCTTTTTTTGTTTTAAAAGCAATACCAAAATAATAATAAAAAAGATTAGTTTTTTGTTTACGTGTTTAGTTCGATCTTTTGATTTTTCAATTTAAAAACTAAATGGAATAAACAAAGATTCTTGTCGATTATTCTTGTATTTTTGTTCTTTTTCACCCAATTACTGTACATTGCTGGAATTAATTCATGACTTTCTTCATAGATTTATAGAATTTTGTGGGTAAATGTTTGTTGACTGAAAATGTTTGTGTTTTGATTGTTCAATGTTTTTAGAGACTCATCTTAGGTCTACAATCTTATCTCTGACATACTCGGATAGCTCTGTGTAGCTCTAGATTTGAATCTGATTGTTACTAGGGCGGCATGGCACTTGTTGCCTTCCAGTTAGAAGGTGGTCGGTTCGAGACTCGCTGGTGAGCTTCCTGGAAGGAGTTTGCATGCCCTCCCTGAGCTTGCGTGGGTTTCCTCCGGGTACTCCAGCTTCCCCCACAATCCCAAAAACATGCGGTTAGGTTAAATTCCCCTTAGGTGTGAATGTGTGAGTGACTGTTGCCCTGCGATGGACTAGCGACCTCGCCCAATGTGTGCTGGAGCACCCCTGTGACCCCAAACGGGAATGAGCGTGTTGGAAAAGGAATGAATGAATGTTTCTGTGGACAGGTTTTTGTTCTAAAGGTAATGAGACGATGCTGCCTCTGGGTCCTAATGTCAGTTAGTTACCCACAGAAAACCGAAGCCAGAAATCTTGCCGACAAATACACATTTCACTCAGGATAGAGCCAACTCGTTTTTCAGAGCGATAAAAATATACAAATCTAACGATTTATAAGATATTCTGCCCATCACTGTTGAAACACAAATGTGGACGAATGTTTAAAATCAGTTCTTTATTAAAAAGTCAACTATGTTAAAAACAACAATGCTGAAAAAGACTTTTAAGCGAAGGAGACCCAGGAAGCGAGTGAGTGTACAGAAACGCTTCAGAGCCCTTAATCACTGGAACTAGGATTGAAGAAATGCAGTTACATGAATTTGTGAGCGAGGCACTTACAAAATGAGGATTTGAAATGAGTTTTAAGCTCGGTGTTGAACAAGCTCTGTTTCAGGAAAAAATATATTCACAATTTATCAGCGAGAAGGAGGGAACTCGGCGCTCAGAGTCTTCTGGGATATTACACTCGTCTTTCATGAGTTTCTCCTCCCGCTTCTCTTCGATGAGCTTTAGTACACTTTTACACGGGTGCTTGAAAATCAGCCCGAGGCCAAAAAGATCCTTCTCTTTGAAAATAAGCGCGAGAGTGAGTGAATCTCTCAGTTATGCTTATGTGACCCAGGAGGGAAACACTGCAGACCCATTGTGACTTGACAAACAAATCTCTCAAGTGCATTCTAATTAATTAGCACCGAGGGCTGTAATGTAATGGGTTTCTTTAGCCTGCTAACACATACACCGCTTATTTACTGCAGCCTAAATGAGAAAAGCAATAATGGATGTCCTTATGGTTTCTAAGTGCATTTTAAAGAGGCTCTACAACTTTTTTTTTTCTTACAAGCTGATCAAAACGGATCCTGAAAACAAACACAAAAGCATCCAGCAATCCTCTAACTATCCTCTACGGAATCAAAGACTGACCACGAGCAACGCTGAGCTAATATGCTTTATGTTTCCAGAGCACAGCTAATCTCATGCGCACACGGCTGTCAGGCTCGTGGAAATAACTGTTCATTTATGTCAAGGGTTAAACATTGATTACAGAGTGTTAATTTACAAGGAAATGGTTCACACAGCCCTTCAATTTACCTTTATTGTGCGCGTTACGCTGACTTATAGAAAGTAAAATAAATTACCCGAGCCACTGCCGCTAACTGTGTGCATGCTGTTAGATTATCATTTGTAGCAGATTAAATTTATTGCAGGGTCTGTTAAACCTTTAATATTCACAATATCAGCTTTTTTATCCCATAATTCAGACTTTTCTGACTCTCAAAATTTTAACTTTTACCTCAACATTTTAATCTGAACATTTAGACTTTTGTATTTCGAAATTTCAACTTTAATATCTCACAATTGCGAGTTTAATAGCACACAAAATTTCAACTTTAGATTTTTCAAAATATTCATTTTTGTCTCTCAAAATTGTGATTTTTTTTTTTTACCTAAAAATTTGTACCAAAATTTAACCATAACATTTTGACTTTAATATTTCAAAATATCAACTTTTGTATCTCAAAATTTAAATTTCTGTGCTTGAAAATTTTGACTAGTATTTAAAATATCCCAAAATTTCGACTTTAGTATTTGAAAATTTCACCTTTTCTATCTTATTTTTTAACCCAGTGGAAACGGGCTGCAATAATTGTGTACCTGGATGAATAGAATGTTGATTCCTC
The DNA here is from genome assembly GCA_007224835.1 of Danionella cerebrum. Classification (NCBI taxonomy): domain Eukaryota; kingdom Metazoa; phylum Chordata; class Actinopteri; order Cypriniformes; family Danionidae; genus Danionella; species Danionella cerebrum. Next base: position 443,033 of record SRMA01026644.1, on the reverse strand, counting down.
AAGGTGCAGTACAATGCAAACCCGTGTAAATCTCCAAAATAACTTTTTGTCATCACTTCAACCTGATCCATCGCCAAACGAAACCATATTGAATGCAATATTTTGCTTCTGAGCTCTGAATCGTGAAAATATGCCAAAAGCCAAGTCCAATTTCTAGCACAGCTGCACCATAAAACCTGAATCTAAACTACAGCAGGTCGAGTTTGAATAATGCCGAAAACTGTTGCCATAAAAACGGTACGGCAAGAACATTCTTCCTGACCCCAGAGCATACAGACTGTGGAAAACAACTAAATTACATTTTCAGGGCTTTTAACCCAAGCCATTTAATCCCTCAAAGTTTAGAGAGTCATTGTAAAGAGCGGAGCACAATGAGACGTCTCTAAATCACTGCAATCCCTGTGCCTCAGCTCTGATCCCGGGCTCTATTAGTAGCCCCTCAGAGACAACAGCACCAGCCGTTTTACGAATGACCACACACTCTCCACAAATTAAAAAAATAGCCATGGGTGAGGCTTGCATACATTTCTGAAATGACCTCCTCAAGGCTGGTTTAAAGAGTGTGTTGTTGAACAGATAATCAGATTTACGGCTATAGTTTAACCGATAAGAGGCATACAATAAAATCTGTTCCAAAAGGTTATACGGCTGGACAAGCATTTTATTAGAATCAGCTTCATCTTGTTGAAGGCTTTTCCAGATTGAAGAGTGTCTGGTGTTATATTATTTAGACATACAGCTACTAGAAAATTTAAATCAAACAGCTAAACTCTGCGGCTGGGGTAAGTTTGAGAAAGGCGGTTTCTTGTCTTGGCAATATTGAGCACAGCAACAAGACACTGGATAGTTACGCTGCATCAACAATGTCTCTTCCCGACAAAGATTTCAAAGTGGACCGGGGTTTCACAAAGAGCTGTTCATGCTCTTTTGAAGAAGAACAAAGAAAGAAGCAACATTAAGGATCTCTGTTGCAGTAGTAAGCAGAGTAAACTCGTGCAGCAGAGGTTACCCTTAGAAAACAAAGGATATCCGGCAGTGCCTTTAGCTCAGAACTGAAAACGTAGAATATGGAAACAAGGCCAAGTGACTCACAAATACATGAAAACATGGACTGATTCAGTCAAACTTTGAAACATTTGCCTGGTAGTTTGTTTGTCAGAAAGCGAGTGTCTGCAGCAAAGGTGAAGCATGGTGGAGATTCCTTGAACATTTGGGGCTGTATGTCTTCAAATGGAGTTGGAGATTCAGTCAGGATTAATGGTGTTCTCAATGCTGAGAAATACTGATCCATCATGCAATACCAACAAAGAGTACAACGGACGCAAATTTCTTCTGCAGCAGGACAACGACCCCAAACACTGTGTCAATTAAAATCTTTAGCGTAGGGAAGAACGAGAGAGTCTGGAAGTGACGGCATGGAACCAAAGACCTCAACATCATCGAGTGTTTCTGGGATTATATTCAGAGACAATAAGGTGTGAGGAAGCTACAGCTACAGAAGATCTGTGGTTAGTTCTCCAAGAATAAACTTATAGTCAAGCACCTTCAAAAACTGTGAGGATATGCATCTAGAAAACTATAGATACTATAGATATTGATTTGATTTAGATTTCTTTGTACATTCACTGCATTTTGATTGTAAATGAAAATAAATGATTAACACTTTCATTTTTTAAAAGCCTTACACCTTTAAAAACCATCTGCCCAAACCGTCTACACAGTGCTGCATACACGGAGGATAAAAACAGTTTGGAATTAGATTCAAATGTAAATGATAGATTTTTGCATTTGTGATTAGACAATAATTTTAATAGTATTTGAAAATTAAAAAAAAATTGAATAATTCTACATTTTTGGCACCTCGTGTGGAATTAAAGATCATAAAGCCAGCTGTCTGTCAATATGGATGCTTCCAGACAGAGTTCTCTGAATTAATCTCTGAAGTAATAGTTGTGATCCTTCAGTTCGCATTGATTTACTGTCCATGAGAAATATTTGTTGTTTATGGGTGAAGAACATTGGACAGCCCCTCAATCATAGCAGGTCCAGGCTGGAAAGTCAATTTTCAAACCAAAATTAACTTCTTGGCCTTTCGTAAAAAGTCATAAATCTAAAATAAATATATATTTTACAAAACCTGAATCAGCTTCCAGTTAAGGTTTATCCGTGACGTTTTTTAATAGCAGCTTAAAAACACTGAGTAATGTGTCCTGAAGTCCACTGGAGCTCGGAGCACTGTGCAACATAATTAATATTCATTTATAAAAGATGGGAAAATAATTAGCATTTGTTTTCAGAACTGCACACACTTCATTTGAAGAGTGCTCGCTAGCTCCCCCTATGCACCAACTTCTAGCTTCTATTAATTTCAAATGGAAATGTAGAACTTTTGAAAAATTATCACACAAAAATACATAAATAACAAAAACATGGGAGCAATGCTCACCATTCCTCTATATACGCGGATTCAATTTATACATCTTTGATACTTATAGCATACAGACTAATTAGCCCAAAAGGTACAAAATCTTGCTAAAATGATAAAAATAAAGCAAAGTGAACTGTAAAATAAAATATGTGGGCACTAGGGGTGTAACGGTACGCTAAAATCGTATTCGGTTCGGTTCAGTTTCTTGGAGAGTTCGGTTCGGTTAATTTTCGGTACAAAACAATAAGAGCTTAGAAAATCATTATTTTGAAAAGCTGCCAATACACAATAGAATTCTTGCATAAAATAAAGAAAAGTGACACATTTGGGTGATATTTTAAATAAATTGCACTCTATAAAGAAATACACATTTTTAAAATAAAACATTAAATACTGCAACTAGTTAGGACCTGAAAACTTTTAACACTAGTAACAGCTTCAGCTTGTATATCAACAAAACTAACTATCCAAGTTTTAAGTTTTGGCTAAAAAGATGAACCTATCCACTTTTTCTGAAGAGAGCACAGATCTGGTTGCAGTGACAATATCTCCAGCAGTAGAAAATGTTGATGTGTTGCCTGCCCGATCTCTGTGGAACAATGTCGCCATACAACTTTAAATTTATCCACTCGTCTATCCCAGTTATGTATTTTAACAGAGAAGCCAAAGTGTTCCCAATCAGGAGACCCTAGTGAGGTGGGAGGGTCTTCAAGCTCTGGCTTCTCTTTCACTGTTGCCATTTCTCACAGCTACCCGTGCAACTCTACTGTGCGTCACTCAATAGCATCAGTGCGGAAACTCGTCTAGGAACAATGTTCCACTGCGCTTAATATCGCGCTAATAATAAATTTATATTATTTAATTAAAATTAAATTTAAAAAATTTTAACACCCCTAGTGGGCACTGTCTACATATCGTTATTTTCAAACATTCATCTAAAGCAATAGAACAAAATAAAAGCTAGTTAAATAAAACAATAAAATTTAAAAGGGAAAATAATTCAAGAATAAAAACACAATTACAAAACATCAGCAGATACTAAGTGACACAGGCCCAGAGTCAGTCGTTTAGCGTAGATCACATGAAACTAACTAAAGTTAGTCGAGAAGCTAATACAAGTGTGAAGACTGTGATTCAAATGTTGTTAAAAATAGCAAAGGCACCCACACACTGCATCTGCGTCTGTATGAACTACTCCTCCAGGCTTTGAAAGAATGAGTCTTTTAACGTTTGCTATATTTGTATCTCACAAGGGAAATACTACAGTCACTTCCTTGAACCTCAATCAGTCCATAAACACAATTCAGAGCTCCACATCCTGTCACTAAACATGAAGAATCCATGTTTTCAGCAGAGGAACATCTTTTCCCAGTAAACACAATCAAAAATGACACCAAACGACATTCCAAGGCACTTTCTATGTCTTTCCACACAAATGTAATATTTTGAGCTTGACCGGTTGATGAAACGAATATTTTGACTTGCGTTCAGCCGGAATCTCACGCCTGGACTCGGCACGCTCATTAGATCGATTGCATGACTCAATTTCGAGGGAGGATGAGCTCAAATGAATTTTGTGAAGAGAATGTAATGGAGCCAGCCGACTGGCCAGGGTTGCAGGTGTCGTAGCTCTGGAAGCGGTGAGGGAGTCCAGGCTCTGCTGCTCAATCACGCCGCCCCTGCAGTAAACAGTGGGAGGCCAATTAGAGCACAGAGATCTCGGAAGATGATTCTCTGAGACCCTAATAAGGATTATTTCGAGTCAATGGCTATAACGCATAAATTATCAGCCTCTCAAGTCTTGAGAGAAAAAGATCCCTGATTAAAAAGCATGGCCTACATAAGTTGAGGACCAGACGATAAACATAGAACACTTGTGATTTCATTAGTAATTCTTGAGAAGGCAAACTTCACTCAATGAAGGAATGTAAAGGGAGTTCTTTTTAAATTCATAAACAGTGCTGTGCAAATCCTTTATGTAGGACTGAATGCTGCAAAGAATGCTCAAGTAATCCCAGACACACTCAGTGATGTGTGTTCACGGTCATTTTCCTGCTGCAGAAACGGCTTGTAATTCTCAGAATTGAGAAATCTCTAACTCTATTTGCAGAAAAGGAAACCTCCACCATGCTCCACTGTTGACTGCAGACACTTTACGCTTTTTGACGACAAATGCCTTCTGGTGCAGCCAAATATTTCCATTTTTCTGCACCCAGCAACTATGTTTTCTTGCATACTTGAGTTCCTTCGCTTTTTCCCCACAATAAAGATATGGCTTTTTGGCTGCAGCTTCTTTGTACAAAAGAGACCTTGTTAATGCAATAGAACTACCTTGTGTCTTGATTATACCTCCTGCACAGTTCACCAGCAGTAAAATCAGATGCTAACTTTATTCCTACAAAACCCCTGACCCCTAAAGGAGCTTTAAGAATTGATGCTGATTTATTTATGAAAACAATCAATCATTATTTATATTTTTGAAAGAACTATTTGTTTGAAAGAATTTTCACACCTGCCTTTCACAACTTGTGCACAGTACTGTATATATAAAAACTTGAGAAATGTGGTTCCTAAATCAACCGTTACATCATTAATGGTAAAAAAAAAAAGAGATTTTCGGAACCTTTAATAAATCGGCAGTAGTGCGTTTATAAAAATGGCACGCAGACACATTTGAGTGCTGGTGTGACTCTCATGCACTCCGGCTGTGATGATCATTTACCTTCACTTTAAACAAAAACGATCTCTTTCATGATTCTGGTGATTGCAGACTCTTTGCTGCTTCACACGTTTTGTAAACGGAAGTGTGACGCTAACAATACGGATTAAACCGAGCTAGAGGACATAAATTCCATCATGAACATTAAATGAAGTAAACAACAGGCTCTGATCTCAACAGAGACTTCAAAAGAGTGCCTTGTTTTGTCAGAATGGAATTAAAAGGCCCTCCCACTCAGTTTTCATGCATCCAGAGACTATTTAATTGAGGATTGTATCATATTAAAACCCATTAATGCTAACATTAGCAGCTCTCTGGCCAGTTCCGCTTATCTCTTCTGAGTTTGTGCAATAGAACTCGCTGTTATCCTCTCGGTACGTTGGCAAGAGAAAGCTGCAAGATTGTTCCATAAACGAGACTGTTTAACAAAGAAATAGGAGTAAAGAGGGTTATGTAGCGGTGCAGTTGTGGCTTTGCCTTCTCTCCACACAGTTTTCAAATGGGTCCAAGAGAATACATCTAGATTTAATGTGAAAAGCAATTATTGTCAAGTTTACCCTCACAAAACACAAATATTACAATCCAAAAGTGTATATGAATGTATAAAAATGTATAAAAGATATACATTACTGTATAAAGCATATAAATATATTAAAGGAAAGTATTTATATATGCATTTCAGTATATCTACAAAACATACAACACTACTGGTTAATGCCGTTTTGAATAAATAAATAGTATGAATAGGGTATAAAAATCTAAAAACAACCAACACAGCATTGATAAATGCATTAGAAAGATGTTTACTTAAAAAAATTTTAAACTCTAATGGGTAGAGCTCTGCTTCTCTGAAATGTTTGAGAAAATCAGAATCCAATTGTCTCTTTTTAAAACGAGTCTTGGGTAAAATGGTGAGGATATGCATTTTTCCAAACACTGGCTCACTCCTTAGTACCCACTCCATTCTCAGAATAGGCTCTGAGAGTAGTTTGAACAGGGTTTAATAACCTGCACAATCCTCATGTTTATCTTTAGAAACCTGTGTAGCATGTGTTGTGTTTCCCTTAGTTTCACTGCCACTATCAAGAGTGAAGGCGAAGCTATGTATATATTGTCACGTCCCGTAGAGGTCCAATATTCATAAGTGGCATAAATCTCAGAGAACGTTGTAGCTGGCTGAAAAAAAAAGTTTGAGTGTGTTGAAATGTGGTGTTCTAAAGAGCTCTAAAGATTGTTCTCAATTCATGACCCCTCAGTTAAAAAAACGTGCTGGTGTTGATAAAGAATGCTAATGATGCTGCATTATTTGATTTTTGGCATGGCCCCTAAAATCTGAAGTACTTCCAGCTTTAGTCAAAGCCATTCTTGAACAACATTTAAAAAGACCAACACTGGATTATCTTTTTTAAAAGTGCCTATTTCAAGCCAGGGAAAGAAAACCTCTCGATAGCGTTTCATATGGATGAGATTAAGACGTCTGAAATCCCTCGACTCCAAGCCCTCAATGGAAGTAATGGAAGTGACGTGGAACCATCATGAGAGGAAAACACAGCATTTAAATGAGGACAGGTCTGCAGGGGGGGAATCCTTAAAGCCTATCTAGCACACAAGCTCAACATGCCCACTTGAAACAGACACAAGACTCCGATCATATTATTCCACCCACTGATGGAGCTGTTTTTTTAGAGGGTGGGGGGGGTCTTACAACATTATCATTATTTCTAGAGATGTTCACAAGAAAACAATCACAGTTTCCACCAACAAATAAGTTTGTAAAATACCCCAGAGATGCGCAGACTGAAGAACCGAGCCCATGAACAGTTGATGTAAAATAAATTGTAAAAATGACATTTTGGTAGGTTTAAATATCATTTTTGACTTTCAAACAACATGTCCTCAGTAGTGAAGATGTCCACGGCTGGTAGGAAAAGCTGTGAAAGAGATAAAGCAACAGTTCTTGAGGTGCACTAATTACAATAGAGTCGTTTTTGGCATGACTGGCCATTACATGAGCAAACATGTTCTGCTCTCAGAGGTCAGTTCCCATTATCGTCTCATGGGTGTACAGAGATAATATTATGTCAGAATCATCAACTGACTTTCTTCTGGAGAGAAAATGCTGATGTATTCATTCGTTGGCCATTAAAGCACACTGCCATGCATTTGTTTAGTACAAGAAAAGTATTTTTACAGCAGTTTTCATTGGAAAACCAAGTGCCAACAACATCTGTAGAGCCCTGCTATAGAGTGAACTTTGTTGAACAGGGGGAAATAAAAAACAAAAACAAAATGTAAAACACATATTTTGCTACAGAGAACAGTACAGATGTTTTCACACCCCTAGTTCTTTTAATTTGGTCCTAGCCGAGAGAAACAGCTGATGCATTGTTCGTCTGCAGATTTATTTCTCATTCACACCACACTGATCGCTCTGGTCCGCACTAGTTCAAAATATAACCATCGGACATCATGCGGGCCGCTCACTAGTCACATACGTCATTGTATGCATTTCCTCGACTGCTTTTTGAATGGTTCGAAAGAACGTGCACACAAAAGTAAACAACGGAGAACAGAACGCCAGCAAACTGGGAGACCGTTCTCAAAATGGACAGAGTTTGCTTTTGACCCGTGGTATCTTTTAAAATATAATTTGTGCTATTTGCTTCACGAGAGCACACTCGACGAAGATGGAGGCATGGATAAACAAACTTGGCAGAATTTAAGTAGATCATGCAAGCTGTCTGAGAAACGGGGTCCTAGGGGGCGATGTTTTTTTGTGCACTGTGTGAGTGGTCCAGTGGCCTAAACGTGTCATAACACCCCTCCGCTCAGCAGGCTAGGCTTGGGCGATATTAGATTATTTACATCATTGAATCGCTTTGTATAGTGGACAGCATGTTATGCCCTTAGCAGCCCGGCAGATGGTGCCTTGATGCCACGTTAATTGTGCACGTGCCGGGCAGCGTGAATTCGGTCAGAAGTACTCAGTGACAACTGAGGGATAAAATCAAATAAAATTACCATATGTATAACATGTTGTCTGTTAAATACACACAGACAGATTTGTAAAATGTTTTGTGAAAGTTATTGTTGTGCAAATCTTTTTGTTCACTTGTTCCAGCAATAAAGTCTTAACTAAAATATTCTTAAAGAGAGATTGTAAGAGTATGTTTTTGAACGGGGAACATTTGTTTGGTTTTATTATAGTGCTGGAAACTGCAGAAAAGTCTTAAAACAAATTTGGAAAAGAAACAATTTCCTGTGAAAAAAAAGTACTTTCACAAATAAATACTTGCTAAGGGCATAAGGTTCAGGAGAGGTTCGCCTGTTTTTTTTTTTGTTTTTTTTTTTACAATTTTCACATTGCTTTGTGCGTCTCTTCTACATTTGTAAAAATTTTGCAGTAAATTGTATTTTAGGTGTGCTGAGGAGTTATTGCATAATACTCCAGCATAATCTTTTGCATTATTCAACTATAAGCTGATTTGATTAATTATTCTTGATTACACAGACAGCATGTATAATGTAATCAGCTCTCCAGTAAAGAGAAGCATAAATATTTATTATATGAATCATACTTCTCAAACTACACTAGAAAATACTATTAAGGTTCGAGCTCAGCCTGATATTTCAAACAATTGTAGCAGCTATTAACATTTTATACTTTTGTTCAATCAAAACGTCGATCCAGAAAGAAGCAGAAAGCTAGCACAGCTAGAGTCTACTCATGAAAGCCATGTGTTAAAGATGTTTGCAGAGGTTTCATTGCTGTAAATCCTCTTCTTTCATTAAATCCCCTGTCGCCAGACTGACATTTACATTGCGGCTTCAGAAAACGTGTTGAAATGTTGTAAAATAGATGCCAAACGACGATGTAATTTCAAAAGAACATCTCTGTTCAACTGTAATAAAATCCATCATTAAGTTTACATTCATGCATTTAGCAGAAGCGTTTATCCAACGACCTGCAGATTGGGGAAAAATAACAGCAATTAGCAACAAATGGCCAGTTAATGATAAACCATGCTCAAAGAAGGGGTTCCAAGTGAACTTTATCCAGAAATGTTTAATTAATTATTCTACCCATGCCACTTTATTAGGTACACCAAACTTGTACCTAGTTATGGATATCTAACTACCGGCTTAGATTCAACAAGGTACTGGAAACATTCCTCAGAGAGTTTGCTGCACATCGACACAAAAGCATCACTGTCGGCTGCACATCCATGATGCACTGAAATGAACAGTGAACTCATCATCATGTTTAAGAAACCAGTCTGAGATGATGTGAGCTTTATGACATGGAGCATTCTCCTGCTGGAAGTAGCATCGGAAGATGGGGACACTGTGATCATCTATGGATGGAGACAGTCAGCAACAATACCAACACGGTGGTACTAATGAACCTAAAGTGTGCCAAGAAAATAACCCCCGCACCATTACACCACCAGAACCGCTGATACAAGGCAGGATGGATCCGTACTTTCATGTTTTTGACGCCAAATTCAGACCCAAGCATCCAAATGTTGCAGCAGTAAACGAGACTCATCAGACCAGGAAATGTTTTTCCAATCTTCTATTGTCCAATTTAGCATTTTTTTGTTCAAAAATGTCCACACAAAAATGTTAAACCCCTGAAACGCTGCAGACAACAGGTTGCAGTCGATTATTTTGGATTGTTTTGCACAAACACGGGCACCTCTGTTCTGCGATCAAACAGGAAACATTTGTATGTAACCCTATTCATTCTGAAAGCCATGATAGCAGAGAAAAGACTAAAACAGTCCTTGTTTTGTCCTCCATTACACTTGGTATTTGTAACCCTAACAGCAGAGCGTGACGACAAAGACACCTCCTCAACTCAAGAAAATCTGTTTTTGGTGTCGACATGTAAGCGCATCTCAGATCAACAAAACACACCATACCGCCATTTTCAAAAATGTGTGGAAGCATTAAAATGATGCAGTAGAAATCCCCGTTTTCAAAATAACCGGCTACAGAGGCTTAGTCTCAATGAAGGGAACTCCAAGAGATTTTAAATAATCAATGCTCCAAACTTTGTGTTTGGAAATGTAGCAACAGAAGTGTGAACCAGGGCACCAAGTTTCATAAAGACATGGACGAGCGAGTCTGATAGGGAAAAGGTCCTGGAAACAGCATGTTTGGGATAAATTAGGGCAAAGACTTATTCTTCCAACATTAGTGTTGTATCTTGTGCCCTTCTGGAAGAACAGTCAGAAAAACATCTCCCAGAAGAGTTGAAACTGTTAAAGCTGCAAAGAGTAGAGCCACGTCATATCCAACCCTGAGCATGAGCGTTTAAAGAAAAATAAGCAAATATCGACAGGTGCATTACGACAGAAATAGAGGTAAATCATAATTTGTAACAAACACGCTCTAATTATTCCACGCAGCCATTAAAGAGCTCATTCGTGATTACATGCAGCAATCAACACTAGTCTGTCTTAGCGCAAGCCTTCTTCAGTTTCTTCAGAATGTCTACAGCAAGAATGCAAGTGACAGGAAGCTTTTAGTATTAAATTCCTCTCTCCCAAACACCAAAATCCACTTAATGACCAACCAAGGTTCATTGACTAGCTTATCAGAGGAATGTCAAAAGAGAAATGTTTGCCGATTTCTACAGTTGTGTGGAGAAGAGCAAGCAGCTAACATTTCATTTCTGCTTGAAAGAATATTCAAATGACGCCGGCTATCTCTCAACAACACCACAATGCACCGTGCTCCGAAGAAAGCACACAATAAGAGACACAGAGATGCCGTGTACTTGACTTAAAGAACATCCTTCATGTTCGGGGAGCTCAGTTTCACCAACGGGGTCAGAATGTAATTTTTTCTTTGTGCATCGGGGAATTGTATGCTTTTTTCGGAGGGAGTGACTTCTGCACCAAACGTTCATGTTTGTATAGCAACCCTTCTTCTCATGATGCAAGAAAACTCAGCGTTCAGAGTAAATAGCTTACACAGTTTCCACAAGACATCCCAACAAACTTGCATTTCCCCGACCCCTGCTTTGTGAAATCTCTGTGTAGTTGTAAAATGTGAAAGCAAAAAGCACAAGATGAGGCGAACCAGCATTGTATCCAGATGGATTTTGAGAAAACGTTAAATGTTGATCAGATCAGAATGTTTACTTTCTTTTTATTTAAATGAAGGCACGCCACCAGAAATAAATGCAGTGTTGCCCCTACCAATAAATATGAGGGGCAGTCCACCTACCACCCAGAAAATGTAAAATATTTCTATTGATATTTTTCCCCTCAGCAATCTACTTTACAACATATCCTTGGAAGAACATCCTTCCGATTTTAAGCTCGTCCTCTCTCAGTTTATTTCATTTTAGAACCACAAGATAAAATCTAACAATCCATCACAACAATTTAACAGAGGAAAAAAAACTGAGCCAATTTATGTGGATTTGGTTTCATTGTGAATGAAAAAAACTAGCTTTCAGTTTTTTATTTTGTTTTTAAATAAGAATGGTACACAGATTCTCACTGGACTGTGCCACCAGCAGTTGAAGGATTCACAGCTTAATCATATTAAAACATTATGCTAAATTTAGCAAACATTTAAACACAAATAATGCCTATATTTGTGAAGAAGTGTCACAAAAAGATACTTTATTCATTATTTCTTATCAAGCCCAACTCGCATTTAGCTACTGAAAAGAAAACACTTTTTTAATGTAATTTTTACCTCCTTAAATGTTGAAATGTGACCAGTTCTCTGTTACTGGGGTGTCCATGAAGACGTTGAGGCAAGAGAAGTTTCAATCAGTCACACTGTTTTTAAAGAGTAGTTTTGGTCGATTAAAATTAATGGCGATTTTCATCGACTAAAACTAGACCAAAACTAAAACAAAACACGAAAAACTTTCGTCAAAAAATTAAAGACAAATGCAAAGTTGAAATGAACATTGGCCTGCTCTACATTGGATAATCCATCCCATTGAGGCAATGAGAAATGAAGAATCTTCATTTCAAACACGGAGCAGGGAATGATGATGGATGAGGGCCGGCTTTAACTACACTATTTATTAAGCCTAACTGCAGCAAAAGCTGTTTTTAAAAAAATATTTTTTTTCTAAATGAAACAAACCTCTTAGTAGAGCAGAAAAAGGTACAGATTAATGTCCTGCAGGGTGGAGAGTTTGATGAGTTTTCTCTTAACTCTGGCCCTCATAGATTTATGAAATGAAAATGAATGGCTGCTAACATTGAAAACGCACAGCCTTGGCTTTTTTCAAGTCTTTTCTCAAAATGTTTTTCTGTTGATAAATGCATCCCTTCCAACCTAATCATCAAGAAAATACTGGATTTGGTGCCATTCATTCATTCTCCACCCCTCTTATTCCATTTCGGGGTCACGGGGGTCTGCTAGTGCCTATCTCCAGCGCACAAAGTGCGAGAGAGGGGGGTCGGAGGATACAACCTGAACAGGTCCCCGGTCAATCGCAGATTTGGTGCCATTATAAACTCCATTAAGAACCAATTTTGAGTCACGCAGAGGAGTTGAGGCACTCGATATATTTGCAGTACTGTAAACCCTTTAACGCTCCTCATAAGCTGATAAATATTAAATAAATCCCTTTATGTGATTGGCATTCAAACACTCTGACTAATAAACATCCCTTAGAATGCTGTAATGCAGCATAACATGATGCACGACGCAAGCTATATTTAAATACTGCCAGTAATTTCCTTTAGTACTTCTGAATATCAAAGAAAGAGGAAATACACATTCACAGCTGATCCCCTGTATCTCTTAGTGAAAGCCTAGGCAGGAACTAAGCCAGGATTTAATTTGAGTTATCCCAGCAGAGAGAGAGAGCAGTGTCGGGGTCTACAAGAGCAACACACAACTAAACCTAGCAATGCCTTCAATTCAAGCAACGAACTTCCAAAGAAACAAGCTCATCAGAGGCTCATCAACCTGATGTGAAGAAAGAGTGGATATAATGAATACTTTCCATTAATCAAACCAAGCAAAGAGACAATTTAATGCTGGATTTTTTACAAACTACGGGGGAAATTAAGATGAACCCGTTGGAAATCGTTTATAACGTGTGACTATTCGAATCTGTTAAAATGTGGAAGAAATCGTGATGCAATAGAATTGTAAAGATTTATTTTTTGCTGCCAATTGGAAGTGATGCAGGAGAGACATTGGGAAGACAGCAGGCTCGGGATTCGAGCCTGCCTCACTCAGTGCACATCTGAACTGCACACCGACGTGCCGTCCACTATACCCTGGGGGCCAGACATGTAAGAACAATATTAGCTCAAACGTTTGGAAAACTAGTGTGATCCACTTTACTTTACTGTAATTAGGCTGGATTTAATGTCATTTCTTGCCATTTGCACTAAAATGTAAATATATTCCATTCACAACATATTTAGATTGAGAGCTATTTTATGTTATTTTGTTGTTTGTTGTTGCACTGAAGTACTCCCTTTAACCATAAAAAAAAATCCTTATTCGAAAAGAAAAATTGTTGGCAATGAAGGTCATTCCGGTTAAGAACGGACAAAATCCATTATATGCATTATATCAAAAATGAAAAGTTTGCAGTAAAACCTGTTTTCATTGCTGGCTACCAAAATCAAAGATGCAATTTAAATAAAAATCTAAAATAAAAATAAATATTGTGAGACCTGAAATTTTCTTAAAAGCAATAACATTTTTTTCTTCATAAGTATATTTAATCATACTATTTATGCCCATATTACTATTATTATTAGTATTATTATAAAATACATAAATAAATAAATACATAAATAAATATTTATATAATAAATAAGCAAACAAACACGTGCAGAATAAGCAGGCTATTCAGACCACTCAACCTTCATTTGTGTATAATAGTGTCATAAAGGTGTAAACGATACAATACACAACAAATAAACTTTAATTCAACTTTCAGAAATGTTCATTCGCTTTTTAGTGCAAGAGACGAATGATGGCAAAGTGTTTCGGTGCAGTGCAGCTTCTGTAAAGATGCTCGTGCTCTGGAACATAATGGCGATGCAGAGAACTGATCCAAGAACATAAACCAAACTCAGAGAGGCACCACGAGGTTCCTCATCACACAAAGCATGAGCAAGATCTTCCAAAACATGAGTTCGCATGTGCTCTTACCTCAGATTAACGAGGAAGTGTCCAGCCACGGAACCGGCAGCAATAACACACGCCCCAAAGCTTGCCGTCAGTCTCCGGGGGATATTCGGGACTTATCTCCGTGTTCGCCGGTGTTCCAAGAGGCATCGCTGCCGGAAAACTTGGTTCCAGTGGACAGCTACACGAGCAGAATGACGCTGTCAGAGCGAACGTAAACACGAGGCATTGTGGGAATCGGGAAGCTTTATCCAGCGATTGGAACACAGTGACATCTACAGGGGGCAAATATTATGTTTCATAATATACTCTGCGAGTCGAGCACATACAGTAAATTTTCTTTTTGTGGAAAGAAAGTAAAATAATATTCAGTGTCCACTGTCTTGAGGAAAAGTGCGCGGGTTCTGAGACCCGCCACTTCCTCGTCAACCGTCGTTCGGTTGCCTAGTTACAAGCTTGTCAATCATCTATTCAGAATTTGAAACTATTTTTTATTTTCTATTGTATTACTGTTAATATCACGGTTCGATTATTTATTCCATGTCGTTCTCACTAAAAAAAATATTCTTAGTTTAAATTCATTATATTTAATTTATTCTTGCTGAACAATGAAAAATCTATATACATTTACAAATGATTTATACACTGAGAAAAATAACGATCAGAGAAGCTGAAACGTGTGAAACAAGATGTTTATTTTAATATTTAAAAAATTCTATGGAGAACCATCCGTTGGTGCGTCGTTCAGCAGGTCAAAGATCTGATCAACTGATTGGATCAACATTGATAGGAAAAATCTAAGAAATTTCACAGATGCTGTATATAGCTAAACTCAACAGGTTTCTGTGCTCTTCTTCTGCCATCATTGGCAAATTTTAATACTTGTTTGGATTGAGGAAACCATTTGATAAAAGATTGTAGTCAAACAGAAAATTGGGGATATTTCAGAATTTCAGAAAAATGTTGTTTGGCATACAGTTCTTCATGCTTACCCTCTTTGCATCTACTTTTCCTCATTCTGTGTTCTATGTGTTTTTTAATATTCTGAGGTCATTAACATTTACAATGGTAGAATGGCAGTCTTTGATTCGAGAACAAAAGTCAATTTCATTGGTCATTGTTTTGCGAAAAAAACAAAAATACTTGGCAGAGCTAAACATTTATTTTATTTGGAAAGGTAAATGCTCTGCTGGTGAGCTTTGTTTAGTCATGAGACAGCAATGTTCAGTCATGAAACTTCACATGAGCTTTACAGTAGATACATAAACACTTGGAAAAACAACTTGTTGTTGATGTGCAAATTGTCCCAAATTACCAGAATGTGTCCAACTAACATTTGGTCTTCCATAGGAACTTTTGTATGAGGCTTGGTTCACACAAGGCAATGTTTCTTGGGAACAGCAAACTTCTAAAGGCCAGGGCAGCTTTAACAAACACATCCGATCTCATCACATTGATTTATCTCAGGGTTGGCTGACTCCTGGCTCCAATTAGCTGTTAAAGAAGTCGTTAGCCTAGAGGCTCACAATGTTTTCCACCCTGTACTGTGTGCACTGCAATGCTTAATGTTCGATAAAACATAATTTTGGGGTGAAATTAGCAGTAGCAGACTGTGATTTTGTAGTAACTTGGACTCAAACATTAATTAGCTATCAAATGTGATTTCCATCCAAACTACTCGCATAAATCCAATGCGATACATGGCAGCCTCACTTTGTCACAATGAAAAGGACTAAATCCCTTGTTTTCTAAATACTTTGGTACATGTGGACAGCGCCTGTGTTCTAGGAGGAATGCACAAGAAACATTCTGGATCCAATCTTAACTAAACATGCCTGATCACCTAATGGACTACTTCTGCCGAGCCTGTCTATATGTGTCGCCTATTTCCGGTCTAAGAGCAATTTTCTCAATCCAAACAAGCCTTATGGAATGTGCAAAGTTCCAGAGACAGCACAGAACTCTGTTGCATTCTAGTGTGTTCTGCATCTTAGAACTTCAGTGGAACTTCAAGTATTCATGGTTTGTGGTGAGCTTAACCATGAAGTCAAGGAGGCAGTGGGAAAAGTTGCAGCACAGTATAGGATTGCAGAGATCTCCTGGCTCAGATGAGGATATTTGTTTTACACAAGGTAAGATTAAGTTTGCATCAGCTAAAGAAGCGTTGGGCTGTACACCACACCGCTACAAACTAACCTTGATCGTGTTGTGCCGGTAACATTGCTCATCTATTACTGTGCTTAATTAAAAGAAAGGACATACATTGTGTTTTGTTGGCTGATGCTAAGCTAACACTCCTGGCGCTGTAAACTTCACAATTAAACATTTTTACTGCCATAACTAAGTCTGTACAAAGACTTAAAGAGTTTAAAGTGTTCTTCTGTTTACTAGAGTGGGCACTACCTCAGAAAAAAGAAAATTCAGAAAACAGCGAGTGTAGAAAGCAGTCAATGCTAAAACTGGAAATGTCTGAAAGGTAACAACAGTAGGCGCAGTCAGTCCATTAGGTCACATTTTAATGGATTCAATTAAGATTTGAATAGTACCGATCAGTGTTCATTTAAGCATCGTTGTATCAATGTATCATGCAGGAATTTCCCTTTGGAAACTGAGTTTGAGTTGTTTTATTCACTTACTATTGTTTAATGATGTTAGGTACTGGGTGGTGTTCACGAGTTCGCCTCGCCGGAGCTGTGTTGAGCTATATGTATGACAAACAAGCTCTACAGTTTCCTGAGATCTCTGTGCTTACGTATTTGTCCCTTTCCCCCCTTTTCTTCATTGGATATGTTTGGTTTCTTTCTGAGTAAATGTAGATATTTGTTTCTATAAACACCGGTCCCAGAACTAGAGCAGAATCTCTAGTGGTTTTATTTTGTAGTAGCGTTTGTAAAACGTGTTTGGTAGACACAGCAAAAGGAACGTTGAGACACTTCCTAAACATTTTTCAGACCTAAAAGCTGATGCTAAAGAATAAAACAGTGGGCAGTAGGATTTATGAACTCTTTTGCAGCAGTTACAGGAATACACCACGCCCGAGAGCAATAAATCATGAGAGTTGTGAACTCTTCAGGACTTTTGTTTTTTTCCTCACTAGCCAATGCGCTCAGCTCGGAACTACAGTACATTAGATTCACCATATTTATGGTTTTGAACACCTTAAGACAACAGGGTTTGTGTTTGCTGGAAATCCCTTTCTGATCACACCAAATTACCATTTTCCTTTTGATTACATTTTTTATATTTCTCAAAGCACTTCTTCACAATTTTTTTCACATCTTCCTTAAATGACTCCTTATATCAATAAGCTGTAAAGAGTCAAGTGAAGCATTTATTGTTAAGTGTTGGCTTATCTTTAAATGAGGAATTGAATATTTTTGACTTTATCTCGTTTACATCAGGAAGTCAAGAAGCTGCAATAAGAACAAATACAATCCCATTACGTTTACTACAGGCTAATGATCAAGCTGTTTGTTTACTAGCCCTCCACATGCGAGCAGACGCAGCGTGGGTGGATGTCGAGCGTCTCGAAAACAACAGTATGTTCATATGTAGAAAATTGTTGTATACGACACTCAAAAAAGCTTAAATCGAACATTCTTTTGTAGATTGCAGAGGTAAAAGAAGTAGAAGAGAAACTGAAGAGACAGCGTAGGCAAAGAGGTTGAAAGAGGACAAGTGGAAGGGTAAGACATGGTGATTATGACGAGTGTTTCCTTAATCCTGCATTTCTGTTCATCCAGAGCTTAAACATAAATCACACCTCTCCGCTCTGTGTAAATGCGCACTGAAACATCAATCGATACACAGAAGAAAGTGTGTAGCAGCAACCTTCCAGATAAGCGCTGTGAACATAGCAAGAAAATGGACGCAAGTCTTGCAACTAGTGTCTATTCTCTGCTGTTTGCTCTTGTAACAACAGTTTCTCATTAACATTTCACCAAAAATAGTAAATTCAAACAATGAGTCAAAATACTTTTTAAAATAATGATAGTAAACTGTCACAAAATTTGATGTTGGCTTGAAAAAATAGGGAGTATTCTGTAAAAGCAAAATGGAATGGTTGCCAAGGTAGAATCATTGGTTGCTATGGAGGTTCTCCATGTCAATATGAGTAATATAAACCAACCTCTGAGATGGACTAACGACCTGTCCAGCAAACAGGCGTGACCCGGAAAGGGAATTAATAAATCAACCTCCATGTCTCTATGTTTAATTTTTTCCTTAGCTGAGAAAGAAATATGCCAAATTGTTTGCAATGGTAAACACTCAGGTATTGAGAGTTCAGTGCCAATATAATGTTTCCCCCTCACCAGAAGTTCTGTTAACCAACTTCCACATCTGAATCATTTACCAAAGCTGAGATAAACTCCAGAAAGTTTGGTTGCTAGTGAAAGCCATTTGTTATTAAACATTGCTCATAACCCATTATTGAAGACTCTGGAAGCAATATTTAAGAAGTTATGACACAAAACGCATCTTTATTTAGATTAAACATTGGAGATACTAAAGCTAAAGAGCTAAGCTAGCAAACCATGGCGCATTCAGAACAAAGAAGGTTTGGGGGGGGGGGCCTATGAGGGTTGCTCTGTGTGTGGTGTGCTGCCTTATTCAAGCATATATTGAGATGTAACTTCCTGTTCCAAATGGTTTTTCTATTACAAGAGCTGCCAGTGATGTCATAAAAAGTGCTGTGAGGATAGGATTGGTGTGATATGATCATATTTTCTTGTTCTGTCATACATACTAGCAGCTGCACTATTTTTTTCTGCATCTGCTGAGGAAAATGTGTTTTTCACCTTGTTTCTAAGAATGTAGATTTAGCAACATACCATCAAACATTAGATTGCCATCAATTAGAACTCCAAAGTTTTTCACTCTTGTATTAACAGTCTAGTCACAGTGGGCCATGTTTGATAACCCGAAAGTGACAAAGGAGAATGTGTCTGAAATAGAGAATAATCTTGAGGAGGATCCAGATTAAGAGGACCTCCAGATTATTCTAGACCTCTGTGTTGTCTCTCTACATGAGAAGGTATTATATCCCGCTCCCCAATTGAATGAGAGGGTAGACTTAGTGCTGGTAATGTTCTTAAAATGGTTCCAGGGCCCACCAGATTTCAGAGTGTTGTTGAATAATTAACAAAGACTTCAATTACCTGACACTAACCTATTAGCAAAAAGAAAAAAACTCTCTGGAGGTTTTAAATGACTGATTTATATTCTGACCCAAGAGGGAAAAGGGTGTTCCATTTTAGGGTAACAGGAAGGTTAGACACATTTGGTGTTTTGTGGTAAAACAAACATTAGATGCTGTACTAAATGTGTATTTTCTTTAGATTGCTTCTGTTGATTCGCTTTATTTCCAAGTTTACATTTTAGATAAAATCCTGAACAGAGCTCCGACAAATGCAAAGTCACATCAATATCATGAAAATAATTCACATTCACGTCTATGCAGAGGAAGCGCTGATGATCTCCCCTGCTGCTCTGCGAGAACAGAAGAACAAGTTACCTGCTGTTCTGTTTGTGTAGAGGAGAATAGCCGAGGGCAGTCTCGATGCTAAATCATTGCATCTTTGTTGTGTGAACAACGGGTGAGAGAAGTAGCTTTTTTTAAAATTAACCCCCAAAGACCTGGAAAGCACACTGATAATGAGCCGCATTGTAGAATTCTGTGAATGTAATATAAACAACCATTAGAGCACAAACATGAACTGGAGCAACATTAACAGGAGAAACACAAGCAGTAAATTGATTTTTTTTCCAAGCGTTAATGAAACAGTCCTGTTGCCAACAATCCCCCTTCCTGCATCTGCTACGGATTGGTAGAGCTAAACTAGACTTTAAAGTGTCAATCAAACCAAAGCGGTCACATCTCAATGCCCCCTTCCCCACCCACCCCTCTCTCTGACAAATTATCAGTCATCAACCAGCCGTGAAGTTCAGAACGATTAAACAATGCTAAATAAATTTGCCATATTATACAACTAGCCTCCAAAGAATCCATCTGATGCTAATCAAATTTCCCAAAATATCACATGCATCGCTGCTTAGACGTTTAATAATTCTATCCAATTAAACAAATGAGTTATCTAACACTTAATGCAATTCTGACAGTTTTCCGTCGCAATCGCTCCCCGAAGCAGCACGTTTTTGTGTTTTCATGAGTAAGAGACTGTGGCGGTGACACACAGTTAATTGAAAGAGGCTTGTAATAGCCGCTGGTGGGCTTTGCTGTGTTTGTGAGAAGCCGTGTGAGTGCTGGAGCAACACAAGTGCCATTAGTTTTCATTAGCATCTGCTGAAGGGGAAGGCGACATGAAAAAATGTGAGTTTTCCAGCCTAAATCTGAAGAGTATTCATCCCAACACGTTCGCCCTTTCTGAGGGTTCAAGACAAATCCAGATTCATCGGCAGCATCTGTAAAATGCTTTCCATTACCACAGAAAATCCCTTTTTGATACAGCTGACCCTCAAGTTTCTGAGACACACAAGTCACATCCGTATGGGTAGAATGGAAATCTATTGGAGAAAAAAACATTTTGGAGAGTTCACTAAAAACATGAATTTAGGATGAAGGGGGTGAGCCTTCGCCCTGTAAACATTATGAGCCTTATTCAATGAAACTTTGAGGAAGGGTAATTCATCTGTACCTTTTTACCAAAATGTATTTAAAAGTATTTACATTTTACTAGTAAGACCAGGAGAGCAGCAGAAGATCTCTGATATTTTTCCAGCTCCAGAATCTTTTGGCTTTTGATCGGAAGAGGGCAGGGGTTCATTAAAAGAATTAGTTTTGTATCACTAAATAGAATCTGTGTCTATTGTGATGGTCATGTGATTGAAAAGTGTGCAGTGGATTAGTCTGAAAGGACATATGAGATTTTGCTGGAAAAGGGCTGCAGCTTGTCACTCAAAAAGCAAAGAAACAGAGCAGGAATACTCGGATGCAATGAACAAAACAATGACAGGAGTTTGGAAAGAAGCTAAACTTTAGGAGCTTATATTGGTAGTGTCTCAAATGTTTTTATTACGGTTTGCAACCGAACTCTTCAAGTGTTGGACAAGCTAAACAAATGAATATGAGGCATGTGCTCGTGCTGTTAAAAATAAATAAATGGCGGAGGATATCATTGTACTGTGGAACTAATTGCTAGTCTGTGAATCAAGGATGTCTCTGAAATGATGGGTTAGGTATGTTTTAGTTTCACTTTTAGTTCTGTTTTGACAGATGTGCACGAAAGATTTCTGAAGGACAATGTGACATTAGGGAAAACGTGTTGCAAACAATCGTAGAATAAATTATGGAGAAAAAAAAACTGAATCAAAAGTATTGTACATAAGTTAAAGCTCTTTTCCTCCCAGTGTTTTCTCAAACGATGCATTTTGTGAATAAAAATACCATTTTTATCTCTTGCACAAGTACATGAGTGATTAAATCATTATCAACTTTTCCAGACCTCAGTTAATTCCTTGAGGAAAGAATTACTATTGTGTGCTCGCTGGTATCGAACTGGAAGTATCCTCTAGCTTAGCTGTTCCTCGTGCATACCAACTTCATCAGAGTTAATTGAATTTTAATTAGAGTCGTGGATATCAGATTGTTTCATTCTCTGTGAAATCCCTGAACATCTTCTGCAGCTCAGCCTCATTAACTCTCTTTGACCTCAAAGCGACTTGCCATCCGACCCCTCATCACACACAGCAAACAGTCTGAGCTGTGACTGGAGGAAGTCTAATCAGAGCGCTGGTGCTCTGCAAACACATTTCCCGGAGGAGACAGACACCTTCCTTGGGGAAGAGCAACAGGAAAACTGTCAGAAACCCCTCATGGATCCGAGTCATGTGGCTCTGCATGGTCTTCGCTAGGGAACAGCGAGAGGGTCAAGCTAAAATCACCAAAAGTACGGTATTTGCTCAACACATGCAAAGTTTCTGATGATTCTTCCAGAAGGCCATTTGTGATCATCAGACATTGATGATCGATGAGGACTCTCAGTTTCCAGGTTTAGCTCTCCCTCATCCCAATGTGGGACTCTCTGTGCAGAGAAGATGTTCCTCACAGAGTTCCCCATGCATGATATTTCTTTCTGCACGGCTGCATAATCTAGCAGGAAATGGAGATCCCTAAAATTGTTCCCACAAAGTTGGGAGCATAACATTGTCACAATCTGCTTTCAGACTTCCTGTCTCTCCCTCAAGGCTTAAAAATTGTACAAATTAAGTAAAGAAACAAATATCAAAGTGGAAAATAACTGCTAAGAAATTTATGTAAGGAAAAATGTTAAAGTACCTCGTCATATCTGTACTTTTACTAATTTACAAGTTGATTTACGAGTTAAAAAAGCTTTGGTTCTAATCTGATTAGATTAAATGTGAAGATTTAAATGCTACACATTGTCAAATAATTCAAACAAAATGTATTCTAAATGTAAAATAGATTGTTTAACAATAAGCTGCAGCTTTTTCATTGTGGATGAATTGAATGTAAATGTAGCTTTGCGTGTTTGAATAAAATATGAATAAAAGGTAATTACAGTGTTAATCTCGGAACCATCGTTAATCTCAGATCTGCATCAGCATCATGTCCTCCTGGATCACAACTGACGTCAAACCTTCAGTAGTGTGATGTTACATGAGGTGACCTAGATATCTGATGAAAGTGAATGATATTTCACATCTTGTACCTTTTCTTTTACAGTACGGCATCACACGACATGGGATGAGTCACATGAGCTGCATTCCTAACACTCGACAGCCCCTGTGATCGTTTTAGTCACAAGTTATGAATCATGAACTAAAGTGCACCTTACACCGTCATCTTTCTCTCGTTATCATAGTACATAGATGAAAATGAGTTAATAATCCAAATAAATCACATTATCACTCATCGTTTAATCATGTTTACAAAGGCCCACACATTCAATAAAGGCTCATTAAAACGGCTGTTGACTCACAATCGCTGTTAGCTTTGTACATTCTCATGTTAAGTATGCTAATATTAGCAATTTGTTAGTTATTATAATGACTTCTCTAAAGTCAAACAAATGGGAGCAGCATTACGAAGTATGCAGTTCTCCAGGAAACAAAGGCTATTATCAATCTGGAAGGAGAAAAGGAGCTGGATGAGTACAAGGTTAATTATTAAATATGAACAGGTACAGAATTTATAGAAAGAATACGAAAAGCTCATCACAGTTTGGGACATGGAAGCCGACAAAGACACCAGAGTCTGGCAGGTAATGGAGAAGAGAGGCTGTGGAGCTGAGGTGGTTGAAGGAGATCGGTAGAAGGTGAGTAGAGAGGCGAGTATACAGTGTTTGCCAAGGAAGGCGAGCCAAGCAGGAGGGTTCCTAGCATGGAGGGTGAGGTGGTGTGAACCGTAGAACTAACAGTGAGGAAAGAGTACAGACAGTGCAGATGAGAGTCAGGAACACAGTTCTGACATCTGTAGCGTGTGGATGTTTGAGTTTCGAAAAGATTGATTGATCAAATCAAAACTATTTACACGAATATTTCTTCAAAGGATTACTGTAGTGAAAAAAAAGATTTGGTTAAATAAATAAAAATCCTTATAGATTATCTCAAATTATTAATAAATTATAAAGTAAAAGTGTTGTATGTATCCAATTTGTGCAGATCTCCTCAAATGCAATAAAAAGCGAGAGTTAACCGAGATAACATTCAGAGATTAGGTGGAAACCAGTGACGTGCTATAAGTGGGGGGGGGGCATCACCACTCATTATGGAAATATAAAATAAATGAAATGATTATATTTATTCAGCAATGTATAATTTACAGTTTCCTTTCAAATTCAACTTAAAAAAATTCTGTGATTTTAGATCACTGTTTCATGTTTCAGATGCTAAAAAAAGTCATTGAACCACACCATGGATTGCGCAATGCTAGGGGGCGCTAATGATCTTTCGATTAAGAAGAATAGAATTAGGTCATTCAAAAAGATTCTGTGGAGAAGAAAGAAAAGCAACACTTCTACAAACAAGTTTTCCCTTTTTTTGAAGGGAGACACGTGAACTTCATTTATAAGTAAAAGCAAGTCATTTTTTATGTTTTTTTTTTAATGCTACAGTTTGTACATGGAAAAAAAGGAATTAAATTACATTTTTATCAAACCACGCTAAATATTTCCAATCGAGTGGTGAATAAGCTTCTCTGCCGGGTTCATAAGTGTACATCTGACTGATGACATCAGTGCCTTACCTGCCGAGGGACCTGAGATTTGTCAAACTAGCGAATTCTCTTCTTTCTCGTATCTGCAGTCCATGTGCTGACTCTCCAGTGTTACTGTGTGTGCCTGGTTCCACTCCCGCTTCCTGTGCTCATTTCTGTGTCTCTCGGAAGACTCTGCTCACCACTAGACTCCGCTCCTCTTAACTCCCCCTGTCTCTGAGTGTGCTGATCCTCGACGGATAGTTCTTTGCAGCTGCTGTGAACTCTTTCTCTCCTGGTCTCTACCTT
Source organism: Danionella cerebrum (assembly GCA_007224835.1). Taxonomy (NCBI): domain Eukaryota; kingdom Metazoa; phylum Chordata; class Actinopteri; order Cypriniformes; family Danionidae; genus Danionella; species Danionella cerebrum. The sequence goes on along the minus strand of SRMA01026644.1, from coordinate 418,268 downwards.
GTTGAGGAACGTTATTATTTCCTATCCCACAGTTATATTATAAAAAAACCTGAGTTGCACCGACTCCAGCACCTTCTCTTCTTCCCACGACATGCAATAGTTAATCATATTATATCAGTTTTTTTTAACTATTACAGATACCATTTGACATGTTTTAGCTCAAAAACAAAAACATGTGAAAATAATCAATGTACCAATGCTGATATTATTCTGGAGAAAAGTGTTCACAGCAAACACATTTTACAGTATAATGGCAGAAAAATTTACATAAATGTAGTTGCAATCCTCTTGTTATAATGTATTAGAAACACTGTAGAATGAAAGAAAAGAACAAGCTGTAGTTGTCTCTCGTTCCTGACTAAATTAACCTCACATGCACCAACCTTGTTTGTAAAGGCAGAAAAAGCATTTTGCCCGAGAGCCACCGTCGTCGCCCACACAATTGAGAAGGACTGTGTGTATTCAGCCCGACTGCTCTTGAATATCTCACACAGATACATCTTAAGCATAACATGGAAGCAGCGGGGCGCTAGCAGCATCATAAAACAGCGTCATACATGAGAATGACTCAGTAGTGAAAATGAGTCCTCTTCAGAATAATACTCCATCTCAACAGGCTACTGAAGATACAGTAAATATAATCACACCGTGTGGCTGCTGATACTCATTTGCTGCATCTGGGAAAGTGGCCAAAAGCAATGAGCTTCCAATGCTTTCATTTCACAGGAACATCCTGACGTGTTTATGAAACAGAGCAGCTATTTGTCGCTGAATGTATTCAAGACAAGACTTCTTCTCAATAATCCAAAGATCTGTTGCTTTAAAGACTGAACCAGGCTCATGATTACTTGTTTAATATTTTAGTTGACCCAGAAAAGCAAACAAGAAGACTCAACCGTTAGCTGTAAACCAAAGGCAGTGTATATTTAACTCACATAGAGTTACATTTAACAACGGAGCAGTGTTTGTTCGACTCACATGGTGTTTGGGTGTTATATCAATCAACCCTGTGGCAGTGTTTTTAAACTCACACAGTATTACATTAATAATGTGGGAGTGTGTGCTGGAGCAGTGCTAGTTAGATATAGCATTACCACAGGGACAGTGTTTATATAGGTGTTTGACACTACTAGTGTTAATCTAGCCGCTTATATTAAAATTTGTTTACATAAAAAACCTTTATTTGTTGTTTTTTTAGCAGTCTTCAGAATGTATGTTGGCAGATCTTTGAAAGCACTATATGTTCAGGCATCTACAAAAACATCTATGGTTGGAACAGATGTAGAGATCTGTTGAAACAAACCTGGAAGATAGAACTGCAAACGGTTCCTTCTGACGATAGTCAAAGACCACGAGGACTGCCTTGTTCCCCTTCTAACGTGCACTGGTGGCATCCTACACTCTTTGTTCAGGTTTACGTATTACATTATTAACGATTTTTTAAACTTTTTCCTTTGCAAAACTAAAACTGCTCAAAGTCGTGCATTGCATAATTCACAATCCACCACCAGGAAACAGGAAGTACAGGAAATAAAGTTGCTGAGGGACATTTGGTCACTCATCCTTTGCACACTTGAGACTCCTATTGCTCCTTTTCTCTTCATCTCTCTTTCCCCTTCCTCTTTTTTATTGCAGTGCTTCGGTTAGCCAAATAAAAAAAATGTTTAAGTTACATAAAACAGCGTTTTCTGTTAAATCCTCTTAAACCTTGCTCTCTGAGCCCTCGTACTTGGTTCAGAATAAATATTCAATAACGAGCTAAATACATAAATGTATTCAAGCTGTGTAACAAAAGGTATCACAAGAAATGAATGGAATTAATGAATGAATGGAAGGAGTTTGCATGTTCTCCCTGTGCTTGTGTGGGTTTCCTTCTGGTATTTGGGTTTCCCCCACAATCCCATGCGGTTAGGTTATTTGAAGAATCTAAACTCCCCTTAGGTGTTGCACTGATTTGCATGTAGCTCATCTACACCACATCATCAGAATCTGTGATGAAAATCCCACATTTCTCAACTGACCTTGTTTAATTGATCAGAAACAGAAAGAGAAGTGTCTCTGGTTTAGTTCTAAAGAAAACATTGTGGACGAGCACCCTGATGTTCTCAACAGCAGCTCCAAAAAATAGCTCCAGCTTGTCAAATTAAAACATTTCATGCAAACGGAAACTGACAGGACTTAATTCAATTCTTCCTTCACTGAGAAGCCAGCTGCTCTTACATTAAGGATAACCCAATTTTCTCAATAAAGCACACACCTCTAAATGACATCATGTGGCTGCAGAGGATACTGCAGAGCACCTCCACTGTTTGCTGTTCTACAAAGGAGGCTAAGACACCGTCACATCCACACTTTATTCCTCTGCAGAGCAGAGATATTTTCCCAGTTAGAAAGGAGGTAGAAATGCACTCTTGTCAAATGTGTTCACACGTATAAGTTCTAATTGGATGCCGGTGTATAAAATCATGCATTTGTGAAATGATAGGGGACTCAATGACTCAGCTTAGCATTAGATTTTTGACATTTACTTGCTCCTAACTTTTCCTGACCTCAATCTGATAGAACACCATTGAGATTAATTAGAGTTAGACTGCAAGTAACACTCTTAAACCGTCCAGAAAGCCTCCTTGGGCGAGTTGAAGATGTTTCTGCAAAGGATCTTCCTGTTTCTAGTTCAGTAGCACCTGTTTGGGGTTGTTAGCTGATGTACAATCAGCTAAAAGTCTAAGTAGCAGCATGGCTAAACATGCAAAAAGACACAAGTGACAAAACTGTAGACCTTAAACTGATGCTCAAGGCTTTGAAGAGTGCTGGGACCCCGTTGCCAAGGTTACTATCAGCAATACACTCAGACCACATGCATTGCACGGAAGGTTACCCTGATTCAGTCAGCCCATGTCCATGCCCGTCTAAAGTTTGTCAAGGACCAAAAGAGACAAATGAGACCAAAGTAGAGCTTTTGGTCTTAATTCCATTCACTGTTTTGAAGGAATAATCATCCTAATAATACCATTCCTGGAGTGAAGCATGGGGATGGAAGCATCAGGCTTTGGGGACGACTGCATTGTATTAAGGAGAAGATGAATGGGGCCGGCGACACGGTGGCGCAGCGCGTAGCACTGTGACCTTCCAGATAGAAGGTTGTCGGTTTGAGGCTTGCCTGTGACCTTCCTGGAAGGAATTTGCATGTTCTCCCTGTGCTTTTCCTCCGGGTACTCCGGTTCCCCTAACATTCCCAAAAACATTCGGTTTGGTTAATTGAATAATCTAAATTCCCCTTTGGTGTGAATGTGTGCGTAAATGTTGCCCTGCGATGTACTGGTGACCTGTCCAGGGTGTACCCTGCCTCTCGTCCATTATGCACTGGAGATAGACCCCTGTGACCCTAAAAAAGGAACAAGTGGGTTGGAGAATCAATGAAAAAATGAACGAATGGGGCCATGTGTTGTGAGATATTGCTTCCCTCAGTTAGAGCATTAAAGATGGGTGTGGCTGCATCTTCCAGCATGACAAAGACCCAAATCACACAGCCAGGAAAACCACAAGGTCTGTATCTCCAGCCCTAAATCTAATAGAAACCTGCATCTGCTAACTGTTAACATGAAGCATTCAATGAAAAGATAAACAAATATGTAGAAGATTGTCAAATAAACGTGAAGAAGAAGATTGTCAAATAAACGTGGATGAACAAGTCTCGGTTCGCTGTCAAAGTTTGGCTTTGATTGAATAAAGGGTTTGTACTATTAATAAAGTAAAGTTTCCAGATTCCCCACAGAAAATGGGAAATATTGAGGATATTGTTATGTGGAGCGGTGGAATTAATAAAGCCATGTTTGAGGTGCAGCTCACAGAGACGTTTTAAAACCCAGCGGCTCATTGTTAGTCAATACTGCAAATGCAACCTTATTAAACCTGCTGAGGAATCTATTGAAGAAACCCTTTCCCCCGTGAGGCACAGCTCAAGATAATGTGGGTTTCTTTTGAAATCGCTGGATGTTATCCGCAGGGCTGGACAAAGACTCCATGGCATGCTGGACACCGAATGTTGCAGGAACACAATCTTGAACAGAATAGAAATAACAGATGCTGATTTCCTTTATCAGACACTCAATCAAACAAAAATCCGAACACATTTACACAGTAAAATCCTAAGAGTTAAATTAACTCTACTCAGAGAATACTCTCTGGTTTAACTCTCTTGTAACTCTTGTATTTGGTCTCACTCTATATAGAGTTAAACCAACTCTGAAGGAGAGTTATTTAAATAAGTCTATTTGAACTACTAATAAGTAAATTTTTGTCTGTTTTTACTCTTTCTGGAGTGGACTTGGTCCCTCTCTGAATAGTTAATATTTAGTTTGCATTTTCCATGCAGATTTGGAAAAACATGAAGAAAATAGATTATTAAATTACTCTTTCTCAGAGTCGGTTTAACTCTATATAGAGTGGGACCAAATATACTCCGAGTAGAGTTAATTTAACTCTTAGGATTTTACTGTGTAGGGCTGTCTGTTAATGTTCAGATTGTGTCAAAATGGTCTTCATGCCTCCCAGAAGGAAACCTTCTAAAGATGGTGCACAAGAAAGCCAACAAACTGGATGTGTTGGGACAAACGACAGTCAAGCATGGTTGTCAGAGTGCCATGATCTGGGGCTGCCACTGAGGAGCAACAGGCCATTGAGGGAACCAGGAAAGTCAAACACTTTTCTGAGACTGATCTTCAGAGCCATATTCCAACATTATAATTACAACAAGCACACTTTTAAGTTGTCCACTGCCTTACAAAAGAAGCTGCGGGTAAAGGCGATGAGCCGTTAAGCGCGGTCTCCAGACCGAAACCCTTCAGCTTCTGTGTGGAGAGGTGTAGCAATATATAGTGGCATAACATATTGCAATACAGATTCGTCTCAATACGTATTGTGGGGCGTCTTGGAGATAGCGTCTAGGAGCTGAAGTGCATTTGCTTCTCGGAGAGATTTGGATTCTAGTCACTTTTTACTAAGAGACAAATATCCTTTACTTACATTTTAAACAAGAAGGAATACCTTTCTCCATCACTTAGAGTGAAAAAGATGACTTGATACAAACACTGCCACCTATAGGATGGAACTCAAACAACACCCTAGCCTTCTTAGCTTTGTGGTCTCTTAACTTTGTAAATTCCTTTTTTTTCCCAATGATTGTCAGTAGTAAAATATTGTGACGCATTCTGTATTGTTGATTAAACATCGGCGTATGTGTCGTGAGCAGAGCATATCGTTACACCCCTATCTCTGAGACATTTTCAACTCGACAAATGATGAGAGCAAGGTTTTCAATGGCGACGGCATCAGAACAAAGAGGGATTCCAGTGGCAACCAGTGAAGATCTGGGGAAGTCCATATCCAACAGGGTTAAGGCAGTGCTGGAACATAATGGTGGAGACGCAAAATAGTGACATTTTGAGCCCAGTTTGAACTTTATCTCTCAGAGCCGCAGTCCATCTAGACCAGGGGTGCTCATTACGTCAGAGGTGCTGCCGGTCGATCGCGGCGTGAAATTGAAACAATATCAGCCGATCCTCCATCCCGTCACAGTTCAGTAAAATTCACGGATTCGGTTTTCTCTGCTCAATAGCTCGAGACCAGAATGTTCTTAGTAAACAAATAATACCTATTTTTAATCTGTGTTATGTAGCGGACAAACTACAAAACGTTTTTCCATCAAAACAAGTTTAATTCGCAGAAACACATTACCGTCTATGAGCAACCCGCTGACATGGAATCGCTTAGGGACCGTCTGCAAATGACCAGAACCAAAATATGTTTTACCCAGAATATACTTCATAACTTCATTCTAAATAACTCTATTACAACCAAAATCAAGCAACACGCCACTCCTCACCTGAATATTGTACTGCACGACTCAGTTTCAATAAATATTTAAAAATTTATTAGAGCATCATTTTTATTCTTGATTATTTGGATCAAAGCTCAATTGCTCCGATAAAAATCACTCTATTACCATCAATTCAGGTCACACACAACTGTTCTATTGTTTAACCCACTACAACACTCATTTTTTCAAATTGTGAAATTTTTATTTTTGCAGAATTATTGTATTTAATTAAATGTAAATAGTTAATTATGTGTGTTTTGTCAATTCTCAATAAAGTTGAAAATAATTGTTTGTTGATTGATGTTTGTAGCGGGTAGATCACTTTGATTTGGTCATTTTAAAAGTAGCTCACAAGCTGAAAAAGTGTGAGCACCCCTCTGCTCTAGACACTCACAGCAGTGTGTTGAGTTATTGATTGAACATTCACTACTTTACATTGCGGGAGAGTTTCATTTCTTTAGTGATTTTAATATGAAACTTTCTCAAACTTTAAAGAAGCCTCAGTTTGTTTGGTAATAATAATGCCCAGTACATTTTTAGTCGTCTTGTGAGAAATGTCTGGTCACCTGCTCATCCAAAGACTGCAGCCCTTAAAACAACTCAGCCGAGGATTGTCTTTATCAATGTTTCATGCACTCATATTTCACTCCTGATCCTACAGAATAACATGAGGTGACTGTATCTGGGTCAGTTACAGGGCTGTATTTATTTTTGTGTGTGGACAAGCGTACGGAGCAGCAGAGGATGGAGACCGAATGAAAGGAGATAAAAGCATGAGACAGTGAAGAAGAGAGGGAGTTGAGTGTTTATTGATCCGCTCTCCTCATCAAGCGTTTGCCTCACTAAGACGTTGCAGTGTCCGGCTCGCATGGCGCGGTGCCGTGCTACCCGAGAACGGAGGCCTGTAAGTGCTGACAGCTAGAAATCAGGCTCCATTCACACATGAACCGTGTCTCTTGGCAAGCTCTTTCACCGACTGCTGGCCCTGGAGGAAATCACGACGCCATTGGAGTGAAATGTGTGATTATTGCTTCACAGCAATGCAGGTGCCCGGTCTTCTACTCCAGGCTAGTCTTTATGCCGTCAAGGCCAGTCTGCGAGGCATGACCCAAAAGACACTCAGCTAGATTCAAAAAATGCATTTATTTCTCAGTAGTTTCCTCACACTCAGCCCTAAGCCGAAATGTTCCATAGTGCCCCCCAAAATACCCCCAACACACAATTTCAACAGATAAAATATTCTTAATTTTTGGATTCAGACAGTCTAAAATACTTGCTCAGATTTTGAGTTTTTGAACACATCAATAAGTTAAAATTTGAATTGGATCTTCAAAGTTTCCCCAAAGATACTTTGTATGTGCGCCCCACAAAAATCCAAGTTTGGAATGAAATGACTCAAAAAAAGAACAATAAGATAATCTTACATTTTGGATTCTGACAGTCAATAATACTTAATATAATGCTTTAAACTGTTTTTGAATGCATCCATTAGAGAACGAGAGATGGAACCTCAAATAACCCTGTGATTATTCAATAAATTTCATGATTGAAACCATAACTAAATATTTCACGTTTAGTAACCGATGTGAACACACTATAAAATACGTAGAATATAAAAATCTTCCATGATGGAGAAACCTCACAAACACATACATATCAATCAATAAACCTGGCCAGAAACCACGCAGATCTCCTTCAATAGCGTGAACACGATGGAGTAAGTCTCAATGACTGCGACTTGGAAAATGGCTCAACAGCGCCCCCTTGAATGCAACATTACAAAGCCCACCAAATTTGGCCCAAATGTCAACGGAGATAACATTGTCACCATGAGTGCATCTTGGACTGTGACTCTCCAGCGCCCCCTAGAATGCAAAAATTATGTACTTCTTTCCTTCCATCTCTCATTTAGAGCACCTGCCTGACACCGGTTTTCCAAAGCACACTGACTAGCCTTCCTTCTTAGTCTCCCGCCTCGAGCCTTCGCCTGTCAAACGATTAATTTCTGCTCTGCATAGTTAGCTGTACGCAATGAAGCCTTACCTGAAATCCTTTCCTTCCAGTCCTTTGTCGTGTTGTGTCAGATCTGTCGTGCTCGTCCAGTCCGCCAGTTTATTTGGTGAGCTGTTGAGGACCGTGGTTGCTCGAGACCTGAGACCCTGTACATGAGAAAAAACCGTAGCATGATGAGCCTATGATTCTGAACAGATTCATATGCTTATGGGATGAAACAGTTATAGCGCCACCTGGTGACTTTATGATTTGTGTTTTGGTGTACTTTTATGACCTGTACAAAAAAAAGCTCTTGACAAGTGAAAAAAAAATAAATCACGAAAGGCCAGGGGGCAATAGCTTCCGCGGAGGGCCCGCCCATCGCTGCTTGCAGCTTTAAGATTATGGCAGAAGTGTAGAGTCTTTTTAAGGTCTGTGTGACTGGGAACCCTCATTGAGAAGCTGTTTATATTTAAAATCTAATTTAAAAATATGTAAAAATGTAATAAACACGCAGAATTTTTAATATATCAATAGTATTTCATTATTAATACAGAGCTTTTTTTTTTCTTGTGAGCAAATGTGATAATGGTGGCCCCTCTGGCAGTTGGTGGTATTGGCATTTCCCCGGTAATAATTGTATGTAGTGGGAAAGATGCACGCCTGGATTTTCACACAAACCCAAACTCTTTTAGGTATTCTTTAACAGCATCTAAACCAGTCGAAGCAGCCAAAACCTCTTCTCTGAGCACTTCTTGTGATTAACTAACACTTTATTGTAAACGGCTTGTCTTTTTCTCCCGATCTCTAAGTCCCTTTGAATAAAAACATGTGCAAATGCACAAAATATAAACCCATCCCTCTGTGCATTACATGAACATATCAATGTTAATGATCATTTTCACTTGTTAAAGCTCCAGATTAATTACAAAGTGTCAAATTAAAACACTTTTATGCAGACAGAGCTGTTCTTGTGTAATATTTTAGTGAAAAAATATCAGCAGAATTTCCCCAGAGTGTAATGCATCAGCGGAAAGAGCCTGCAGTGAAAACTTGCGATGATTAATTTTCATGTGCCTTGTGGTTAGCTCGGAACTGCGATGAAAAATAACTCCTGAAAGGACTGCAGGACAAGCAGCTAGAAAAACAGACTGAGGATTAGACAGCATCAAGGAGTCAAAATGTAGGAACAGCCCTCAGGTCTTGTACGGACGCAGCTGAACCCGCTGAATGCCGACGCCTCGCTGCTGAAGAGCTGTTTCGAAGTGAAAGCAAAACTAAAATAACATCAGCGATGACCTGCAGCCAAAGAGAGATCAACATCCCGTGCTGGGGAAACTGGGGGACATCAGTGTTTTTCCGCAAACCATTTTTGTCTCCGAGGAACTTTTGTCTTGCCTGCAAGACATACTTTCACAGGCCACTTTATTAGGTACACCTGTTCAAACCGAGCATCAGAATGTGAAATAAAGGTGATTAAAGTGACTTAGAACATGGCTTGGTTGTCAGTGCCAGGCGGGCTGGTCTGAGTATTCCAGAAACTTTGTTTACACAGAATGGTTAGAATAAACGAAATTATCCAGTGATCTGCGGATCTGTGGGAGCAAATGGCCTGTTCAGAATGCTTCGGGGAGGCGCCAGCAACTGAAATAAGGTGTGCAGAAGAGCAGCTCTGAACCCGCAACACGTCCAACCTTGAGACGGATAGGCGTCAGCAGCAGAAGACCACATCGAGGGCCACTCCTGCAGCTAAGAACTGGAAACTAAGGCTACAATGGTTGCCTGGTCTGATGAGCCTATTTCTGTGGATGCTAGTGTCAGAATTTGGCATCAACAGCACGAAGGCATGGATCCATCCTGCCTTGTATCAACAGTTCAGGCTGGTGGTGGTGGTGTAATGATGTAGGGTGTATTTTCTTGGCACACTTTGGATCCATCATATCACCGCCACAGCCTCCCTGAGTATTGTTCTGCCATCTCCATCCCTTTATGACCCCAGTATATGTTCCTGTTGTGGTCCAGCAGGAGAACGCTCCATGACAAAAAGCTCGAATCATCTCAGACTGGTTTCTTGAACAATGCCCTTCACAGTCACCAGATCTCTATGCAGCAGAGCACCTTTGGGATGTGGTGGAACGGGAGATTCGCAGCAAATCTGCAGCATCTGCATGATGCTTTTATTTCAATACAGAGCAAACTCTCTGAGGAATATTTGGCGGACCTTGTTGAGTCTAAAGGAAGGTTAAGGCAGTCTCGAAGGCAAATGGAGGTCCAAGCTGTTACTAGCAAGGTGTAGCTAATAAAGTGGCCATTGAGTGTTGTTTCGGCAAGTTCCCATTGTAAAGTCAGAGAGAAGTATCGTCACAGATCTATTGAGAATGCAGCAGTGACTGAATGCTGCCCCAGACTTTCATGCAGTGTGAAAAGCCTGAGATTTTCTTGGAAAATTGTGCAGTCTGAACTTAAACTGAGCACAGTTTTCCACCGTTTGGGTTTGAGTTTCATTATTTAACAGGGAGCCTTTTTATTTCAGACAATCCTCACCTTGAGTTCCGTTGCTTGCGACTGAACGAAGTAAAAGCTGCCTTCCATAAAAATAACACCTCCCAAAGCACAAGCTCAGCAGTCAAATCCCTGTCAGTAATTCACAGCTCCTGACACACTCACCTGAGAGACTGCAGCTCGGACCCCTGCTGCAGCACTCACAACCGAAACGAGTGTGTGAAAACTCTTTCAAGAGCAAAGTAATCTTCCCTTCTTCAGAAGACGCTCTTCCCTCTAATGCATCTTCACAAAGAGAAACCCCAAAACCTCTGACCACCGTGCACTTCTACAAAGTTAAACACCTAATGAGATGCTTGTGTCAGAGGCGAAAGGCTCAGCTCAGGATACACTTGCAAGGATGTCTGTGTTCAATTTCATCAAACGCTTGAGCAGCATCCCGTCAATCAAAACTTTGACGAAATGTGTTTCTTGTGATATTTTCCGGATGAGAAGAAACCTACAAGGAGGTAATAGCAAACTAGATTTTAAAGTTTGCACGCAAACTTCGATGTTGGCTTGCGTTGGTGCCGTTAATACCTATTTTTTTTAAATGTTGGCAATTCTGCAACAATAACATAATCCAACCCCCATGTCTCTATGATTCTCATAAGCTGAGATAGGTATTTGCAAGATTGGTTGCTATGGTAACCAGTCTGGTTGCTATGGAGGGGTCTGTGACCTAAGATATTGTTCCCCATGTCATTACGAGTAAAATACATCAACCCCCATGTCTCTATGACTTTCCTAATCTGAGATAGAGATGCGCCATATTGGTTGCTATGGTAACCTGTCTGGTTGCTATGGAGGGGTCAGTGACCTAACACATTGTTCCCCATGTCAATACATCAACCCCCATGTCTCTATGACTTTCCTAAGCTGAGATAGAGCTGCGCCATATTGGTTGCCATGGTAACCAGTCTGGTTGCTATGGAGGGGTCGGTGACCTAACACATTGTTCCCCATGTCAATACATCAACCCCCATGTCTCTATGACTTTCCAAAGCTGAGATAGAGCTGCGCCATATTGGTTGCTATGGTAACCAGTTTTGTTGCTATGGAGGCGTCGCTGACCTAATATATTGCTCCCCATATCTATACGGGTAAAATACAGCAACCCCCATCTCTATGATTTTCCTAAGCTGAGATAGAGACATGCCATATTGGTTGCTATGGTAACCAGTCTGGTTGCTATGGAGGTGTCATTAACATAATACAATGTTTCAGCTGTCAGTATGGGTGCAGCTTACCAGCCCCCAAGTCTCTAGCATTTTCCTAAGCTAAGATAGAGATGTGGCAATATAGTTGCTATGGTAAACAATTTGGTTGCTATGGAGGAGTTAGTGACATCATGTTGTAATCTACTTTCCATTTAGACTAATATAAAGCAACCCCCATGTCTCTACTGTGTTCCTTTTAGAAGATATTTGACATTGAAAGTTATGTCAAAAAGTGGGTGTGGCTTAATTATTTTATGTTAAATCACAAGCAATGATGGGCTGGATAAGTAATTTGCTTCCTTAATGCTCGTATGACTTTCCAGTGTCAATCAATTACAGAAGCTCTTTTACAATAGGATCTATGGGATTCATGCTCCATTCATTTCAATGGGCCATTGAAAGTCAATGAGACACCTTTGACCTACTTATTTGAAATCAGCTTGCACCTGGAGCTATCAACTGCCAGATTTTCAAACGAATCAGCTGCAGCTGGAAAGTCAACTGTCAGATATTCAAACGAAGGCAAGTCTGCTGGAGAAAATCCGATTTCCATGCCTCAAACAAATAAAGATTATAGAAGAACCATAAGACATATCCAAATGATTCTTTCTTTGTCAGAAGCAGAAGACCCTAACGAAGAGAATGCTGTAATTTTTGTGAAGGTGTGATTAGAAATAAAAAAGTTATGGCGAGCTACAAATAGCCTTCATTTGATTCTGTGCAACTGCTCATTTCAGAGAAATCCATACCCTCAAACAAATAAGGATTACAAAAGAATGACCAGAGGTATTGAAATATTTCTTTTACTGTTAGAATCCCAAGATTTGAAGGAAGAGAATGGTGTAAATTTTGTGAAGCTGTGATAAAGTGTGAATGATTTATGGCGAGTTAAAAATAGCCTGCGATTGAGATTTTAAACAGAATCCACCTGAATTTTTAAATGGAGGTGAATGGAGCAATTATGTGCACTCCTTGTGGTTTAGGCCACCTGGAGTAAAAACCGTGTGTTTTTTAAAAATGAAAACAGCACCAACTGAAAGAGGACAAAATCTCTACCATTTAGGTATAAAATGTGTGTGTAAAGGTTAATTTTTAGTTGAGAAAACAGTGCAAGTAGCAACAAGACTGAGCTTGTTCAAAGTTAGAGTGAGCGATGACATCACCACTCTAGGGCTCCCATAGGGAATGACTTGGGCGATTTTTGGGCCGAAATTCGCGATTTTTACGGAAACCGCTGGTCAAATCGGTCCAAAAAGACATAGCAACAAACTACATAACAGCTGTGAGGTGTGTTGAAAGTTTCGTGACTGTAGCTCGAACGGGCTAGGAGGAGTTGACGGTAATTTTTTTTGTTCTAAGAAGAAGAAGAATAACTAGATTTTAAAGTTTGCACGCAAACTTCGATGTTGGCTTGCGTTGGTGCCGTTAATACCTATTTTTTAAAATGTTGGTAAATTTTGCACAACAAATCAAGAGACAAACCCCAAGTATTAATGGTTGCTTTGGCAATACAGTGTTAATACTTATAAAAATTACACAATCGTGAATTTTATTTTATGCACTAAAAATGTTTGCATCACACACATAGAAAATCCATAGTTTTTATTATTATTTAAAAACATGAAAGTAATAAAATATCCTCAGTTTTACACACAACACATTTTATTACCAAAAGAAGAACAAGGGTTAATGGTCTATTTTGTACAGTTTGATATGCTAAGAGGCAGCTCTGATCATTCAGGTGTAAATCTGTATTTTTTGCCATCCTTTGGGGGGGTTGGAGTGTGGATCACTCCTTCCTTCCTTCGCTCTTCATAGCCAATGGCCTGTTCCTCTACTGTAATTACACAAGATTAGAAGGAAGTACTGTACTGTAATATTAAGTCCTCCAACTATTATTGATATACTTAGCTTTTGTTTGAGGAGGCACTGCTTCCATCGTTCTTCAGACTTCAGAACTGATGACCTGTTGACCTCTTTTAGTGACATGAAGAAGTTTAGAGGAAGCTATTTCTGTAACTTATGCAACAAATCATTTCTAGTATTATTGATATAATCATCTTTTATTTATCCTTGTCCTGTCCTGCTTATTAAAGGCACCACGTGAAAGGGTAGGTGCTTCGTTAGAGCTGGACAGTTTTGTTATCTCCAGGGAAGTGAACATAAGATGTGTTGTTTCCTCCTCTGGATGGAAGCCATGAATTTGAGTGAGAAGAAAACCTACCTGAACAGCATTGATATACTTATCTGTTTTTTTTTTTTTTTTTGTGTGTGGGGTGTGGGTGGGGGTGGGGGGTGGGTTCTTCAGGCTTCATAGTTGAGATGGTCCTGTCCTATAAAGACGATAAGAACATTAGAAATTTGTTTAGAAGGAAGTTTTTTTTTAATATAAATCCTTTCTAATATTATTGATTTACCGATCTTTTATTTGGCAGCGTGGAGAAAATTGTGAGTGTGTATGCATGCGTGTCCGTGTGTGTGTGTTTGGAGGTCTTCCTTCAAGGGTTCTTCAGTGCTAATGACCTGGTATGCACTATTTCTGTAATGGCAAAACCTTATTAATCTAGAGTACATAGTAATTGTATACAGTGAAAGTGTAAAATGCTTCTAACATTACCTTGATCTAGCTTTACTGCCAGTCTCATCATTTCATGAAAGCTGCTTTGTGGCCAAACCATAAAAAAAACATTCATACAAACTAACACTGCTAGAGCCCATCTATCCTCACGAATGTATTTGAATTAAAATATGAATAGTTCAGTAAATCAGTGGTTCCCAATAATGAAGTTCATGCTATGCTTTTGATCATAATTTTATAAACCAAGACGATTTCAGAGGACTCTTGCAATCAATCTCACAAGGTGCTACAACACAAATCAGTGGACCAGGCGGTACAAGCCCTGCTGGTGCCGTTTATGTACACTCAGCATGTCTCCTGTTTTGTGTTGTTGCAACTTGAAAGTGTTACATTCAGGATCGGCGAGTAATTAACAGCAACCGATTATTATTAAAAGTGCGGTTCCCAATGAAAACATTAAAGCGATGCACTGATGCCACAAACTGCCAGATACTGCTGGAGACTAGCTTTTAGCATTAACCTTAACACGGACATTGTTCAGAAGGCTACTATAATCTCACAAGGTGCTACAACACAAATCAGTTGACCAGGCGATACAAGCCCTGCTGGTGCCGTTTATGTACACTCAGCATGTCTCCTGTTTTGTGTTGTTGCAACTTGAAAGTGTTACATTTAGGACGGCGAGTAATTAACAGTAACCAATTATTATTAAAACCGTGGTTTCCAGCACTGATGTTTCGGTTGTATAGTGATGCCATCTGCAAGCGAATTGATCTACTGATGCCATTTGTTTTCACACAGGTATGTGACATAAAGAGATGCACATGGAGGATTGCAATATCAGCTTCGAAATGAAACCCAGAATGTACAAACAAAAATATAAATACATGCATATACAGACTCACAAACATATATAGGATCACATACAAACACAAAAATGCCACAAACTGCCAGATACTGCTTGAGACTAGCTTTTAGCATTAACCTTAACGCGGACATTGTTCGGAAGGCTACTATAATCTCACAAGTTGCTACAACACAAATCAGTTGACCAGGCGTTACAAGCCCTGCTGGTGCCGTTTATGTACACTCAGCATGTCTCCTGTTTTGTGTTGTTGCAACTTGAAAAAGTTACATCTAGGACAGCGAGTAAATAACAGCAACTGATTATTATTAAAACCGTGGTTTCCAGCACTGATGTTTCGGTTGTATAGTGATGCCATCTGCAAGCAAATTGATCTACTGATGCCATTTGTTTTCACACAGGTATGTGACATAAAGAGATGCACATGGAGGATTGCAATACCAGCTTTGAAATGAAACCCAGAATGTACAAATAAAAATATAAATACATGCATATACAGACTCACAAACATATATAGGATCACATACAAACACAAAAATGCCACAAGCTGCCAGATACTGCTGGAGACTAGCTTTTAGCATTAACCTTAACGCGGACATTGTTCAGAAGGCTACTATAATCTCACAAGGTGCTACAACACAAATCAGTTGACCAGGCGCTACAAGCCCTGCTGGTGCCGTTTATGTACACTCAGCATGTCTCCTGTTTTGTGTTGTTGCAACTTGAAAAAGTTGTTTCATTTGTGAGAATAACCATTTACTAAAATCAAGTCAAATTAAGAGAGAGAGATATGGAGGATGAATTGCCATATTTAGAATGAAACCCAGAATGCACGATTAGAAGTTACTGAAATGGAAATTGGTTGTTATGCTATGATTTTTATTTTATGCATTTCACGTTCAAAGTTGGGTCGCTTGCTTACACACACACACACACACACACACACACACATAAATACATGTAAATATGCACACAGACACACACATAAATACATGTAAATATGCACATAGACACACACACATAAATACATGTAAATATGCACGCAGACAGACGCGTGTATAAACTTTAGGCCCACTTAAGCCATATTTTTTTAAAATAATTTTAATCCTACTCATAGACTGCTACCGTTCACCCTAGACAGAAACTGTTCTGTGTCAAATAAAAACAATTACTCCATCACACAGTAGACAGGATCGTGATAGCTGTAATAAGTCTGAAAAACACCTGATCTTACTTGAGAGTGTGAGTTGCTAATGAAAATAGGATCTAAAAGAGTATTGTTCTCTGTAGTGCCAGAGCGGATCAGTTGTGTGTAACCTTTAGCCAGAAACAAATTAAGAATTGGTTTATTTTTTTGGGCAAGCTGATCCTCATTAAAATCTCCACACACTACAATAGGTGTAAAATCCAATATTTCGAGAGCTGTCAAGAGGGCACGCAAATTTGGCAAAAAATCTGACAGACTGTAGTTTGGTGGTCGATAGATGACTGCAAGAAGTGCCTTGTCTAACTTAACAACCAAGTATTCCAGGTCTGTAACATTCTGCATGTACATGAGGGGGCGTGCTTTTAAGTTTTCTTTTACATAAATGGCCACCCCGCCACCATTCCGTTTAGCCAAATCAGGTCTGTTTGTGTAGGAAACATGTCTATTGCGCTTGTACATGATGTATCCCTCCAAATTAAGACACTCTGGAATGTCTGTCCCAATAAGGTGTGTTTCAGTAAGACACAACACATCAGCCAATAGAAGCTCGTGGTGACATTTTAAATCTTCTATATGAGACATCAGACCCTCTGTGTTGTGATGAATGATTTTGAGAGCCGAATTCAGGTCTGAGTCCTGTGCAATTTGTAGAATGGGCATTACACTGTGAAAATCAGCTTTTGGCATGTTCTCCAAGGAGGTACAAATTTCTGGATCACAGAAAATTTTCCTTTCATCAAAGTCAATAATGTGCAATCCAGCAAGCGTTCTGGTTCTGCTGAGAGCAACATATGCCATGCCTGGTTCAAATATGTGCTTCAGAGACACAACAGCACAATCGGTTGTCATTCCTTGTACTTTGTGTGCAGTGCATGCAAAGGCAAGCTTCATGGGAAATTGCCTTCGAGTTACTCCTTTTCTTTTAAGAGGTTCTTCTGATCTCTCGATGTAGACAACATGCTCATCTTCATTGGCTGCTTTACCACGGTATTTCTTTCCAGCATTTGTATCATCAAGATGCAAACCAATTAGCTTCACAAATGGAACACCCTCTCGGTCTTCTGTTGTTATTTTTACTACCTTACCAAATGTCCCATTTACAAGGCCATCATCGACATCAATGTTTCTTGTCAACATCACTCTTGCACCAATGGCAATCTGTAGTCTATCAATAAGATCACCTTTATCTCCCTTGAGTGGTGTAGATTTCTCTTCATTTCTCCTGTTCGGGGATCTTTTTTGTAATCATTGGCATTGATGGTAACAATGTCCGAAAAGCAAGAGGATATGGCCTGAGCATTGTGGTTATCTACCTCTTTATTGGTTGCATATATGTACAACACATCAGAAGGACACTCTTCAGAAGTTAAGCGCATTACACCCTCTAGCATGCACCTGTCTGCATCAGACAGAGTCTCGTCCTTCTTCTTCAGCCTCAGTCGGTTCAGCAGTTGGGCATATGCAAGATCATCTTTCTGCCTCATTATCTGCGTCAAAGTTATCATTTGAAAGTGATCTTTCCAGAAGTCCGGGACATGATCCTCATACACACAAAGTGGTTTTGCTCTTCCCAGTGGAGGAAGCTGCTGGAAGTCACCCACGCATAGAACGGAAATTCCTCCAAAAGGTTTATTCCTTCCTTTAATTTGTTGCAATCTCCATTTCACATAGGCAAACAAATTTTTTGAAACCATAGAGATTTCGTCAATAATTAAGATGTATACCTTGGAGAAATCTGCCCTGATTTCATCCAAGCTGTTTCCCAAACCTTGATATGGAGGCTTCAAGCTTCTTGGGAGTTTGAGTAGACAGTGTAACGTCTTGCCGGAAATGTTAAAGGCTGCAGTTCCAGTGAATGCACTTAAAAGAACAGCAGGCTTTGAAATGTCACTTTGTTCTCGTATGCATGGAAGCCGACGCAATATCTTAGTTGCTTCTGCATGAATAGTTTTAATTAAGTGCGACTTACCAACTCCTGCTCCTCCATTTAAGAAATAAAAAAATGGCTCTGGTTTGTCTCCTGAAACACACCTTTTGCACCAGTCCCTCACAGCGTAATACACAGCCATGCACATGTTCTCGAATTCAGGTTGACTTGGTCTAGCCTTATACTTTTCTGGCAATCCAGTCATCCACACATTCTCTACGTCATCATCCATCGTCTGCAAGTACTTCATAGGTAAACTCATTTTTACAGCATTATCATCAGTAGGAATGAATATGACAGCTCTTGACGATGATTTTAATTTCAGACTGCATGTGCGAGCGACTGCCTCTTGTGCACTCACTTCTCTATTCTTTGAATAGGCCTGCATAACCTGCTTCATACTCTCACTTTCAGACAAGTCATCATGGCTGGAGTCTTTTACCACTCTCTTGAGATAATCGCTCATCTCATGCCCTGCTTTGGAGATATACGAGACAATGTACATTATGCATGCGTGCGGTGTTAGGATAAATTGGATATCCATATTAGCCTCGTATGCGCGTAAAAGTAGCGGATTATAGCAGTTCACCCAGCAGTCCTTTGGTTGTCTCTCCATGACAATTACATTTGACGATGACATACACTCAACATATCCTTCATACTCCTCATACGACATATTTGCTTCTAAAAGCAACTGTGTGATTGTTTGATAACATCGAGTTGAGTCATTAAGAAGATTCCAGATCTTTTGAAGCTGTAGTTTTGAAGTGGCTGCATAATCCCTTTCCACTGAATCATAATCCTGATTAGACGGATCTTCCGGGGGAGGTCCTGGGCGTGTGATGAAGGTTTTATTAATGGGTGGTTTGGGAAACCCAAATCTGCAGTGTTTGTTGTTTTTTTTGCATGATTTCGAATGATTTCTACTGTGCATCTGAACTTCTGTTACAATTCTGTGCAGTTCTGGATCTCTGTTTGCATCTGGTAATTTACATGAGATGAATTTATCAATGAAATCGCAAACAACCCGATCTTCATCATCCTCAAATACCGGAGCATCTTTTACCCAAAATAAACAATGAATATGTGGTGAGCCACGCTGCTGAAACTCAACTCTGTAGAAAAAGTCAATTACCTCGCCAATTGGTTGAGCAGGTGACATGATTAGATCTCTCATCAAAGCCTCAACTCGTTTTTCAAACATGCGCATTGCTGTGACTGGGTTACTTCTCAGGATTTCACATTTTTCAGACCAATCCAGCTCTGAGAAGGTTACAGCTTCACCTTGTTGGTTTTTAATAGCAGTTATCACTTCAGGCCATCTCATTTCTGCAGCACTGAATGTACAAAAAAATGTGGGAGTGCCTAGCTGTCGTAGCATAGCAAACAAATCACGCATAGTTTTCTCCCAGTATGCTGGTGTACCTCTTAGTGGCTGCATGAAGCGGGTTGCTTCTTTATTATTTACGAGCTTTTCTAATTCGCGTTTGTCCTGAAGCAGTGAAGAGTTTATTTTGCGTCCATCACGAGTCATTGGTTTTATTTTCCTCAGTTGAATGGACATACTTGATTTAGCCATGTGCATTTCAGTCACAAATTGTGCAAAAAAGATGTAATTTGTGTCTTTTGCACACCGATTGTCAATTGAAAATAGCCTGGAATTAAAGTACCTGCTGGGTGAAATTGACTTTGTTCTGCTGGGTTCATCAAGAGTGTTTTTGCCATCTGGAAACAGCACTGGAAATGCCATAGACTCAAGTTTAGGAATTTTAAAAACGCTAACAGGCTTGTTACCCTCTGCTGGGGCAACACAAAATATTCCATCATCATACGACAAAAGCTGTTGACCAAGATCTGGGGGCTGAAGACATGTGTCTAAGACAAGACCAGGGGGCTGCTCAGCTGGCATTTCAGATTCATTACCACAATCGTTTTGCTCATTGTCTTTTGCATCTTCATTGTTCTCTCCTATGCAACTGGCATCAGTGTCGATTTGTTCGTCATGTGGACTAGGTGGACTTAGAGAGAGTTCTTGATCATGAAGAATTTCATCAGCTGCAATTTCATCAGCTGCAATTTCACCAACAACAATATTTGTGTATTCTGAATGAATTTCTCTCAATTTATGAAGAGCAGACAAAACCTTGTGGATGTTCAGAGTCTGAAACTGATAGTGCCCTTGATAACACATCCGTCTTTTTAGTTTTACGGTCAGCAGTTGTGATTCACTTCTTGGTCTAGGCAAAGAATTTACAGCTGTTTCAACATCTGAGGCAACAGAGATAACGGCTCCTTTGATCGCTTTTTGCTGACCTCTGGGAAGAGCTATTATCTTGGCAAAGGGGATATACCTGGCAATCATGTGACGCTCTAGAATATTTAAATCCTTGAGTTCTGGAGGAATATCTGTGAACTGGAGCTTATTCACAAGAGCAATATCTGGCATTCCACCTCTCTTTAAAGTCGCATGGCAGCAGTGACAGATCCATTCTGTTGCACGGGAACACTGGTCTGGGCAATTATGGCAGACATGAACATAGTTGCCTGTTAAACAATTATTTTTTGAACTACTCTGATAAATGTCACGCACGCATGTTTTTACCTGGTTTGGGAACAATGTTCTTCCGCAGCAAGTGCAGATGTAAGTTGGGCCCCGTTTGACAACATTTCTAAAAATATCAATTGCTCTTAATTCTGTGGCGTTATGCATTTCAACAGGTTGAATATTTGTAGCCTTTTCTGTTGAACGAATTAATCTGTACTTAAGTTGTATGTGTTCTGCGCATTGTATCTTGTGAAGAGCTTTGAGAGATAATTTGTTTTGTGATTTAAACCGATCATATTTTTTGTGTCTTTCCCTAAATTGCTCATCACTGTGATAAAGTTGTCTAAGCTGCATTTTACGGTTTTCATAGAATTTTAAATCATTTTTGCACTTGTCTGTATAATATTTTTTTTGCCTTTCGCTAAAAATGGGATCATTTAGATATCTGCTAACAATGTACTGCATATGATGCTGCTTAAACTTCATATTTGTTCTGTAATTTTCAACAATACGATTTTTAAGTTTATCCCTGAACTGTTTATTATTTGTGTAATTGTAAGTTATATTATTTTTCTTTTTCTCTCTGTATTGTTCATTAGTTTTATACATGAGCGTTGCACTTAATTTTTTTCTCTCTCTGTACTGCTCATTAGTTTTGTTACAGAGTTTTAGATTCAATTTCTTTCCCTCTCTGTACTGTTCATTAGTTTTGTAACTGAGTTTTTGATTCGATTTCTTTTCCTCTCTGTACTGTTCATTAGTTTTGTAATTTTTCCTTACACTGCACTTTTTTTTCTCCCTGTATTCTTTATTGGCCCTGTAATTTCTGAGTGCATTAGTTAGTTTAGTTGCTCTGTATGTCTCACAATTATAATATCTATTTTTCATTGCTTGCTTATGTTCACTTCTATACTCTGCATTATTGCTATAGTTTAAGTTCATTGCTTGTTTACGTTTTTCCTTATATTCTTGGCTTGCATTGTAATTTACTTTTCTGGAAACATTTTTGCAATTCATTTGTTTACGGTAAGTCTTCTGTCTTTGTGTCTTACTTTGTTTGTTTGTGTTGTTTAATTGATCATTAAAATTGGCTTGTACTGTTTGTAGATTGACAGGAGCCATTGTGTCATCTGACTTATTAAACCAGTTTTCTGAGGACACCATTGGAACATACACCTCAGTTTTCATGTCAATTTGAGACTGCAATGCAGCATCTGTGCATTCAAAGTTTGCAGCTTCTGTGTGTATGAAAGATAGAGGAAGAATATCGAATTGTTCATAATCGCTCAGACCCAATCCCTGTTGAAACAACAACAGTAATCTCTCAATCAAATCTTCTAAGTGGAAAAATGTTAACATCACAGCAGTGCCCGTGCCTTCAGCAGCTATCATCCCATCAGCTGATCGGCAGTGTGGATCAAAGAAGCCAAATCTCCCTGTGCGATCTCTAAAAACAGCGATGCACATCTGTCCGCAGAGCATCAGCGCATCACTTACATCAGCTCTAAGACATTGAAGAGTGCCCTCAAGATTTTCATACCCATCGAGTGCTGTGGGAGCTTTGAGAAACCCAAACTTTTGTGCATGTCTAATAATTTTGAAGCTCTGTTTACCGGTCTGAATGGCGTCAGGCAGCTCCTCAAAATTCAAAAAATCGTTCTTAAACTGGCCAGTTCTTTGCAGTTCCTCTACAACACTAGAGTACAGAGCATTACCCTCAAATAAAACCTGATCCAAATTTGAACACTGCAGCTCATTGCATTCATTGTGTACTGCAAGAAATGTTAATGAGTTGCAAGTACACTGACGGCCTCTAAATTCTTTGTAACGCACGTCGCTTTGACAGTGAGACGCCGCAACGGTGAGGATTAAAGGGCTCATAGCAGTCTTACCTGACGCAGAGCAGTGGGGCCTAGCAGTACCTAATGAAGCCTCAGTCTTCCTCCGCTGCTTCTGGGCTTCACTTCTCTTACCTTTTCTTGGCATTGTCTGGTATGAAAAACAAAAGGAACTTTAGGGTAATTTGAACAAATTATCAACATTACACTGTTACATCAGCATTAACCCAATTTTTAAAGTGCCGTTATCAGCAGTATATGTAGTAAAACAATATGGTTGTTCTATTTATTCTTTAGCTGTGTAACCAAATACTAGGATAGTATATGACAAATAACCTGCTTGAAACACCACTGCATTAAGTTTGTAATGCTTAATTCAGATTTGTAAGATTGCGTTTGCATTCTATCTAATTTTATTGCTTAGTTTTTATTGATTAGTTACACAACGGAGCAGTTAATTGATTGTACATGTACAGTTCCAACGACAATGTTGAAATAGGATCTCTTGTTGAAGTCTCTGTTTTTTGATTATATTATGGTTTTAGACACAGAATACTGGTTAATATGCTTTACCATGAAATGAACAGAACTAAAAGTTAACAAATACATAAATTATTTGACTTACGTTTTCTGTACACTGTTGTTGAGGTTAAATCTGCAAAGTACTCAAAATGGAAAAATGACAAGGAAAACAATATGCAGGCAGAAATAAAGGCAAATATGTTGAAATGAACGTTCAACAAACTTTTGATGTTAGCACAACAATAAAACAGACAACTAATCAAGTGTTAAAAGTAATCTGTAAAACTTTTCCAACAACTTTGTGAACAAATACCCTAAAGTAATTTTAGACTAAAAGAGAACTATTATCAATATCTGCTTGAAGAAGAAAGTCTTGAACAGAGCTAAATCTTCACAAACAGTTGTCTTCGGAGTAATCTGCAGACAAAAGGAAAGATTATTGTTATAAAACTAGACAATGAAAAAACTGTGAGGCAGGGGTGTCAAATTCAAATCAATAAATAATATGCTTTTGCGAGTGATCTAAGAAAAAGAAAGTCTATTCTTTATTGTTTGGATTGTGAGGTTATTCTCTTGAAGAGACTCACAGATATTGGTTAATTCACCTCTTGGTCGAATTGTTGCCATTTATGGATTTGTTACCAATGGATTTAAGTGATCTTACCACATTTTTATCTCTGTCTCCTGCTTAAAGGAGCTTGTAGCTTTGCAGAACATCAATTAAGCTGGTGCACCGCTGTCATATTTTGCCGCAGCAGTTACATCCATTTTAAAATGGATCCCATATATTGAGCTGAAAACAACTGAAACTGTAGTGGGGATCACATTTTTGGATTTGAGAATAAAGTAACCCATGAGCAACACAATCACTATGCTTTTCTTTGAGCTTGTGGGATGCAAATGGCCCGCTGGTCATGAGTTTGAGACTCCTGCTTTAAAGTAACACCTTTTATGACTAATTTAAAATGCATTTGACTGAAACCTTGCAAGCAAGCCAACATAATGAAAGTATCAAAGTCTTTGGGATGTAGTGCAGAACTAATTAAGAAATGATCAAGTGAGGAGTAAATTATACCTGAATGAATACCAAAAACAGAGCACTTGATAAGTCTTGATGAGCACAAGGCACAAGGCAATATAACTGTAATAATGTTGTAGTCTGGAAAAAAAAAGTACAGTTCAGCATAAAGCATAAAGACATTCAGCATAAACAGAAATATTGCTGAAGATTAATACCAATAACCTTGTGGGTTTACAAAGGCTTTCTCTAATTTGTCTAGTGTGCACGTTTACTGTGAACAGTGAAGCTAAAAAACATAGACTCACAGTCATTTAGGCATAAATAACATACAAACAAATAATGTAGGTTTATTTTATAACAAGTTTAATAAAACGGTAAATGTCCGAAGACATGTGCGTCGCCGCGTCGAGAGAGCGCGCGCCAGAGAGTGTGTGTGTGTGTGTGTGTGTGAGAGAGAGAGAGAGAGACTACAGTCTTGACAACAACTGTGACTCTATTGTGGTCCCGCTCATACTACGATTTATTTAAATAGTATATATTTAAATATATTGTTGATAACTGCTGATAATACACAGCTTTAGACAGTGACCCACACAGTGCATTGAACACGCAGAGTTGCTACGTCTTTTGAAGCAGTCACGTCCCTGCCAATAGCGGAAACCGCGGTTAACATGTAAATTAACATGTAATGCTAATTAAAAAGTTCCATCAGTAATAACCATGGTTGTATATTTTTTTTAAAACAAACTAAGTTATATCAGAACACTTCGTTTTGAGGTGCAAGCATGCAGATTGAGTGAACGTTAGCAATAACGTTAGCTTTGCTGTCTCACAGACGGGCGGGGATTTATTTTTGCATTGCCTAACGACGAACACCACACAAAAAGCAATTTCTAAATAAATTCTATTCAAAAAAGTGATGTGGTTCTTTACCTATGACACATATTGATATGTTTGTATTAACAAAATGCTCTTGATTAACACGACTAAACGTGGAGCAACTTACCTCAGGCAAGGAAAGTTCTAGAAGAAAAATCCTGACGCTGCCACGAACAGCTTCCTGTGGGACCAATCAGCCCAATCGGCATTCGAATTAAAATGCTCAGCCAATAATCATCAGAAATTCAGCTCCTGAAGCCAATGATCATCAACTTTCTTAAAGACAGGATGAACGGCAAAACGTGTAAAGAATGACCTCGCTTATGCCGGATGAAAAAAGTAACGTTCTCGCCAATAAATACAAAAAATGTGTTATGAATTAAATGTTGTTAGCAGAAAATATGTAATTTCCCAGTGTTATCAAATCAAATCAAAAATATGAAGCTTTGTTAAATTAAGGGAATCTTTAGCTCTATTTGGAAACTGAAACACTGGTCAGAAAAGTGCTTTTTCTATCATTGTGATTATAATATTTAACAATATTGATTTAGACTTGATAATATGAAAATATATGCTCAACTATTTCATTATTAATTTTCTGTAAATGAAATACATTGTCTGAATGCCTTTGTGTCTATTTTTCAAAATATAACATTGAGTAAGTGGGTGCAAATTAACACCAATAAAATCTATATTCGTTCGATGATGTTATTAATATACTAATTTGACAACAAACAAACAAAAAACAACCCCTATGTCGCTATGATTTTCCTAAGCAGAGAGAGAGTCATGCCATATTGGTTGCTATGGTAACCAGTCTGGTTGCTATGGAGGTGTCAGTGACATAATATAATGTTTCCGCTGTCACTATGGGTGAAGCTTGCCAAGCCC
>SRMA01026644.1:374191-386603 GCA_007224835.1 Danionella cerebrum | reverse complement strand
TGGCCATATTTATATAAGTATTCACATTCTGAATATTTTAGTGAATATTTAGTGAAACTTGACTAGTTCATATTTATTTTACCACAATAAGCAACACTTGCGCATTTTTTGAGGTGTAATTAGTGTGTGCCCCAATATTGTTATATATTATAATGTTAAACAAAATTCCTGGCATTTCCTTGATATTATTTAAAAGCCATATAATCCATTCCTAAACTGCAGCAACTGTGTGATGCCACCAGGTCAATATATACTCTCTGAGGGGTGTTTCCAGTAGCTTTTTTAATCTATGCCACAGTGGATTTTGGCGATTCTGATGGCAAAAGAGAGTCCAACCTAGTAATAGAAAGGGCTACCTAAAGTGTCGGTTACCAATATATTATTGCTTTGATCTTTTCAATAAAATAAATACAAAGAATTAGGTTAGACACATAAAACAGTGGCTTACTTTTCCGCAAAAAAGCTGTGACTGGAGAGGTTAAATCTGCAAAATACTCAAAGGGAGAAAGATGAACGGACAAGTGAAACAATTTGACGTATGTTAAAATGTTAATTTTGTTTTTTAAACTCTCAGTTAATAAACTTTTGTAAACAATGCAACAGACTACTAATGTGTTAAAAACACCTTGAACTTTATCTAAAAAGAGACTACTGTTAAAACAGGTAACTGATGTACTAAAAACTGTTTTTTTTTTTGTTTTTTTTTGTTTTTTTGTTTTTTTTTGTTTTTTTTTTTGTAAAAACTTTTTTAAGAACTTTGTGATCTAAAACAAAAAAAGTTGCAATCTAAAAAAAATAACTATTATTAATAACTGCTTGAAAAAAAACAAGTCTTGGAGACTACTATTGAAAAAGGTTACTGATGTGCTAAAAACTTGTTTGTTTTTTTATATAACAAACTTTTTTTAAGAACTTTGTGAACCAAAACACAAAAATAGTTTCAATCTAAAAAATAACTATTATTAATAATAACTGCTTGAAAAAAAACAAGTCTTGAACTTGAAATAGATGTGTTGAACACTTGTCTTCGAAAAAGTCTGCAGACACAGAAAAGTTCACAGTTAGAAACTTGATAAAGACTAAAAACAAAATCTTAAAAAACATATTTTAAAAGTCATTTAAAATGTCTGTTTGAGCACTGTAACAGATTAACACAGGGAAAATTCAACAAATGCTGGTAAAGTATTGGGAGCATCAAAGTTTGTAATAAATATGTAAAATACAGTAAAGTAGAATAAATTTAACAATAATTGAAAGATATTTTGAGTGATATTTTGTACCTTTATAAATACAAAAAAAAAACGGTCGAGCAAGTCTCAAGCACAAGAAAGCAGGACTGTGTAAAAGTCAGTTGAGTTGTCTGCAAAAAATGATGAGAAAAGTAGTTAAATACATATTCAGCATACTAAATGTTGTTTATTATGGTCATGCACCAATATTGAGCTCTGAAAAGGCCTGCTATAAAACTCATCTTATTTCTATTTTTTGTAACACAAAACTGGGAAAGGAAATAAATGGTGTATTTGAATAACAGGAACAGAAATCTCTGATGAAATGGTTACATTTTGTCGATGCCAACAAGCAAAAATAAGTTTGTTAAATGACTTCAATGCAGCAGCAACACTTGTCAAACAAAACTGTGTAGATGAACACTGATGCTCTTCTGACTGTTGAAAGTTGGCGCAGAGGACAGAAATAATAACTTCTTAGGTTAATATAGCCTTTGATATGTGTAGCTAAGCAGGTTTTCTGTGAACTGTGAAGCTAAAGCTAGTGTGCACCTTATTAGACTCACAGTACTGATACAAAATAAATAATTATAGTCTGAGAATAAAAGCTTATTTTATCCCTTATGCTTCCATTTGCCAATATGCAAATGAGGTACACCTGCATTATAAAGTTTGTGAGAGATGAAGGTAATTTATCCAGACAATACTACTTTTAAGCACGATTTTCTAGGAAATCTTCTGAAATCAAATGGAATCGTTAATAATTCATTTTATAGACGTTTGAAACAGGTGAATTGTTTATCCAACGTTAACATTCTTTCCACGAGTTTGGATCGCCATTACGACGCTTCTCGGCTGTTAACTACTTGCAAACACTGTGGCTAACGTGACGTTAATTAATTAACGTTCACAACTGCGATTGATTTAGACAACATATGGCGGGCAATTGTAGATAATAAATCGATTAGGACCTGAAACGGGCAAAGTAACGTTAGCTTTGGTGCCGCAAATAACCGTCACATCACGGACAAGCGCGAAATTACCGAACGTATACAATGCTAATACATCGAGTTTCCTCCGTAATAAAAAATTGTTTGTTTAAACTAAACTATAAAAGAATTCTCTGGCGGAGCCCGTGTGTTGACTAAAGCTAACTTGTCTTGTCACAAACACTGTTATCAGACGACGAACACCATTCAAAAGGCAGTTTAAAACGATAAGCTATTGGGCTGCTATGTTATCACCTGTCTAAATAGGGTTTATTTGTACATCATAATTATTAAAACGTTCTTAATACTCACGAGTAAGCATAGTGCAACTTACCTCAGGCGAAGGAAGAATCGTCTAGAAGAAATTCGATGACGTCACCGGCAGGTTCTGTGAAACTCATCAGCCAATCAGCATTCGAATTGATCTCTTCCAATATTCACCCTAATTAATCTCCTTGGCCATTATTCGTTATTAAGATGTTGGTTTTAATGGGTTTTAGTGGGTTTTGTAGCTTGATTAGAATCAAACGTAGAAATGAATGGCCTTTTTATGCCTAATAACAAATGTGTAGCTCAGGTCAACATAAACACATATTCCAAACTATAAAATAGTTAGGAATTTGTAATAATTTTTATAAAATGGTATAAAATTATGTCAAAAAGTGGGTGTGGCTTAATGTTTTTATGGTAATTCACAAGCAATGGTTGGCTGGATGAGTGATTTGCTTTCTTAATGCTAGACTTTCCAGTGTCAATCAATTACAGAAGCTCGTTCACAATAGGATCTATGGGATTCATGCTCCATTCATTTCAATGGGCCATTGAAAGTCTATGAGACACCTTTGACCTACTTATTAGTAATCAGCTTGCACCTGCTGCAAAGGGCCAGCTGTTGAAATCTGCCAGTTTCAACTGTCAGATTTTTAAATGATGGCAAATCTGCTGGAGAAAATCCAATTTTCATGCCTCAAACAAATAAAGATTATAGAAGAACCGTAAGACATATCGAAATGATTCTTTCTTTGTCAGAAGCAGAAGACCCTAACGAAGAGAATGCTGTAAATTTTGTGAAGGTTTGATTAGAAATAAAAAAATGATGGCGAGCTAGAAAAAGCCTTCATTTGTTTCTGTGCAACTGCTTATTTCTGAGAAATCCATACCTCCATACAAATAAGGATTACGAAAGAAGGACAGGACACATTAAAATATTTCCTTTACTGTTAGAATCACAAGATTTTAAGGAAGAGAATGGTGTAAGTTTTGTGAAGCTGTGATAAAGTTTGAATGATTTATGGCGAGTTATAAATAGCCTGCGGTTGAGATTTTGAACAGAATCCACCAGAATTTTTGAATGGAGGTGAATGGAGCAATTATGTGCACTCGTTGTGGTTTAGGCCACCTGGAGTAAAAACCGTGTGTTTTTTAAAAATGAAAACAGCACCAACTGAAAGAGGACAAAAATCTCTACCATTTAGGTACAAAATGTGTGTGTAAAGGTTAATTTTTAGTTGAGAAAACAGTGCAAGTAGCAACAAGACTGAGCTTGCTCAAAGTTAGAGTGAGCGATGACATCACCACTCTAGGGCTCCCATAGGGAATGACTTGGGCGATTTTTGGGCCGAAATTCGCGATTTTTACGGAAACCGCTGGTCAAATCGGTTCGAAAAGACATAGCAACTCGAGTGGGAACAGCTTGGACGACCGTGGAAAGTTTCGTGGCTGTAGCTCGAACGGGCTAGGAGGAGAAGCGTTGTAAAATTTTGACGTGGGAAAAGAGAAGAATAACTAGAATATGCATTTCCTAGCGGAAAATGCGTGTGAATGCAGAAAGCTGACAATGAAAGCAGGCTGAAAGTATCTGAAAAAAATCTAAAGTTGAAAGGTGAAGCTGAAAGGTAAAATATTTGAAAGTTGAAAGTTTCAAAAGTTGAAATGTGAAGCTGAAAGGTGAAAGATTTGAAAGTCGGAAGTTTCAAAAGTTGAAAAGTGAAGCTGAAAGGTGAAAGATTTGAAAGCTGAAAGTGTCAAAAGTTGAAAGTGGAGGCCGAAAGGTGAAACATTATAAAGTTGAAAACGTATAAAGTTGAAAGGAGAAGCATTGTAAAGTTGAAAGTGTCAAAAGTAGAAAGTGGAAGCTAAAGGTGAAACATTTGAAAGTTGAAAAGTTTCAAAAGTTGAAAGTGGAAGCTTAAGGTGAAACATTTGAAAGTTGAAAGTGTCAAAAGTTGAAAGTAGAAGCTGAACGGTATAATATTAGTAAGATGAAATTCTGTCTAGCATTTTCCTAACCTAAGATAAATATATGCCAATTGCGTTGCTATGGTAAAAAAAAGTCTGGTTGCTCTGGACAGGTCATTTACATAATAGAATGTTCCCAGTGTCACTCTGAGGGAAATGAATCAACCCCCATGTCTCTAAGTTTTCCCTGAGCTGAGTAAGAGATATGCCAATTGGGTTGCTATGATAACTATTATGGTTGCTATGGAAATGTCATTGACATTATCTAAAGTTTCCTGTGTCACTATGAGTCAAACAAAACAACCCACATGTCTCTAGCATTTTCCAAAGCTGATATAGAGATATGCCAATTTGGTTGCTATGGTAACCAATATGGTTGCTATGGAGGGGTTATTGACATTATAAGTTGATCTCTGTGTGACTACAAGAAAATTACACCAACCCCCATGTCTTTAGCATTTTCCTAAGCTGAGATAGAGATGTGTCAATTTGGTTGCCATGGTAACCAGTATGGTTTCTATGGAGGGGTCAGTGACATTATATAATGTTCCCTGTGTGACTGCAAGTCATTTAGACCAACTCCCGTGTCTCTCTCATTTTCCTAAGCTGAGATAGAGATGTGTCAATTTGGTTGCTATGGTAACCAGTACAGTTGCTATGGAGGGGTCAGTGACATTATATAATGTTCCCTGTGTGACTTCAAGTCATTCAGACCAACTCCTGTGTCTCTCTCATTTTCCAAAGTTGAGATAGAGATGTGTCAATTTGGTTGCTATGGTAACCAGTATGGTTGCTATGGAGGGGTAAGTGACATTATATAATGTTCCCTGTGTGACTACAAGTCATTTAGATCAACTCCCTTGTCTCTCTCAATTTCCTAAGCTGAGATAGAGATGTGTCAATTTGGTTGCTATGGTAACCAGTATGGTTGCTATGGAGGGGTCAGTGACATTATATAATGTTCCCTGTGTGACTTTGAGTCATTCAGACCAACTCCCGTGTCTCTCTCATTTTTCAAAGTTGAGATAGAGATGTGTCAATTTGGTTGCTATGGTAACCAGTATGGTTGCTATGGAGGGGTCAGTGACATTATATAATGTTCCCTGTGTGACTACAAGTCATTTAGACCAACTCCTGTGTCTCTCTCATTTTCCTAAGCTGAGATAGAGATGTCAATTTGGTTGCTATGGTAACCAGTATGGTTGCTATGGAGGGGTCAGTGACATTACATAATGTTCCCTGTGTGACTACAAATCAATTAGACCAACTCCTGTGTCTCTAGCATTTTCCTAGGCTGAGATAGAGAATTACCAATTTGGTTGCTATGGTAAATAATCTGGTTGCTATGGATGAGTTGGTGACATCATGATGTAATCTACATTTAACTTAGATCAATATAAAACAACTCCCATGTCTCTACGATGTTCCACTTAGAAGATATTTGACATTCAAAAATGATGTTGAAAAGTGGGCGTGGCTTGATGAATTTATGTTAAAGCATAAGCAATGATTGGCTGGATTAGTTATATGCATCCTTAACGTTGCT
The DNA here is from genome assembly GCA_007224835.1 of Danionella cerebrum. Taxonomy (NCBI): domain Eukaryota; kingdom Metazoa; phylum Chordata; class Actinopteri; order Cypriniformes; family Danionidae; genus Danionella; species Danionella cerebrum. The sequence continues at coordinate 380,601 of SRMA01026644.1, read as the reverse complement.
ATGACTCTCCATTGTGAACCAATTACAAAAGCACTTTTACAATAGGATCATATGGGATTCAATTGCCCCATTGAAATGAATGGCAGCAATGCATCTCTATGGCCCATTGTGAGTCTATGGGAAGGCTAAGCCAATCAAATTTTGGTATTTAAATTAGTTACTGTAATTAGTCAGCTGCCTCCAACTGCCACTTTTCGAATCGAGGAGACATTTCTCAGATTTTGACCATGCCTCAAACAAATAAACATTACAGAAGAACCGTAAGACATATCGAGATGATTCTTTCTTTGTGAGAAGCAGAAGGCCTGAATGAAGATTATGGTGTAAATTTTTTTTATATATGTGGAAAATTCTATTAGTTATGGCGAGTTAGAAAATGCCTTAATTTCAAACATTCAAGCATTATTTTCCGGGTGAAATGCATTGATCTCAATGGAGCAATTTGCTTCCCTCGTTAAGGTTTAGCCCTCCTAGTTTAAAAACCGTAGGTCATATCAAATTAACAACTGCATTTTCAAAAAGAGGACAAATTTCTCTACTACTTTAATATAAAATTTGTCGGTAAAGGGTAAAGTTTAGTTTAGGAGAGAGGAATATATCAAGAAGTTTGAGATGTGAAAAATTAGAGTGGAAGCTAGAGTGGAGCAGAATTAGGTCAAAATCCTAATTCTTCATTAAACTTAAACTGTGATTTATAAAAATCTGTAAAAGATATGAAAAAGCTGAAAACATATTTTAAAAGCTGAAAATGTGCTGAATTGTTTAAAAGTTGAATGATTGCTCTAGCTGAAAGTATGCTGAAGTTATGAAGGTTGAAAAAAAGCTGAAGATTTAAAGAGATTTGAAGAGTCTCCCCATTCATTTCAATGGGAAAAAATATTTTAAATAAAGTTAAATTTTATAAAAAGTATAAAAGATATCAAAAAGCTGAATACAAGCAACCTAAAGCAAAAAAAGCTGAACGTTTTGACGTTTGAATGGTGTTTCTAGAGCAAAGTATGCGGAAGGAGTAGGCTCCAACAAAAAGGGGGGAATAAGAATAATAATAAATACGTAGGATAACAATAGTGTGAATGCCTCTGCATTCACACTAATAATAACTAGAAAGTGCATTTCCTAGCGGAAAATGCGTGTGAATGCAGAGAGCTGAAAGAGAATGCTTAAAATTGCTGAATTCCTTGGCTGAACGGTGAAACATTAGAAAGTTAAAAGTGTCAAAAGTTGAAAGTTGAAGCTAAAAGGTGAAACACTGTAATTTGAAAAGTGTCAAAATTTGAAAGCTGAAGCTGAAACATTGTAAAGTTGAAATATGTAAAGTTGAAAGTGGAAGCTGAATGTTAAAATATTAGGAAGTTGGAAGTGTCAAAAGTTGAAAGTGGAAGCTGAAAGGTGAAACATTGTAAAGTTGAAAATATCAAAAGTTAAAAGTGGAGGCTGAAAGGTGAAACATTTTAAAGTTGAAAACGTATAAAGTTGAAAGGTGAAGCATTGTAAACTTGAAAATATCAAAAGTTAAAAGTGGAGGCTGAAAGGTGAAACATTTTAAAGTTGAAAACGTATAAAGTTGAAAGGTGAAGCATTGTAAAGTTGAAAGTGTCAAAAATAGAAAGTGGAAGCTGAAGGTGAAACTTTTGAAAGTTGAAAGTGTCAAAAGTTGAAAGTGGAAGCTGAAAGGTATAATATACATATGTTGAAATTCTGTGTAGCATTTTACTAACCTAAGATAAAGATATGGCAATTGCGTTGCTGTGGTAAAAAGTCTGGTCGCTCCGGACAGGTCATTTACATACTAGATTGTTCCCAGTGTCACTATGAGTGAAACAAAACAACCCCCATGTCACTAGCATTTTCCAAAGCTGATATAGGGATATGCCAATTTGGTTGCTATGGTAACCAGTATGGTTGCTATGGAGGGGTCAGTGACATTATATAATGTTCCCTGTGTGACTACAAGTCATTTAGACCCACTCCCGTGTCTCTCTCATTTTACCAAGCTGAAATAGAGATGTGTCATTTTGGTTGCTATGGTAACCAGTATGGTTGCGATGGAGGAGTCAGTGACATTATATAATGTTCCCTGTGTGACTACAAGTCATTTAGACCCACTCGAGTGTCTCTCTCATTTTACTAAGCTGAGATAGAGATGTGTCATTTTGGTTGCTATGGTAACCAGTATGGTTGCTATGGAGGAGTCAGTGACATTATATAATGTTCCCTGTGTGACTACAAGTCATTTAGACCACCTCCCGTGTCTCCTTCATTTTCCTAAGCTGAGATAGAGATGTGTCAATTTGGTTGCTATGGTAACCAGTATGGTTGCTATGGAGGGGTCAGTGACATTATATAATGTGTCCTGTGTTACTACAAGTCATTTAGACCAACTCCCATGTCTCTCTCATTTTCCAAAGCAGAAATAAGAGATGTCTCAATTCGGTTGCTATGGTGACCAGTATGGTGGCTATGGAGGGGTCAGTGACATTATATAATGTTCCCTGTGTGACTACAAGTCATTTAGATAAACTCCGTGTCTCTTATTTTCCTAAGCTGAGATAGAGATGTGTCAATTTGGTTGCTATGGTAACCAGTATGGTTGCTATGGAGGGGTAAGTGACATTATATAATGTTCCCTGTGTGACTACAAGTCATTTAGACCAACTCCCTTGTCTCTCTCATTTTCCTAAGCTGAGATAGAGATGTGTCAATTTGGTTGCTATGGTAACCAGTATGGTTGCTATGGAGGGTACAGTGACATTATATGATGTTCCCTGTGTGACTACAAGTCATTTAGAACAACTCCTGTGTCTCTGTCGTTTTCCAAATCTGAGATAGAAATGTGTCAACTGGGTTGCTATGGTAACCAGTATGGTTGCTATGGAGGGTCAGGTACCCCAATGAATGTTCCTGGGGTCGCTATTAGTGAAACAAACTCACCCCCATGTCTCTAGCATTTTTCTAAGCTGAGATAGAGATGTGTCAATCAGGTTGCTATGGTAACCATTATGGTTGCCATGGAGGGGTCATTGACATTATATAATGTTCCCTGTGTGACTATAAGTCAATTAGACCAACTCCTGTGTCTCTAGCATTTTCCTGGGCTGAGATAGAGATGTGTCAATTGGGTTGCTATGGAAATTAATCTGGTTGCTATGGATGAATTGGTGACATCATGTTCTAATCTACATTCAACTTAGATCAATATAAAACAACTCCCATGTTTCTACGATGTTCCACTTAGAAGATATTTGACATTAAAAAATGATGTTGAAAAGTGGGCGTGGCTTGATGAATTTATGTTAAATCAAAAGCAATGATTGGCTGGATTAGTTATATGCATCCTCAATGTTGCTATGACTCTCCATTGTGAACCAATTACAAAAGCTATTTTACAATAGGATTATATGGGAATCAATTGCCCCATTGAAATGAATGGCAGCAATGCATCTCTATGGCCCATTGTGAGTCTATGAGAAGGCTAAGCCAATCAAATTTCGTTATTCAAATTAGTTGATTAACAGCTGCCTCCAACTGCCACTTTTTGAATCGAGGAGACATTTCTCAGATGTTGACCAGCCTCAAACAAATAAAGATTACAGAAGAACCGGAAGACATATCAAGATGATTCTTTCTTTGTGAGAAGCAGAAGGCCTCAATGAAGATTATGGTGTAAATTTTTTTAAGATATGTGGAAAATTTTATTAGTTATGGCGAGTTAGAAAAAGCCTTAATTTAAAACCTTTAAGCATTATTTCCTGGGTGAAATGCATTGATCTCAATGGAGCAATTTGCTTCCCTCGTTAAGGTTTAGCCCTCCTAGTTTAAAAACCGTAGGTCATATGAAAAAAAACAACTGCATCTTTGGAAAGAGGACAAATTTCTCTACTACTTTAATATAAATTTTGTGCATAAAGGGTAAACTTTAGTTTAGGAGAGAGGAATTGATGAAGAAGTTTGAGATGTAAAAAATTAGAGTGGAAGCTAGAGTGGAGCAGAATTAGGTTAAAATCCAAATTCTTCATTAAACTTAAACTGTGATTTATTAAAATCTGTAAAAGATATGTAAAAGCTGAAAAGAGCTTTTAAAAGCTGAAAATGTGTTGAATTGTTTAAAATTTGAATGATTGCTCTAGCTGAAAGTATGCTGAAGTTATGAAGTTTGAAAAAAAAGCTGAAGATTTAAAGAGATTTGAAGAGTCTCCCCATTCATTTCAATGGGAAAAATATTTTAAATAAAGTTAAATTTTATAAAAAGTATAAAAGATATTAAAAAGCTTTATACAAGCAACATAGAGCAAAAAAAAGCTGTACGTTTTGACGTTTGAATGGTGTTTCTAGGGCAAAGTATGCTGAAGTAGTAGGCTCCGGAAAAAGGGGGGGGAATAAGAATAATAACTAGAAAGTGCATTTCCTAGCGGAAAATGCGTGTGAATGCAGAGAGCTGAAAGAGAATGCTTAAAATTACTGAATTCCTTGGCTGAATGGTGAAACATTAGAAAGTTAAGTGTGAAAAGTTGAAAGTTAAAGCTAAAAGGTGAAACACTGTAATTTGAAAAGTGTCAAAATTTGAAAGCTGAAGCTGAAACATTGTAAAGTTGAAATATGTAAAGTTGAAAGTGGAAGCTGAAGGGTAAAATATTAGACAGCTGAAAAAGTGTCAAAAGTTGAAAGTGTCATAAGTTGAAAGTGGAAGCTGAAATGTGAAACATTGTAAAGTTGAAAATATCAAAAGTTGAAAGTGGAGGCTGAAGGTAAAACATTCTAAAGTTGAAAACGTATAAAGTTGAAAGGTGAAGCATTGTAAAGTTGAAAGTGTCAAAAATAGAAAGTGGAAGCTGAAGGTGAAACTTTTGAAAGTTGAAAGTGTCAAAAGTTGAAAGTGGAAGCTGAAAGGTATAATATGAGTAAGTTGAAATTCTGTCTAGCATTTTCCTAACCTAAGATAAAGATATGGCAATTGCGTTGCTCTGGTAAAAGTCTGGTCGCTCAGGACAGGTCATTTACATAATAGATTGTTCCCAGTGTCACTATGAGTGAAACAAAACAACCCCCATGTCTCTAGCATTTTCCTAAGCTGAGATAGAGATGTGTCAACTAGTTGCCATGGTAACCAGTATGGTTGCTATGGAGGGGTCAGTGACATTATATAATGTTCCCTGTGTGACTACAAGTCATTTAGACCCACTCCCGTGTCTCTCTCATTTTACTAAGCTGAGATAAAGATGTGTCATTTTGGTTGCTATGGTAACCAGTATGGTTGCTATGGAGGAGTCAGTGACATTATATAATGTTCCTTGTGTGACTACAAGTCATTTAGACCCACTCCAGTGTCTCTCTCATTTTCCTAAGCTGAGATAGAGATGTGTCAATTTGGTTGCTATGGTAACCACTATGATTGCTATGGAGGGGTCAGTGACAGTATATAATGTTCCCTGTGTGACTACAAGTCATTCAGACAAACTCCCGTGTCTTTAGCATTTTCCTAAGCTAAGATAGAGATGTGTCAACTGGGTTGCTATGGTAACCAGTATGGTTGCTATGGAGGGTCAGGTACCTCAATGAATGTTCCCGGGGTCGCTATTAGTGAAACAAACTCACCCCATGTCTCTAGCATTTTCCTAAGCTGAGATAGAGATGTGTCAATCAGGTTGCTATGGTAACCATTATGGTTTCTATGTAGGGGTCATTGACATTATATAATGTTCCCTGTGTGACTATAAGTCAATTAGACCAACTCCTGTGTCTCTAGCATTTTCCTGGGCTGAGATAGAGATGTGTCAATTGGGTTGCTATGGAAATTAATCTGGTTGCTATGGATGAGTTGGTGACATCATGTTGTAATCTACATTCAACTTAGATCAATATAAAACAACTCCCATGTTTCTACGATATTCCACTTAGAAGATATTTGACATTCAAAAATAATGTTGAAAAGTGGGCGTGGCTTGATGAATTTATGTTAAATCATAAGCAATGATTGGCTGGATTAGTTATATGCATCCTTAATGTTGCTATGACTCTCCATTGTGAACCAATTACAAAAGCACTTTTACAATAGGCTCATATGGGAATCAATTGCCCCATTGAAATGAATGGCAGCAATGCATCTCGATGGCCCATTGTGAGTCTATGGGAAGGCTAAGCCAATCAAATTTCGTTATTCAAATTGGTTGATTAACAGCTGGCTCCAACTGCCACTTTTCGAATCGAGGAGACATTTCTCAGATGTTGACCATGCCTCAAACTAATAAACATTACAGAGGAACCGTAAGACATATCGAGATGATTCTTTCTTTGTGAGAAGCAGAAGGCCTCAATGAAGATTATGGTGTAAAAAATTTTAAGATATGTGGAAAATTCTATTAGTTATGGTGAGTTAGAAAAAGCCTTAATTTAAAACCTTCAAGCATTATTTT
>SRMA01026644.1:343591-367233 GCA_007224835.1 Danionella cerebrum | reverse complement strand
ATGAAAAATCACAGCATGTTGTCCAAATACCCTGGGTTTTTTCTTGCATTTCTTTTGGCTATAGGATAAAAGCTGTAAGCGGCGGTAGCACGGTGAGAGATCAAATCCTCGACTTAAATCGCATGTGGAGCATGGATTCCAAGCTCTTTCGGGCATCCTGTGGTTAAGTCTGTGAGAGAGACTGTAACAGATTACACTCTTGACGGTTCACGCTGCCTTTGAAAAGGACATGTTGCAAAGAAAGAAGCTTCTTTATCTACTTACACAAAGTATCTGAAGGATATTTTGAGGAAATACAGAGATCAAATAAGTTCACACTTTACCTTAACCCGGATACATTCAGTGTCCTGAACTAGCATTCGTTGGAGGGAAAAAAAATTACTTATAATTATATTCATCAAAAATGTACTTTGTGGATGATTCTCTGAAAATAAATTCTTTAAAATCACTGTATGCTATGCAGATTGAATCAGAATTAACATTCAACCTCTCCAGTAAAACCATTGAGGCTTGAACTAAATAGAATATGTGAAGACACGCAGAATATTTTCGTTGTCACAAACTCATTCGGTTTGAGGCACTGCATGGAAGTTATTATGTGTCTGCTCGCTTATGTTCAGGCTTCACACTCAGAATTTTACCGAGATTCATATCAAATAAAGGTACCCTGTTACACATGATATGCGCCTTCCTATCCCTGGGGAAATATTGGGAAGAGGTTTTTGACACTGTTGTTGACTTCAGAATACCTGGACTGACCATCCCAGGATTGTTACCCAGCACAAAGGCGGTGTTTCCACTCACAATTGGTGGTTCGGTGAAGTCATTTATTGTCAAACCATTGTGTTTGCTCTTTTTTAATCATAATGACAACGGAGACATTCCAAATGACCCTTTTGAAAGTTTACATACCCCTGTGATTGTGATGCCAACATGCACAAAGCGTTTGAGTGGCTGCTAAAGGTCAGTATCCTCACTTACGACCTGTTTGCTTGCAATCAATGTTTGTGCATAAATCTTTTCTGAGTTTCTGGCTCCTGATAGACCCTTGACCCTCAAATCCACTGATGTGCTGACGTGTCTGAAATCTGAGCAATGAGGAAAGCAAAAGAGCCGTCAAAGAAATAGTACAAACAGGAATCAGCAGCGTCACAATCAACTCTGATTAAGAAGTGGAAAGTGAAGGATTATGTTGAAATCAACAAACATTTCTGCTACAACTGCCAGAAAAATTTTAAGGCACAAATAAGGGGACACTTGAAGAAAAAGGGGGTTGCATTGTCAACTTGCCAAAAAAAAATTCATAACTATGCAAATGCACACCAACAGTGTCAATCCAACACCACTCAGATTATACATGGTCCTAATCTATTGGGTGTAAAAAGTATTTTGCACTTTCAGGTGTAATGTAAATGCAAAGCCATACAATTTTACACCTATATTAGGACTATATATACGCCTTTTTCTTTTGCGATTTGTTTGGATATTTTTGTGAATTTTATGCAAAGCGTTTAAATATAAAAATGCGCAAAGATCTTTATGCTGACTTAATTTTCCTAAAATTCTTGACCATTGCATTTCAAGAGTAAATAATCTACAATTTAATGATCTGCTTTCGAAATCCTGGAGTAGGCAAGTTAGTATATACTACATGTAAGCCAGTGCATACTATATGGGTGGGAGTAGTGCGATTGCTACTCAAATACACTTCATGAGCTTCTTACTTCCACTATTTTGAATGTTTGAATGCCGGAAAGGGTTACGTGCAATAAACCATGGATTGAAAAGTGTGCATTCTCAGTGAGTGAGATTGAAGTGTGCATTTTAGACAGAAGTATTAGGTAAATATCTCACATACCACTTTCAATTCCGATTCTTTTCCAATGAACCATTCCAATAGATTCCATTTTTGACTATTCCTACTCTTCCCGTTCCTATAACTTGTTGTTTGTCTGTGATCCCAGCTAAAGCAGAATCTCAGAAGACATAAAAAGTGAGATAGTTTCCGATACAGATTCTGTCTAAGCGGATGTCTGAGGAGATCATACACACCCCAGTAAACGTAGAACATATCCATGGCTTCTTAGAGTTATTCTGGCATTTCAGTCATCAGCTGTAAATGGCAGAAGTGGTCTGGAAGAGTGCAGGTCTTAGAGCTGCTGGCACTGTGGCCTTTATCTGGCACTACAGTATCAGTGAGGAGCTTGAGGCATACCTGTGTTCCTCTATTAAACTCTGTCCTGGCTAATGTCATTGCTCTGTCATGGCTCTGGCATTTGCTGAAAATTCTGGCCATGCTTTATCACATTTTTACATAAGTACCATGCAATTAGCAAAAGATAGAGGGTGAAATTATCATATATAGACACCAGTATACCAATTCTGTATACCAATTATACCAATAGTGTTGTAACAATATATTGTGGCGCAATACAAAATTGTCACAATAAGTATAGTAGAGCTACTGGGAGATATCAATTCTAGTCACTTTTGAAACTTCTTTACCTTGTCTTCTTGTTTATTTACTATCAGAGTAAATTATCGTTTACTCACATTTTAAACATAAAAAATTATAAAATGAATTAAAAGTTAATTCTCACTTAAGAAAATGTTAAGTCTCACTTAAAGGTGGGAAATGTAAGACCTACCAAATGTTTAGTATATAGCCTTGTTTGTAGAGTGAGAGACATGTCCAGTAATTATCATTTACACCATAGACTAATAAATATGCAGAATGAGTAACAAACTTCTACGACAAAATGTGTAGAATTTGGCCACTCACATGACAGTGAGCAGGAGTCTGCACACCCTCAACGGTGCTCACCTCAATATCAGGCTTAAAAAGTTTGCTTCGCTAAGACATTTTTTGATAAGTAACATAATTGAAGATTGGTACAATTCTCCGGTTGCCTTTCTTGAACCAGTGCCTTCATTTAGCAGCTTGTGCCAAATTAGATTTACACTGACAAGCAGCTATCTGCAGTAGAATGTGAAAGAAAAGGGCTGGTTATTGTTTGCATACATAAGGAATCAGAATCAAAGAGCTTTATTGCCAAGTAGGTTTGAGAAAGAACTTGTAAAGAAAGAAACAGAAAAATGGACATACATTACGGAAGATAGCTCAAAAAGAGCCTATTCTCCACTGTCCTTTAAAGAGCAGGTTAAAAAAGCCATTGCATCAAACACATATAGACAATACAGGGAGCCGCTGCAGTCTCATTTTCCTGCAGCCATTACGGCGCCGCACTCATGAGCTGAACAGATTACAACGGTGGAGAGAAGCAGGCGGAGGTGTTGTAGCAGCGTATCTGTCTCAGCCGAGAGCAAGAAAGAAAAAAAAATGTTGTGAACAAGCAAGGGGATTGTGATCAAAAAGCCTTCATAAGAGTTTAAAAGCCAGAAAATGTGACTTAGATGTATTATGGGTTCCAAAAACACATCTGTTTTCATGCTGAAGAAAATGTCAGGTTTTATCTTTTGCCGGTTTAAAATAGTGCCAACCTATTTTAAACACAAAATAAATAATTTTCCACCCGATGCAGCATGTGGTTCATCAACATTGGCATTGAGTCATTGTTGACGTGTTTCTTTTACACATCTTTGTCTCTGAGGTTTCATCAAGGAACACTATCAAAGGTGAATACCTAGGGATCCATACTCCTCTGTCCTTTCTATTTTCCCTAGGTTCCTGTTTTCAGGAAGCCATATTGCATTTACATCTGCCAAGATTGATGAAAGCAGACCTCGTTGAATATTTAATGTAATGAAGAAAAAGAACACAATTCTTTACACCTCGGAGGCATGTGTACTGGTGCTCAGTCATTGACGTACATTGCTTTCTGAAACTTTTGATGCTGATTAAAAGCTGAAAGATCCTGTTTTTGATGCATTAAATAATCACTTTAATAACTATTTAATGGAACGGCATTAAAGAAAGTGTCATAAAAGGAAATTTTAGTAAATAAAATGAAGGGAATTATGAAAATAAATGATGAATGGTTTTCATATTTCAGTCTTAAATTATACTGTGTTTGTTTCAGTGCGCAGAACCCTAACCTTTTTTTGGGGATTTCTGTAAATTTTTGAGGGTCTAAGTGTAGTTGAAAGTCACAGAATTCCACACACATCAGAACTTGTGAAAATGTACGTCTTATTGGGGTTTGAAAAGTGAGTGTTGAAAAATGGCTCTATAGCGCCACCTAATGCGTTTCAGCTTGTGCACTAACAGTTTGTCGTAGGCAAATTATATTAGGTGCACATGTGTAGGAAATCAAGTGAGTAATATGGATAGCAAGTCGGTTATTTTGCAAAAACCTCACAAAATGGTCACTTTTGCTCATCATACTATGACAAACTCCCCCTAGAGATTTTATTTCTTCATCTCCAAACTTCAGTCTTATCTTAAGGCATATGGGATGTTAAATTGTGGAGCTTTTTTGACTTTGATAATCAATGTGTGCACTGTGGCCGTCGAGATCCAAATTTTACCATAGTAAAAACCTAGAACTCAGCCATTCAATGTTTGAAAAGTCCCAAATCTACCAACTCTGTTATTAGTATATGTCTGAACACATCTACAAAATAAACTCCATCTACAAAATAATTCTCCCCTTTACCTTTCACACTTTTTAATTAAACCTATGTTTGAATTATCGGTTGGACTGTTTCTGAGAAAATTAGAGTATCTGTTAATGCTAGCGACCTGTCCAACATTATGAGTTGGCTTTTAGCTAAAGGAGTGGGTAAAAATGGATTGAATGTGATCATTGGATGCTTAGAATTTATTTAAAAGAACAAGGAATGCTGGAGAGTCATTAAGAATAAAATTCTTTTTAACATTTGAAGTTTTTCTTCGCAATTTCTCACATCTTGAATTCATTTTTCATACTCAATGAATGAACATGTTTGAGTTGCCCAAATCTCTTCTGCTTGTGCCTCTTCTGATCTCCGTTTTTCTGTGAAACACATTTTTAATAACTCGATGTGTTTCTCATAATTCACTGATGAACTGTTTACCCCTGGAGCCTCCTAAGTTCCACTTGTGCATCCTAAATAGGTCTCTAATGTTTTGTGCAGCACTCTAATCAATTTCTCCCTTTCCCTTCCTTCTGTTTTTTTGGACTTTAGCTTATTTGAGACACTTCAGTCTCTGTTCTGGTCGGTATTTGGCCTCTTGAATCTGTATGTGACCAATGTGAAGGCTCGGCACGAGTTCACTGAGTTTGTTGGAGCTACAATGTTCGGCACCTACAATGTCATCTCGCTGGTGGTTCTTCTCAACATGCTGATCGCCATGATGAACAACTCCTACCAGCTCATTGCTGTGAGTACTCATCACAACAACCACTTTATGCTTGCTGCTACATTTTATTCTACACAGAATACATATATGTATGACCAGCAAGCAGCCACTGGCAACAAAAAAAGAGTGGAATGTTTTTATGGGAAGAAAGGTTTTTGCAGTCAGAGATGTATTTTTTTACGTCAATTTTTCTCTGCCATTTCAACAATTCGTTGATCCTTGTAAAAACAAAACTACATTTATTTATTAGGACTCGTACAGCAAAAAACCCTATTGTAATTGCTCAGACTATTATTGTTCCGTGTGTTTCGGCATATTTTGAGGACTTTTGAGGAAAAGTCACAGAATTTCACATGTCCGAACCGGTGAAAATTCACATCTGATTGTGGCTTATAATAATTTAATTTAATATATATATATATATATATATATATATATATATATATATATATATATATATATATATATTCATGAACAGCACAGATTTCTGGGTTGTCTAACTAAAATACACAAAGGTAAATAGATGTTCAACCCCCGTTGTGACACCCTCTCCCTTGTGACCTGGTCTTTACCTGCTCTCTTAAAAATGCAAATTAGTTTGGGCGTATCCTTTTGCCGCGGGCTTTTTGAGTGGCCAGGATGTGACTTTTTCATCTTATGGAATAGTGGATCATTAGGCACAGAGATAAGGCACTCGTGGTTATAAAATGTATGTATAGGTGCATACTATTGATTCATTTCAAGTAACAAAAAAACTTATTTTTTTTCCCTCAGTTTAATAATGAGGGACATTAGACAAAAAAACTATTGTGGGGAGATTAACCCTAAATTAACCCTTCATCTAAAACATTTCCGCTCATGGTCCACCATTAGTTTGTCCAAGATGAATGAAATTCACTAGACATGTGTAGGGTACCAAGACTTAAATATAAATAATATGGATTGAATTTCCAAAATCGACAGGAAGTCAGCTATTTTGCAAAAAAAAATACCACTTTTGCTGTGTCATACACAAACTTCACCAAGAGATTGTATCTGTGTATCTCCATCAGTCTTATTTTAAGTCATGTGGGATGTTAAGATTGAAGCTTTTGTGACTTTATTAAATCATGTACATATAGCGGGTGGCGAAAATGTAATATTTGTAATAAACAAACACAAAGTTGATAATAACTAAGCAACTCATTCGATTGGTTCCCAATTTTCGCACATCTACAATGTACACTCTCAGTTATAACGCCAACATTTGTACTTATTTTGACATATGTGACAAGAACATTGGAACTTTCATTATTTAATTTGCCTGTATTATCATTTTGACAGTTCTCACTTGAATACATATCATAAAAAAAGATTATATGGTAAAACAAAAGTCTTAGTGCATAGCAACAAACCGACCACTGAGAGTTGATGACGAGAGTCCTTGCACCTTTAATTGTTTCATAAGCATTTTAAAAGAAAAATAATAATACAAAAAATAGCTTGTGGATGTTAACTATTCAAATGTTCGAAGTATAGTAAATATAGTACATGTTTTGTGAGCATTTCTTCACTTTTCACAGGATCATGCGGATATCGAGTGGAAGTTTGCTCGAACCAAACTCTGGATGAGTTATTTTGATGAAGGGGGGACACTTCCTCCTCCATTCAACATCATCCCCAGCCCTAAATCATTCTGGTACTTGTGTCGATGGCTCCACAGGCGACTCTGCGGGTTAGAGACTGCTCCGCCTGAAGAAGAAACCCACAAACACGAGAACCTGAAGGAGTTCACGGTGAGGAAAACAAACTGCATCCATTTGAACTGTCACCTTGTGATTTTCATCTGATCAAGTGGTTCTGCTTAAAATGTCACTTTAAGCACAATGCAATAGGTTCATCTTGCAACAGATTACCCATTACGATGACTAACAGCCAGCCCTACACATATATCAGCACATCTAATTCTAAAACAGCTCATTTACATTTTTATTGCTTTTGAACTATTGGATTTTTGCTAGTGGTGGGATGCCATAATTGTATTTGGACTGGAATCATCGTGCATTTCCTTCAGATTTCATTACGTTGAGAAGACTGAGAACCAAAACAACAACTGTCTACTGGAGACTTTCCTCACAAAATCATATCCGTAACGGCAGTGTCTGTGTGACATGTCAGCAGCACATACGCATGAACACATAGACATTTATAGAGTAGAGCATATTAAACATATTGTACATCAACGCTCTAAAGCTACAGAAAAACAAAACTTACCGTAATTGATTTGTGAACCCTTGCGTGAACCCCAAACTAGGCCATTAGTTTCGTCCACCATTCCCGAGTCCAGGACGGTTGACTCCGAATCAATTCCTAATCCAGCACAGGTCTTAATGTACAGCTCTATTTGAGATGCACACATTTTCTATGTGATGATCTTTGTGCAAATGTTCTTGCAATGATACAAAATTAACAAAATACAAATAAAATTTGAGCCAGATTGAAACATTTCATTTATTATTTATCCCTTAGAAGTCTCTACATCGCACGGGCTGTTTTGATTTAGGTAGGAATGATGTGACACACCTATTGTTTATTTTGATTTCAAATGAAATGTGTAGGTTTCAAAAAGATTTTTAGTTGTGATATTTTTTGGCTTTAAACAAAAGTAATGACATAATTTGCAAGGTAATTCAAATTAAAATGTGAGAAAATGCATGATCGTCTTTCATTTAACAGACCCAAAATCAGTGCCATCTACTGATGAAACGAAGGGATAACGTTCTTACAGATTAAAGTAAAATACCTGTGAGATGGCTAGTGTTTTTCAAAGTTCTCTCACAAAAAAAAGGACAATGGTAAAAAGTGCTTGGATCCGTGTATATGTTTTAAGAGTTTCGCCTGGTTTTTCAACACAGTTATTATCTCTTCACAGTTGAGCTCCATAATAATATTGGTTTAATGCAGTGCCTTTTACTATATGCCTTAATACGACCCCTTCTATTTTCATGGTTTTTGTGTTAAAATACATGGCAGGCAAAGCTCAGAGAAATTTGTTATGTTTGTTACATTAAACAAAATAACAGAAAACATTTTTTTTATGTATTTAAAAGTGTAAAAAAATAAAAATAAGTCACTCACAAAAACTAAATATTACATGAAGGATCATACACAAGAACATAAATTCAGACCCCATAAAGATGGCAAGCTATAGCTATATGAAGTTAGTGTTCACTAACGAATCAGCAGAGCACAGGTGCAGTGGTTTAGCGCCTGATCAGCTGGTAAGCACTCAATGACTTTGTGTGAGCACAGGACATAAATTAGCAGTGGTGCTTTAGGCTAATTATGTTGATTTTGCAAAGTGAAACATTTTAGGTAACCAATCATGAGGAGCAACAAATGCAGATGTCATCTGCCACGTGGAATCACAGACACACATGCATTGAGTAGCAACTGCTGACAGGATTATTTGCAGGGATAGAGCCTTGACAAGTTTAAATATTTTTATATAACACAATGAGCAAAACCTTTTTGTCAATAACTCTTTTAAAAAATTTAATTTTGTGCATCATGTGTAAAATGTACATATAGTTCATAGTGAATGTAGATTGCATTACATTTCCTTTTAAATCTCAAAACCTGTCCTACCATAATAAAGGCATGGCGCATAAATATTTAGCGGGTTAGATAACCATGGTGGTTGCCAGGCAACATCAACGTGACCAGATTAATATTCAGCAGAGAGGTGTTTTCCATTATTGCGACGTCACAACCCGATGAAAAGTGCTACATTCTTTCAAACTAGCGAGAGCTACCATGTGTTCTTTCAGTTCCATTAGAGAAGTGGGATTTCAAACTAATTCATGACGTGTCTGTGAAGGAAGATCATTTTCTTCTACTACTCTCTACTTCTCCTTTGATGATGTAACAAGGTGAAACCTGGCCCAAGTCTGTCTGGATTTTAACCTCCTGTGTTGCCATGATTTCCTGGTACTCTTCTCATCCCTGTTTCAATTATAACTTCCATCTTTCTCCCTTACACACTTTCATTCTAAATCCATCTCTGCGTGGCCTTTATTGGACAGCATCAATATGGATTCATGTAGCCCCTCTCTTTTTCAAACTGTCACACGCACACAACCAAATGCACACTCAGTTAAAGCGGTCTCCCACATGTTTTCTGCCATTTCTGTACTGGGATCAAACCTTTATCATTATATAAAGCTGCCTACATGTAGAACTAAGAGGAGAGCAGCTTTTCAGCAATATCTGATAAAAATAGTGTCTTCTCACAGCAGCTTCAGAATACGTTCACCTACTGTATTCAACAAACATAGGTATAGCTACCCAATCATAGAGCAGCAAGCTGGCAATTATGGTGTACAGAAGTACAAATACAAAAAACAGATCTTAGATATTTTAAATCTAGCACCCTCAAACAGTTGGAATTTGGGTTTAATGAGCTATGTGTCATCTGTGTAGTGTTTTATAAATAGCACACTTGACAAGCTAATACCCTCATAAATTATATTTAATGCACTGAAATAAATGAGTCTCACTGAAAAGGGATTTATCATATTATCGAGACAGAAAGGTCAAATTTAGGACAGTTTTGCCAAAAAATTGTCCACAACTGAAGTAGTGGTGCTTTGACATCCAAAATCCTGTTGAGCTTGAAGGACTGTACCAATGCGGTTTGTCAAGCTTTAATACAATTTATTGATGAAGTTATCAGGACAAGCAAAGAAAGCAGTCTTGCATGCCTCCCAGAGTTCAACAATATTCTTTGGTTTCGTTTATGAATTAATGCTCCATTTCACATTGTCAATAGGCTCTTCATCAAAAAACATATATATGACTAAGGATTAACCTATGCAAAATAAAGCGTTAGCATAATAGATATTCAACACATTCTTTTAAAGGTAAGTTAAAACGTTCTTTGTTTACATTGTATAAATAGGATTTAATTTCAGAACTCTTGGCACATAACTCCAGACCAAAGTAGGCTGCTCACTTTATTAGCAAACGTCCGTTGCAGTCTATGGTCTATTAGCTTGCGTGTGTGTTATTAACACTGTTCCTCGGTATTGTTAGCAGTAGATAGAAATTTGTGGTTTCTCACCATCAAGCCATTTTCTTTGACACTTCTGTCATGATTCTCAGAAAAAAAAGAACATTCTTTTTACATTCTTAATTGGGACCGCAGGTGCCTACTGCTCTGTTCAGTGTGTCTAAATCTTCCGGCGGCAACAAAACTGAACCAGGGGAAATTTGAAGGAAACACAGCAGACATGACTAGATGAATAAATGTATTAGTAATGGAACAAACAAACGACTAAGAAAAGAGAGCACATGGCCAATAAGAATGCAGGAAGCCATACACTGGTGTTATTAACAAGCACATGGCTGTGAACACGGAAAATAATATTAGACCGAGAGCTTGAGTATTAATCCCTGCTAAACAGCACACATCCTTCAATAATAATTATATAAGCCGGCTCTCAAAGTATGATGCATAAACACAGAAAAAAATAGAGGTTTATTACATTGTAAAAAAGATCAACAAAAGCTTGATTTACCTAAAGCCCTGTGGGGGGTGCAGTTTCCTCTCTTCCCTGCTCTACTCTTAATGTGAGGCATCCAAAGAAAGAAGAAAGATGTGTAGGGCTGGGCTTACGTAGAGACCTAATTATAAACATTATTTTCTTTTGAGCAAACAGGATAATGGTGCCCCCTCTGGCAACTGGTGCCCTGCGCAGACTGCATACTTTGCGTTTAGGGAGCAGTGCTGCTGAGTATGTTGAAGTGACATGGCTTGCATAATGCAGAATGTTCAATAAATTACATTTAATTAAAGTCCCTTCCTCTCCCAACCACTTCACGCTTATGCTCATCTAAATCTGACCCTGTGGTGGAAAAAGCGTTCATTTTCGCGAACATCAATCAACAATTATTAAGGGCTCCCCAAGTTGGTAAAGGGGAACAAGAATGAACTCAATTGCACACAACACACAAACACTCAAAAATCAACTCTTGCTTAATTAATAAACAAACAAACACAAAAGCTTTGGTGAGGCAAAACCTTGACTAAATAAACAGAACAAAGCTAAAGCTATACAGTACTTCAAAACAAAACAGATAAAACATTAACACAAATAGAATAGTTCTCTCACAAAACAAAATAGCACTAGTTGTGGAACATCTAGTTGTAGAACCACACATCAGTATCCAAATAATGAACTGGCACAAGGGAGAGAGAACAAGGACCTTAAATAGGGAGCATGATAACAAGGGGAATAGTTAACCAAAACAGAGAAGCAGGTGGAGCACGAGGGCTAATTAACAAAGACACAAACACACACACACACGCACACAGACAAGAGAAGTGGCCAGAATAAAAGGAACAACAGGGAAACCCAGACAAGGAAGTGGTCAGAACATAAGAGAAAGCTTCAAAATAAAGACTCTGAGAAAGCACAAATTAAAAGTAACAGAACAGGAGGACAAACTATTTAGAATTAATAGTGAAAACAGCCCAATGATTATTTAAAATTAGGTTCTTTACTAATACTCTCTGTGGAACTTACCTGGAGTTTACTAACTAATAAAATAAGTAATTGTATTAGATTAGATAAGGAGCTCAGTTGCTCTGTTTCTCTTCATTAAGATTATGTGTTTCTCTTTCCAGGAAAAGCATGCTGACAGACTGATACAGAATCAGCATTATCAGGTATTCCAGCAGCTTTGCCATCATACACACGAGATTGCAATGTGCATGCAATCGTGTTGCATCTCTGGTGTTCATTCCTCCATCAATCATTCCCCTGCATTGTCACTCTAAAGCTTCACTAGTGCAGATTACTTCATTTAATGGGGGTTGGTTTAATGCTTACTTTCTGCTTTGACCCCTCAGGAAGTCATTCGAAGTCTAGTGAAGAGATATGTGGCATCGATGATCCGCAGCGCAAAGACAAGCGAAGGACTGACGGAGGAGAATTTTAAGGTGCTTCTGAAATAACTAGCTCTGCATTTTTAGAATATTGAAATGGCTGCATACAGAAATAGATGTAGAATAATGTAACGATAACATCCGTGCTTCCACAAAATCTTATTCTCTTGTTACTCACAAATTTGACACAGACAATTTTTTTCTGTTTTGACAATGTTTTGTGAATTGTTCGCATATTAATCCAATGCTGGTGAAAAGCAGCGGGTGGGAAGTAGTTGGAGACCCCACTAGTCACAAAAAGAATATTTAATGGCACAATGTCTGCACATCCATCATGATGGGAGAAATGAGATGCAGGATGGCCACATGATTTTGACAATGTGGAGAATGTAGTACAACTCAATTCATACTGCCCTTATTTATACTTCAAAGTACTTTTCAAATTTGGATGTAAATGTTTCAATATGTAATGCATACTAATCTATATATTAGTAGCTCAATGCGGCCATAGCTTTCTTCTACTTCTTTTTTAAGAACTTCCTGATTGTAAATGACTCAATGTCAGATGAGTAAATGTGTGCAGCCCCATCTTATGTGTAATTTTCGTTAAAGTGCCATCATCTGTTTTTAAAAAATGGGCATAGCTGTTCCTCATCCACATCGAGAGAAGCCAGCTGAGATGGCTCAGGCATTTGAAACAAATGTCTCCTGGACGCCTCCCTGAGGAAGTGTTCTGGGCATGTCCCTCTGGGAATAAGCACCAGGGAAGATCTAGAAAATGCTGAAGAGTCTATGTCTTCCGACTGGGCTGGGACTGCCTCAGAGTCCCCCCGAATGAACTGGAGGAGGTGTCCAGGAAGAGGGATGTCCAGGCATTTTTAATACATTTTCCCATTTTAATGTGACCAAATTGGAATGATCTATATTTAATTGTTGTACTCCGCTGTTAACTTCTTCAATCAAGCCTTTATCAATATGGTTGTGTTGGTCTTTATTGTGCTCATGGCGGAGATGCTTAGATATGTATGACAACACTCCAGATAGCTCTTCTAACAATTGATCACAGCACTCATAATGCATCCAAGCACGTGCAACAGAACCATTTTTGTGAGTTGCACATAAGACTCTTGCGTAGGGTCTGTATCTATCCAAGAGCTATGGCGCAGACGTATAAAAATGAGTGTTGTTATTAGATGCAAAGACAATATTAGGAACAGAATGGCAAGGATTTATTTGAGTCGTTTTGTTTTTGCCAAGGTAACAGTGTAGAATTTGAACTTTTCTATGTTTCGGACAGAGATGTTTGATGTTCAACTTACTGATTTTATTTCCTGAAGTACATTACATAACTGTGGGATAATGTTTCACTGTAGGAGCTGAAACAAGACATTTCCAGTTTCCGCTATGAAGTTTTGGACCTTCTCGGAAATCGAAAGCCACCACGTCGGAACTATTCCTCCAGCAGTGAGGCTACGGTTCGAGATGAGGTCAGTGACGACGGCGAGGCCTGTCACCATAGCGATGGGAGCAGCATTGGAGCTAAAGGTGTCTCTTTCAAAACAATGACACCTTCAGATCCATCATGTGGAGTTTCTGCTCTCTTTTGCTCCATCTCTGGGATGGAGGTGGCTGGGACGACTCCACCATCTGCATACCGAGAGGGAAAACCAAAGATAAATGGACTGAGGAAGAACCCTTCACCTTCTTCCTCCCTCTCATCTGTGACTCCAACAAGACCTGCTCTTTCACGGACTTGGAGGCGCTTTTCTCGCTTCTCTAGTTCCAAGAAGAACTCCTTCAGACGCCTCGGACTGCTGTTCTCACGCATGGGCAGCCATCTTCCTCAACCCACGGGTGTCACAGCTGCCACCTACACTATCTCGGATGGACTGCTTCAACCGCCCGGGGCTTGGGATGATTTGGGCTTCACCAGGGGTGATGGTCCAGTCACCCGCAGCGAGACCCACCTCAATCAGGTGGACATGTCAACTTTAAACGAGGGTGACAGTGTTGGTTTGAGTACCACAGGACAGAGGGCTAATGGCAGGGATGTTTTACTGACATTAGGGCCTCTGTCGCAACCTTCTTCCCTGCACTGTGCTTCCAGTTTCTCTGCGTCCAGTTCCCGACTCCTGGACTCAAACGAGGATGTGTTTCAGGGCTTCCTCGGGCCCTGTGGCACTCAATTGCCAGACTCCTCCTCCTGCTGGCTAACAGAACAGGACGATTCGGTGACCACGCAGCTATAGTTTTGCTACTATATACTGTACAGCACTTTGATCCTAACAATAATCAGTGATGCTATCAATAATGATACCTTCTTCTGTTTGTTCTTTTGTTTGTTGCTGCAATATATGCCAGTTCTCTTTGAGACTGAGCCAAACTGAAAGTCATTTATAAGACAGATGGGATGAATAAATCAAATAATGGAGAACAGAGATGGGGAGGAAATGTGCCATAATCAGCAGAGCAGACAAATGCAGGGCAGGCTGGATTTTCTTTCATTACATAACATCTTTTGGGCAATTTCAGAGTGATAGATCACTTGCTTTGTTCCACAGCCGAGGAATACATTTGTTGCACTTTCCTAAATAATGAAACAAAGTGCACTGATATGTGTTTATGCAAGTCACACACAACTGGTTTTATCTGTGATGAAACACACACATGCGGTTTTAGCTACTCAGTGGCTCTCTTAACGATTCTCCATGTTCTGGGCAAATGACGATCAGCATTTGGGCTGGTTTTTATAAAACCTGGCAACCAGGTATGTGGCTGTCTTTGTTGCTTTAAATGATAAAATATACATATTTCATTAAACTTCAAATTTTATTGTTTCTGATACAATGGGTTACATGAGAGATATATACATAACATTTCAAAATGGTGGCAGTGGTTTTCAGTCACAGAATCATATACTTTTGTTTAATGAGCCAAAAGGTGTCATAATTCAAAATGTGAAATGTGAATTGGGGTAGTAGCTCCCACTCTTCGTTTGCTCTAACTGATCCATAGACGAAAATGTCCCATGTTCAGAAACAAATTCCAAAATTGAGCCAGTGAAACCATTCCTTGACCTTAAGGAGACAGTTTACCAAATGTTTGGGTAGAACTAATCACTCTTGGTACCAGGCCTGCTTTGCTTTTATCTAGTAGAAAACAAGAAGCAAAGATATTTTAAAACAAGCTGGTCTCTATCTATTCTCTGTTTGGGATGTTACCAAACTATTCTGAATGGCATGCCAGCTTGATCTTGATAACCTGTTCTACCTAATGGCAGCTCGAGTATGTGCATTTGGGGATTTGGACAGGCTTACGGTAAGAGTAATCTGAACAGAACACCACCTCGAGTGGATGTTGGTATTTTTTTCCACCATTACTGCCTCTACACATCGATCCAAATTTTCCATGCAAAGTTTAGTGAAAGAAAGCACCTTGATCGAAAACCATGGGTGCCAATGGGAGCTCCCACATTGGACCGAACATGTGGTGCCAACGAAAAATAGTTTTTCACTTCTATTTCGGATTGTTTTTTCCCATTGGTCAATGGGAATGACCAATGAAAGCTGGCTCTTTTGATGATGTGAGTAGGAATAGCAATTTCGTACAATAAACAGGAAAGAAATTGCACCCCACAAATCTCTCTTTCCTCCATATTTTTGTCAAACAGCTCCCTGTGATCAGCCACCAACAGTATAAACCTGTGTTCTTTGATTTCTTCAGTGTCGTCTTCTTCTTTTCTCTTTCCTCATGTATTGCACAATGTATGTTTTACCATAAACGCCATCTTCAGGCATAAAGCATCATTGCACCTCCTCGACCCAGACAAAGAGCACCCTGCGGAGAAGCCATTCGTGCGAATCGCTATTTGGATCCGTGTGTAGAGGGCTGTCAGTACACAGTAAAATCCTAAGAGTTAAATTAACTCTACTCGGAGTGTATTTGGTCCCACTCTATATAGAGTTAAACCGACTCTGAGAAAGAGTAATTTAATAATCTATTTTCTTCATGTTTTTCCAAATCTGCATGGAAAATGCAAACTAAATATTAACTATTCAGAGAGGGACCAAGTCCACTCCAGAAAGAGTTAAAACAGACAAAAATAGACTGTTTAGTTCAAATAGACTTATTTAAATAACTCTCCTTCAGAGTTGGTTTAACTCTATATAGAGTGGGACCAAATACACTCTGAGTAGAGTTAATTTAACTCTTAGGATTTTACTGTGTAGGTGAAGAATGCACCTATTGAATCATACGAATGGTTTGACGAAGATTGAAGGTCATTTTAATGGTTACATCTGAAATTTTTTAAAAGTTCATTATTGAATGATCTGGATTTTGAGAAAAGTTTCCCTCTCTCTCTTTTTTAAAATCACTCACCTTTTATAATGTTCGAGAAGTGTGCTTTGTGTGCAATATCTTGTTTCATCTGAACCTATATCCAACCAGTCAATGAGTTAATTTCATTTTACAATAAGAGGGATTCTACCATTGTGCAGATTAGTGGAAAGTGCACCAGCGTAAGAAATACATCTGAAATGGAGTCACAGCATATTTTTCCTCATCAGAATCTAGTCAGTGAGCCAGTGGCACTCACACAGTGAGGGTTTTTCACTTCGTGCTGTGATGAGACAGGCACATCATAGTGTGACATTACTTTTGTTATGCACCGTAGGGCTGAAGTTATGCTAGAATCTAACATGACTGAAATATTATTTTTGTATTTTGAACAGCATGTACAAATGATTTAATTTCAAGACTGTTTTAGTCTAGAAGACGTTATTTATACACATTATAATGATTTATGGAGCTGGTTCTTTATTTGACTGCTTACTTTTTACTGTATGTGAATATTAATTAGTATATTATATTAATCAGGTACGGGGGAGATGTCTAGAGACATGCATTGAAAACGACATCCCCCTGCTCTGCGATGAAGAATGCTGAGTATCAATGTGCAGTGCCTTGCAAAATTATTCAGACACCCAACCAATGCTAACATTTTACTGAATTAGAAACAAAGAGTATAATTTCAATTGCCCTTTGCTTTGTGTTTGGGGAATACGAATAAAATGTTGTGTTATCCAACTATATTTATATTACATCTATTGATGTGAAATGATCGATTCAAGAAACATTTTGTTTGCAAAAACAAAATGGAGCTTAAACAGTAAAACATGACACAATTACAGCGTAATCCAGTAACATGACGGAATTGGTCAAGGACTGATTACTTTGGCAAGGTGCTGTAAATGCTTATATAACACTTGAATGAAATACATGCTCCTCTTGTGTGATTCCCACCAGTTTCTTCTTTTACTCAGAAATGTGTGAACATACAATGAAGATAAAATTTAGTTTTGACAGCCAGAAACTGAACTCAAGGGAATGCCGAATATGCAGATTCAATAAAGCTGAATAACCCAGCAGATGTGTTGTGTTTCTTTCTGTAGTTTCAATCATTGTAACCTCTATATGAGGCCTGCTTTATTATGCTAATTGTAAAATTCACATTTTGGGGGTATGTTCAGGTTGAGTTTTGGCTTTGGGACTAATGCCCCCCTTCCTTCACCATCCTACTCCATCCAAATTGTGCATCCAATCCCTTTTATTCGTTTTCTTGAGTGATAGTGCTGTCAGGAGAAGTCTATAAACGTGATTTTAAGGGATCCAAATAAACGCAGAACAAAACATCATGTACCGTCCTCGAAGGGTAGCTGATAAATCCGTGTTAAATATAGCTTTGACTTTGAGGTGATTTGTGAACGCCAGAGCAAATGTTTCTGAAGGTTTCTGGTTTGGGTTAGATAACAGAGTTTCACGGTAATTGGCAAACATGACATGTAAATTTATGTGCAAAGGGTCTAACGTAAACTGTTCGATTGCAGTGCCCTCTAGTGATCGCCATTTTACATTACATACATTTCTCTTAGCAGGAGGCAAACTTAATATTATTGGTTTTATTGATTTAAAAAAAATTACTGCATTATTTAAATTTAATATTAGTACGTTTTCATGAAGAAAATATTTTTTAAACAAACAACGGTCTCCCTTTTAGATTTAAAATGCTTGACCGATGACCCCGCCCACGTTTTTCATTGGCTCTCAACTGCCACTTCGGCGTTCAGGATTGGTCTATATCACTTAGGCGTTGCGTCAGTCTGCCACAACGGAAGAGGGTTCCTGATAGCAAATACTGTTCATTAAGCACCTTCGGTTTTACGTTTTGCTCGTTGTAAACATTCGCCTTTAACAAAAATGAATATTTTTATCTTCCTTGTGTTGTTTTTTGTGAGTGTCGTAGCTGCTAACAAAGTCGGTGACGATGATTGGGTGCATCTCCCAAATAAATGTGAAGGTAGGATGTCTGTTTTAAGATTTTGCTTTAAATAGATTACTTTTGAGTTTCTTCATAACAAAAACAACAACAATGTCCTATGTTTAGCATTTAATGTATACAAATAATCCCAATGCCAGACGAATCTCCCATATCTTCAGTAATGCAATTTATTTATATTATAAACATATATTGTAAATATAAACGTAGTTATTTTTCAAGTGAGTGATAACTAATTACAATATGTGGTGTTGAGCACTATATTGTGTATGTCAATTTTATTTTAATGAACACAATTGAATAACTATAAATTATTCCATGTTCTGTCAGTAAAAGTATGCTGTGGAAAATACAAGCAGCAGATTTCCCCTTTTTAAACGGACAACTGTGAGTGTGTCTCACTTCCTACAGTGTCCCCTACCTAAAGACTTTTGCTTGGTAACAGCGATATCTATATGGGAAGCGTTGAATGTCTTTGAATGCCACAGTTTTCAGTTCCTCTTTAGTTTTCTCTTTTTAAACATAGCATTGTTTTCACAGTGTGCAAATTTCTTAGTATTGAAATGAAGTCAGCATTTGAAGAGACCGGCAAAACAAAAGAAGTCATAGAAACCAACTACCGCTTCTTGGATGATAAAGGTGCACCACCAATCAAATATGTCAAATCGTAAGTCACTTTCGATTTCAAATGTAAGCATTCCAATTGGTTGGTTTCTGAGTAAAATTGGGGTTTTATGCTTCAAATAGCAATAATATATTTTCATTTTCAGGGATATTCGTTTTATAGAGGTGATGGAGAACGTGTGCTCAAGGATTATGCATTACAATCTACACAAAGAGAGAGATGGAAGCAATCGCTTTGCAAAGGTGTGTAATACTTTTCTGCCACATCCTTTTTTCCCCAATTTGAATGCATTCACTATGAAATTTGAAACTATTTCTAACCCCATTCTGAAATGGCTCTTGGTAACATTCAGAACATTGGATGGTTGTAAATGTATTTATTTCTCTGTAATCCCTGTTCCCATACTTCCTGTGCACACTCAGCATGCCAAATCTTTTTTTTTGAATGCGCCTTCTCAATAAAAAATAAAATAAAATCAGTTTTTTTTACCCACTTTGAGTCATTGACACTCTATTATGTTTTATTTTTGTCTTATAGAGTTGTGTTAGGTTTAGACCTTTTGGTGAATCTGTTTTTGAGGTATTTTATGAACAGCTCTTCCCTCAGTTTGGAACAAATAAAGCTACATTTTCATTGACATTGTGGGTCCAAAAGTCCAGTCAAGGGTTTATCTGGGCAAATTTTTAATTTTTTTTTTAAATAACAAATTGTACATTTATCTTTGAAAAATGTTATCAGTAGCTTTAGTAAGCATCAGGCAATATTGGAAATGAATGTTATCTAACAGTACTCGCACTGACAAAGTAACTAAATTAAATAGTTAATTTCTATTTGTGTGCTCAGGGGATGTCGGAGACCTTCTCGACCTTACATAACCTGGTTCATAAAGGTGTAAAGGTGGTCATGGATATTCCCTATGAACTGTGGAATGAGACCAGTGCAGAGGTTGCTGATCTCAAGAAACAGGTGAGTTGGTGTGAGAAAAGCCCTATTCACACTGGATTAATATTATTGATGGACTTTGGGTGATTTTTGATAATACAAACGATCCAGTTTCTTTTGGTAAATTTGCACGGAACAAGGAATCCTGTTTTTTTTTTTCATTATTCAATTCATTGTTTCATGTTAGATTTCACATCATAAGTGCATGCATGCGTGTATGTGTATGTGTGTGTGTGTGCGTGTATATATGTGTCAAATTTACCAACTGTGTGAACAATTTATGTTTGAACACATCTACAGCGTACACTCTTGATTGTCACGGAAAATAAATTTCAATTTAACATCGACAAGGTACTTCTTCAAATTTTAAGAATTGGTTTTCGTTAATTGGTCAGTTATTTTCACTTGAATACTACTCCGAAATAAGGATTAGCCATAGGGCGTAGTGCAGGGGTGTCAAACTCATTTTCACAGAGGGCCACATTAGCATAATGGCTGTCCTCAAAGGGCCAGATGTTACTTTTAAATGTAAAACAATGTAATTGAATGTAATATAAAATATATGTAACTAATCCTTAATGTTAAATAACTCATTATTTATAACTTATTCAAGTGACAATTCACTTGCAAACAGTTGTATGCTTGTTGTTCTAATATAAATCCTTTTGATTTTTGTCAGCTTATGAAAACCCACATAACTCCATTAATGAAGGATCAAACTGTCCAAGTGAATAAAGAAAAGTAGCATTTTTGTAATTTGTTTAAAAAATGTAAAAAAAAAAAAACTCAGATCGATCATCATATTTTATCATCAGGCTCCAGAAACAGATCACAGATAAACTTTTAGCTCCGCCCATTTCACATCTTGAAATTTATTTTAGCGTGAGAAATCGAAGATGTGGCGTGAGAGATCGCTCAAATGCTTGAGTCTTATGTTCAATGTGTGAGAGTTGGCAGCTCTGCAGTTTCACTCGTGAGTATGGATGCGTGTGTCCGCTAAAGGCATTGTGGGAAATGTAGTTGTTGTTTTTTTTTAAGTCACTCAAAACTTCTAAGCTTTCGCGTGCCTTGAGTTTGACACATGTGGCGTAGTGCAACAAACTGGCCACAGAGAGCTGATGGTGCCAGATTTAATTTATATTTCTTGTGTTTTTATTTATCTGATTTATGAACGGTACGAGACAGAACATTTAAACTGTTTGGAAAAACAACAAAATAGATTGAATCAACATCAAGTATCAACAAGTCTTCGTGATCGAGTTACATTCAAACACAATGTAAATAGTAACTTTATATAAACAAACCGGATTTCTTTGAATAATGCGAGCATTAGTTGAATCTGCTCATTCCATGGTCATTTTCTCATATAAAACACACTAACTGTAGTGGTTATAGATGAAAATGAATTAACGTCATGCTTTTCTTCCCTCAGTGCGATGTGATGTTGGAGCAGTATGAAGAAGTGATCGAAGACTGGTATAAAGGCAGCCAGGAGGAAGATCTCACCTCTTACCTGTGTGAAAAACATGTGCTGAAAGGACAAGACATTGGTAACTTTCCTTCAAAACAGAACAGTGGCCTCTACTTTTCATCCTCTTGAAGTGTAATACGGCGTATCGTTCGTTTGTATAATACAGTACCGAACATGTAAAAGTTGTTGCTTACTGTATTCTAAATAAGGCTGTGCAATATCTACCAAATATACCAAAAAAGATTGAGGTTTTATTTGTGAATTTGGCAACTGTTTTTGCTTTTTAAACAAGTGAAATACATCCTAAATCTATTCAGAGCACAAGAGGTGCACAAAAAACCATTTCACAGTGAAATAATAAAACGTAGTAAAATTGTCTTTAAAACAGTCAACATAAAATAAAGAAAGATCAACTAACCTCAACTCTAGGTAATACCATACAGTACACAGTCGTACTAACTGCTTGATAAACAAAACTGTAATAAATTGTCCTAAAAACACATTTAAAAAAAAATAGTTTTTCGACAACATAAAAAAATTCCACTTAAAACAATAAATGAAATAAAAAATGAACTATAACATAAATAAAAACCAAAAGATTGCTGTCTTAAAGGTTTTCAACATGAACTCCCAGTACCAAACACTCTCTCCGAAGGTGAGCTGGAGGCAGGAATACAAAGATCCGTTGTGCTCAAGGTGAGCTCTGATTGGTTAACATCTTTCACCCGCTCAGCTTAGCTGTAATCGTCCGGTGCGCTGCGTCAGCTCTGGTTAAAATAAATGAACAGATAAAAATGTTCAAAACACACTATTTTATTAAATTGAAAAAAGTAATTATTACTTATGAGATAAGAGAGAGTTTGGGGATATTGTCTTTATACAGCAGCATAAGGACAAGAACAGATACAGAATCCATAGGATCGAGAAGTAAAAAAAAAAACATTTAGGAAATGTAATGTTTTTAGGTAAAATAGAAAAAAAGTCATTATAATAATAACAACATAAAAATATAGTGAAAAAGAACGTAATATTGCACATCATCTTAAAACTCTTAAAAGACTACAGTGAACCCTCGCTACTTCGTGGTTCGACTATTGCGGATTCACGACTTCGCACATTTTTTTCCATTACGTATGTATATTGTATATTATAAGAGAAAATATATAGCGGATTTTCTGGAAATTGAAAAAATAGTCGCAATATATGATTGCTTATCATTTGTGCCTGTGCACTGTATTTATCTGTAAAGGGTGGTTTATTAACAGTACTTTGTAAAGGGAGGGTTTTAAAAGTCTCAGTACCTGTTAAATAAATACTGTAAATATGGTGTCCCTACTTTGTGGATTTTCAGCTATTGCGACTAGTTCTGGAACCTATCTACCGCAATAATTGAGGATTCACTGTACTGCCGTTGGTTGAGATATTGCAAATAATTTCACATACATGAAAATTGCCAAATTCTGTTCACAGTAACATTCTTTTAATCCATTATACACTTAATACATTTTAGTCTAATTGTTATTTTGTTTTACATTGAAATTAAAAACAAAATCCAATGTGTAGTGTGCATCATTTGTGATGCCTTTCGTCAACTCTCTTTAAAACACGTCATTTATTCATTTTCCGTAAGTTTAGGGCTTGTTTAAACATATGTGGAACGTCAAGGTTCGATTCGGAGCTCTATTACAATCCCTTATTTGTGATTTTGTTATAAACATACGCTCAATGTTAGTGTTGGGCAGGTAAATCTAAAGGGGTAGCACATGTGTCGCAGGGGCGGACAGACATCAATCGCTTTGTTAATAAAGGCCGCCGCATTCTACGGAAGCAAACAGGGTGAAAGCACATTCTTCATACAAAAATAAAATCACTTTTCATTCAATCAAATCGATGTACACCACAGAGTCGAGTTAATCGAGCCTACGACATAATTCCATTAAGTGTTATCAACCATCAGAATCTTGTACTGTAACATTTTTTGAGTTATTCCATTCAGAACTTGGCTTTTTAGGGGAAAAAAGCATTTCATTTCATGTA